>CAAE01014768.1:917371-994806 GCA_000180735.1 Tetraodon nigroviridis
GGGATGTTTTGCGTCCCCAGTCCGAATCGAGTGACCTGATACGCATCCTCCACTTTACAGTGACCTCCGAACCCCAAGTAGGATAACCTAGCTCCTATGTCCTTATAGTTTGTGGCTATAGAAACTATTTTCTCCGTGTTATTAATTGTTAGAGAGATTCTCACACCGTTTTTGCTGCTATCTACAAACCTTGCATTGGACACTTTGACATATGGTCCATGTAGGACGTAAGCTACCCTGCTGGTGGCGCCCGTCATCCCAAAAGTCACATTGACGTACTGAGTCCACCTCTTTTTGAATTCTGCCGCCTGCTCTGCCTCCTGGATCCTGGTATTGGGGCTCTGGCCCTGGCTATCGAACCAGAACATTTTGTAGTGAGCATCCCACACGTCCATCATGGCGCCGTTATACCTGTCGGCAAATTTAAAAGGGACGTACTTAAAGTCAATGTCAAGGTTGTGGAAAAAGGCGCTCAGAGACGTGAGGGGCGAGTCCCCAGACTTCTCCACGTGGTCGAGCACCAGCAGCATCTGAGAGTTGAGCAGAACCAAAGCTCGAAATACACTCTTCAGCCTCATGGCGGGGGAGTAAGCTAACGCCGCCTCGCCGCTCACAAACATGGTGTCACCATGCAAGGAGGCCGCAACCACCTCTCCTCTGGCGTCACCTACCCCGTCATCGGTCCAGCGCAGCCACTTAGCACACTCCCCTAGCTGGCCCTCCCAGGGGCTGTTACACTGGCTGGTGGGCGACGGACTGAAAACCAGAACATTGTTGAGATAGCTGTACTTGGGCCCATAAAGTGCTTCAGACACAAAGACCTGCCCATTAGGGGCGAAGGTGAAGGAGTTCTGGTCGGGGTGCTCGTGGCCCGGATTAAAGCTGTTCCAGCCCTCCAACCAGGAATAAGGCTTGTCGTGGACCATGTCGTAGACGGCCCGGCCACCCAGCTTGCCGGACTTAAAGGAGAGGAAAGTGTTACCCTGACCGCTGGGCAGCCCTGCGCCGTAGGTGACCACACCCCAGTTTGAGAAAATATGCATCCTGGCTTTCCCAAAGTCCTGCGGAGGCTGTGGTGTCAGGTGGTGGTTGTACCAGATGTACTCGGTGTGAAGCGTGGCCCAGCGCTGTGCGGACGACTGTCCCATGGGTCCATCTTTGGGCCGGTGCTTCCTGATCTGCTGAGCCAGCCAGTTCCCCGTCCCGTTCCTCATCACGAAGGAGTCCAGGAACACGAGCTGGCTCTCCGGCCCGTAGAACCAGTTGTAGTTGGAGTCGGCGATGCCCACGCTCCTCTGGAACCCCGGCAACAGGGTGGCGTAATAAAACCAGAAGTGGCCCCGCAGCCAGTTGTTCTGAAGATTGTCGATATCAAAGTGGCGCTGCGCTAAGAAGACGTACTGGGTGATGGACTTGGCCGTGTAGCTCCCGTAGGCGACCCCCTCATCCAGCGACCCGTCCACCACGTGATTGAGGAGAAACATGGTTTTCTCCATGTAGTTCACAGCCACCTGCTTCCACATCATGGACTCCGGGTCGTCAGGTGATCCCACCACGATGGCACCGGTCAGGACAGCTAATATGTTTGTGGTCTGATGATTCTGGAGGTACTGCTTGCCCCAGCCCCGGTGCTTCGACAGTTCATACAGCTCCTCCGTCTCTGAGCGGATTTTCTTGAGGTAAAGGTTCCTGCGCTGCTCGTCCAGGTAGCTGTAGACAAAGTCGTACGCGGTGGCGAAGCCGGTGAGAGAATGCGCCATGGGGACCTCGTCGTTGGGAGCGCTGGTCACCTTCCAGTCCGGGTACTCGGCCATCCTGTCCATAAACCGGAGCAGGAACTGCAGGGCGGCCGAGTCCTCTGGACACAGCAGGCAGTAGAGAGCCAGGGGGGGCAGGTTGTTGCCGTAAATCTCGTTCCACTTGCTCGTGAAATCCTCGTGCTTCGCCGGCGGCATGTAGAAGGGGACGTTGGAGAGCATGGTGAGCACCGCCACGCGCACCACTTTAAATATGTGGCTATGGGTGGTGGAGGACCTTTGCCTCAGGTGCACCAGGTCCTCCGGGCTGAAGTAAAGCTTGGGGTGGGAGGCGGCGGACTGGAGCTGCCGCTGCCTTCCGGCTCTGTCCTGCGGGACCTTGACCTGCAGCAAATCATCTGTGAAAATGTCCCTGTCCGAGGCGTTGAAAACCCCAGAGAAAGCTGCCCCCGCGGCAAAGAGGGGCAGGAAAAAGGCGCAGGAGACAGCCCAGCTAGCCACCATGCTTCCACAGGTCAGTGGTGTTAGAATGAAAAACCAGACAGGTTTGATCCTTAAAGTTCTGTTTAAATGTCACCTTAGTCCCGGATCATTTTCAAATGTCACGCTCCCAGGCTTTTCAAGTTAAAGGGTTTAAAATAACAACAAAAATCTCTTCACCAGCCTTCAAACTTAATGGGAACAGTCTGCAAAGAAACGCGTGATGTGCACGCCTAAATGATGCACATTTCCTCAGTGCAGAAAGTCTTGATGGCTGCGTGCTGGCGTGATCGCGGAGGCTGGCATCCTCCTGCCCTCCAATCCTACCACTCGCATCGATCCCCTGCCCAAAGCATCCTCAGCCCCAGTCCGTGTCCGGCCCAATCACAGCCATCCAAAGGCTCCGTGCGCAGCCCGCCCGAGCTGCACCATCTGCGGGCACAAACCCCAGCATGTCCCGCATCTCCGCTGCCGACCCCGCTGGCTGACACCGCCGCGCAAAACTGCGTCAAATCGTCAGATTCCCAAGTGGAACTTTTCGTCTTTGCATGGTTTCAATCCGCTTTTCGGTCGGCGCGCTTTGTCCTCCGTCACCGGCGGAGTGAAGTCCGGGAAGAGGAAAGTTGTCGTCACTCCTCAAGTATCCAAAGAACGAGCCATTATTCCCAGTGTCCGCAGCAATCGGCGGATGCGCGCAGAAAAGCGTATTCCAGGCGCAAACGCGCGGCAGGCGACGGATCGTGCCGCGGCCGCGTCAGAGCCGCGAACGCACCACAGGAGCGGCGGGTCCGCGGAGACGTCTCCGTGATGTCTCCTGGACTCTCCGGCTCAGTCTGGATCTTTTCTTGCGCTAGATGGAAAATATTCTGCTGTCCAGACTGTAGAGGGAGCCGTGGCTTTAGCATGCCGGACGAGAGAGAGAGGAGAGAGAGAGACACGCTAGACGCAGAGAGAGGAGAGAGAGACGGAGTAAGAGAGAGATTTGGGCATCCTGTGCCCTCTCTCTCTCTTTCCCTCTCTCTCCTCCCCCATCTGCCTTTGACCAACACGCCGTTAGCTGACGTGAACTACTGCACCTATGAAGGCAGGGTCTAACATGTGGGACCCAACCAGGCTGTTTTAACTTTTACTGCGGCGTGAACAACAGTAAACGGACCGTGAACGCATCAGCGTTCAGCAGTAAAAGTGGTCTCCTTAGGAACCGGTGGAGGAGAGTGAAAGAAGCAGCATTCTTACGGTGGAGCCGCATCATTTTTCAGCTGCAATCATTAAAGCTGCTAAACTGGTTTGGAGGGAGGAAGTAGATATTTGACACCAGTTTCTGTGTTTTTGTGTCACAGGCTAACTCTTGAGTTCCTCTGAAAAACAGCAGGAAAAAGTTTAGTTTCCACGAGAAACAGAAAAATATGAGCAAGATGTCCCTCAACAACCTCGGTACCAACTAGGCTTTAACTACGTTCAAAAAATAAATACAAATCACACCAGCTCTGATGTAAGTGTGAGGTAAAGTGTAAAGGACTTAAAAGGATCTGTTAAAATCAGGCCTCTGGTCCTCCAGCTGGAGCCAGAGGCCTGAACAGCTGTGAAGGTGAACCCTGAAGCCACACCTCCCCGAGTCTCCACCAACACCAACATCCCCCCTCAGCAGCCAAAACAGACGGATTTCACAACGTTTTTGTTTTGTCTGGAGTGGATTCTGAGTTTCTGCATGTCTTCCGCCCACGAAGGAACGAACCGCTGCCGACGCGGCTCCGATTAGCTTTGGGGAAATTTATTTTGCTTTTATTACTTGATAACGTTTGCTCCTTTTAACTGCACAACAACACGGCTAATGCAGTTTTAATTTGCATCAGTTGCCTTCATGGTCATTAGAGCCGTTTTTGGCGCTCAGAACAAACAGCTGTTGTAATATAACATCCTGAGTCTCTTCAGGTTTCCATAAATTGGTTTAATGCAGCACCATTAACAGCCTGATTTAGTCACATTAGTATTGTATTTATGAGCTCATTCCATCAAATCCTACTTTTTTACAGTTAGACAACGTACTCGTGAACTACTAGCTCGTTAGCCTGGTTCTATATTTCCTCTATTCCAATCAGGCGGAAGCAGCTTCTCTGGAAGGAGAATTATTATTGCATTTATGAGGGTTTTAACAGCTTTTTCTGCAGTTTCAGGTTTGTGATGATGAGATTATCACCTCAGCGGAGGAGAGACGGAGCACCTTGGGTAAACGGATGTGATGACGTCAGGAGCCCCAGACTGACGCTGCTGGGTTTGGATGGAGGCCGCTGCACATCTGGAGGCTGGTTTTCCAGACGTGCCATGGTGGTCGTGCCCCGTTTGCTTCTGTCTGCCTGTGAGACTCAAAGTTGGGTCCGTCTTGGCGACAGTGATCTTTAGCCCGCCCACGCTGGTTCAGCTGTTTCCCATAAAAGGCAGGATCAGGGGTCACTGTTGTCCGTCTGGGCGGCGTGTCTGTGCCAGATCAGCGTCAGCGTGTCACTGAAAGGTTACGCCAGGCGGGTGGCAGGACGGAATAATGGGCGACCTTTGTTTGACCTGCAAGGAAGCAGGACTTTAGGAGCTCTGTTTAGTTTTCAGTAAACATCGCCGTTCTCTGGGGCACGGAGCAGCCTTGATGCTAACCTTAGCCTAGCCTACATATCCAGGGCAGGCTGTGTAGACTGGCTGGTGTTCCTGGCTGATTTTTGCTGGATTCATTAGGAACTTTGAGCGGTAACCTTTGCATATCCAAAAGGTGGCGAGGAGCATAGGAGTGCGCCCCGCCCACACCGTAGCGCACCACTTTGTTTGGAAACAACAAACGCAACAGCGTCTGGCAGCGTTGTCTCACCTCAAAATTGGCTCAGACGAAAAGAAATGTGTATCTAGAGCGCACAGCCGCCATGCTTTGAAGGTGTCGCGCTAACTGGGCTAACCGCGTGGCGCGCCGACCCGCACCGGCGCGGTTCGAGTGAGAGCGCTAATTAAGCAGCAGCCTCGGTGCAATGGAGTGACCGACTGATGTCAACCGCAGCAAAGCGGGACTCTAATCACAATCCCCCACAGCTGCCGGGTCCTCGGGATGAGCGGGAGGTGCTGGAGCTGCTGTCTGGCGCCGTTTCCAGCATGTCTGATCAGGAAAATGAAGGATGAATCGCCAAAGAAGTTTCTGACACGGTGCAAATGTGCCTTGGAGAGGCAGGAGGCAGCTTGCAGGTCTCCTGCTGGCTGCTTCAAACCTCTGCCCTTCAAACCTCTGCTTTGCGTCGTTTTTTTAAGTTAGACAAACCCACACACCGAAGGGACGCCACGCCTGCCAACAGTCACCCTTATTAAAAACACCACACTGGGAGCGAGAGGCCGGCAAGATTTGGGCTCCTGAAAGACTAGAAAGACCCCCTGGATCTCCCTGTGGAGACTTTCAGTCTTCCCGGAGAGGGTTGGGTTGCTCAGCGGCTCCGCGTCCAGCATCCGGCCCCTCAGGCCTGACACACGGAAATTGGCTCCGACTGTTCAGCTTCCAGAGCCGCTTTGGCTGCAGTGATACGGCCTGTCAGTCACCGAGGGTATAAATAAATGCACAGGCCTCTCCGGATGCGTTCAGAATCCCTCGTTACTTTCAAAGCCCGCTCCGCATCCGCCCAGAGGCGAACCAGAATTATCATTAGCTTTGGTGAGTGTGTTTCTCACACCTCCAAACACACTTGAAGCATCTTCTCAAGCGATGCTACCTTTGTTTTTGTGGGTGTGTGAATCCCTCTGATGTCTTTAATGATGTGGACGGACATCTGGCCGTTGGCAGACGCTGTTTCATCCCTTCATCCTGTCCTCCATTCATGAAATCCCTTTAATTGTTAGTGGTTTGCCCATCAGTACCGTCTCCGCTGCTCCGTTGGTGACATTTGCATTCTTCAGTAACGGCTGTCAAACGGGAGCAAAAGAGGTCGTCTCGAGTAACTGCTGCGAACTTCGCTTTTGCTTTGATGAAAGTGCCAGAATTCTGTTGATTCCTTAAGAAGACGGAATAAAGAAGGTTTGTGTGACGCCTCGTAGACGCTAATGCTTCATTTTACCAGCACGAAAAGCTTCAAATTGGTTTGAAGAAGCACTTAAAGTAAAAATGCAGGTGAGGGAATATTGATCTGTAGGCCCGCCGCGGCGTGAAGTCATAATGGCGGCTCTTTGTTGTCCCCGGAGGCTCTGAAAGGTTCGTTGACGGAGGAGACATTCAGAAGGACTCTGCATGTGTCGACTTAATCGAACGATGTCAGTCACGAGGATTAAATTCCATGTGCATGGACACGTGGGCCTGCTCCAGCGTTGGCTAAAAGGCTTTCAGGCAGCAGACACCTTCAGCATGAGCTCAGGCCGGCCAGGTCACACACACACACACACACACACACACACATCGGCCATCGGGTGGGGGCGGGGCCGATGCCTCACTCTACATTAGTCAAGTACCATGGTGGATTAGGTTGATGGAAAACTGCAAACAGCATGAGATGCCAGTTAGTTCCCAAGAACACATCTGTAGCCTTGGAGCTAGTTGGCTAGCTCTGTCAACCGAGCCAATGTTAGCTACAGACAGATGTGAAGCAAATGAACCGCCTCCCCTCACTGTTCCTCCGTCAGATTTCCCATCAGCACCTCCTCCGTTGGGATGAATTTTGTCCTGTTTCGCACTTGCTGAAGCAGTTATTGGTGTGTGTTACGCACACATCGGCCAATCAACTGACTCGGAGCGCCACGATGTTTCCCAGCAGCCGCCGAGCGACACGTCCCGCTGATCCGGAAGCATCATCGCCGCAATGTGTGAGTTAGCGTTTCCAGTCACATGAGTAAACACACACACAAACACAAACACACATGCTTCAGTTGGGAAGACTGGGATTGAATCTGACACCGTCAGGATTCATCCTCTCACCAGAAATGCATCCCAGGCTCCCAGAGAAGATCTTTGTTCTTCCAGCTGCACATTATTCCGCGCATACTTCTACATCTCATCAACGTCTGCCGCAGTCGCCATGGAGTCGGCATCTGAAGGCACCGGAGCCAGAAGCTGCAACGTGTCCCATCGGCGCTGGTCCGATCCCCTCAGCTGTTTGGGGCCAGGACTCTCCATGAATCCATCGCTGGTTTGTCTGCAGTTCACAGAAGAACGTCTGATTGATTTTCCAGCGCTTCTGTACTGGCTAAGGAAATGGGAATGCTGCACTTCGGAGCAGCTGCCTAACAGACGTTTGATTCCAGACAGTTTATAGGTTCTGCTGAATGCCGATGGTGTCTTCACTGCTCCGCGGGAATCGAGCTTCAGAGCCTGGGGCCCGTCTCTCCACGAGCGGAGCTAAAGAGCTCGGAACGCCGTTTCATCTGTGGCTCCTCTGAAACCCACAAAGGCTCAGCTGGATCGAGTTGACTGCAGCCGAAAGGAGAAGCCGCACAAAGGCCATATCGGCCCGGGTCGCTCCGTCTTTCTGTCGGAACGCCGCCGTTTCCCGCCTGGCAGGCTTTAGGAGCAGCTCTGCGTTCCAGAGAGGCTTGGAATATTAGCAAAGACTAACGGCTTTGTTTACATCAGGAGCTGGTCCAGGAGGTCACCACACGGTCCTGGTCTTCCCCCCATTCCCAAGGAAAACTCTCCAGTTATCCACACTTGAACGGGTGTCTCGCCCAGTTCACAGCGCAGCGAGGAAATCCATAGTTTCAGAACTAACTCCGGCGAGAGCAGCGGGGGATTATAAAAATGATAAAGAGAGCCAATTCCCAGTAAAAATGTGAGTGGAATGCTGAGATTAAAACGTACTTTGATGAAAAATGAAACGGTGAACACAGGCCTGCTTGTCCTCGCTGAAGGATGGCTCCTCCTAGAAAAGGACGGCCTTCCCCGACGTGTCCCCGATGAGATTCTTTCATTAAATCTGAAGTTTCTTGCAAAAACATGGAAAGTTTAGGCTCGTGGGGACTGCGAGGAAGGACTTTAAAGACAGTATCAGCAGTCGTACAGGCCACCGCCAAATGAATGTAACCGCATCGGAATATTCATCATTAAAAAGGTGTTAAAGCTTGTCTTTCTCTTCTTCTCTGCAGCACAATGAGCAGAATGCTCCGGAGGTCTTTTGAGATTCTCAGCGTTAACGTTAGTTGGAAATTGGTCACCGGGGGGGCGATTCAGTTCCTGCCTTGGTTTAAAACGTCAAACAGGCCCAGACGGCTGAGCTGAATGAAAACTATGAAAATCGATGGAGGCGTTGATCGTCTCACTTCGCTCCTGACAGAAACAAATTAGCATTTTCCTAAATGTCAGCTTGTTCCTCAAATCATTCACATAGCATCCAGGTCTGATGCTAACTGAAACACTGACAAAAGCCCTAAAAACTACCAACAAAGGCTGTGCTTTGCGTGTCCTCTTTGGATTGATTAGCTTCAGGCTTCACTCCTGCACCGGTGCAGCGGTGCAACATTAGCATACGTCTAAACGCTGCCATGATCCAGCATCACAGAAAACGGGAGAGGTTTGGTGAGGTTTTCCTCCTCAGAGTAAAATGTTAAGGTTATTTTTATTCAAAAAGAGACGTTTGTGACATGTGGATTCTTGGAGACAATTAAAAGTTTCTACATGGCTGCTTTCTGTCATGTGAAAAGGTCACGTGGTTTTTTTTTTTTTTTATCCAGCTGGACCCGAAACATTGCTGCAGTATTTTTACCTTTTAAATAATTAAAGACTCTTAGACCATTTCTATTGGCAGAAAAAAGATTGAAGATTATTTGTTTGTTGGCTAGAATGTTTTGTCCAGACACGGCACCGAAAGCTAAAATGCCCAAATCAGGTTTATATGTTGATGAAATGGCTCAAGTAGCATAAAAAGCACCTGGTTACATAATGTTCTCAAACATAATGAGTGGTGAGTAAATAAATGAGTTTAGCTAATAGCAGATCTGAAATAAGCTAAGGGGATCACAAATGCCAATAAAGAGTTCAAAAACTGTTACGATTAGCTGTTCTGGCATCGTCTGTATCAGTCTCCCAGCTAAAATCAAAGATGCTGAAGTGCAAATGCCGACATTAGGCTGTGTCTCCAAGTTATGTGGCTGTGGCTATCGACGGGGTTTCACATCATTTGTCATCGTTGTTTTGTGTTGGCTGGACGTTTGCAGCTACCCTTGCAGCCATTGTGTGTTTGTTTATTCATAAGGGCTCACAAGAGCATTGAGGTCACTGGCGCCTGATAAGGTCGCCCTTCTGCTCACCTCGTGCAGCTGATTTAAATCGATCAACATCAATTAGCCCAGCTTAGCATGGCGCTAAAGGAGCGATCGCAAACGCGCTCCTTACACAAGTGCATCACTGGGTCGTGTTTACGCGGTGGAAAGTGCTCTCGTCTTAATGCCTCATTACAAATATCACAGGGGACACATGCACGTGCGCATGTTAAGACTGTTCGGTTGCTATGGCATCTCTGTGAGGACGGCGTGACATTTACCTGCATGAAGGACTCGCGGTCAAAGAGGAAAATCCCACTTTTTTTTGATCGCAGCACATCCTGGGATAAGTGACACCAGCGGGAGCGTTTGCATGGTTGGGGTGTGGGGGTGGGGGCCCATTAGTCTTAATCAGGGCTAATATTGCCATCAGGGAGGTAGCGGGGGGTTGAGCAATCCATCACATTCTCACATTTCCTTTGGGGCAAAAAATGACTTTCGATCACTCTCCAGGAGCTGATAGATCCCTCGCCGGGGGGCCTGGTGAGGGGGTGGGGCTTCAGAGCAGGGATGTGATGATGAAGAGAGCTGAGGATGAGCCCGGATGATCAGAAAAGATCTCTGTTGTTCTCTGAGTTGATCTCTTCACCACGCGCTCGTTATCGGACTTCGTAACCACCCGATAACCTCCGCCCAGGAAACGTCAAGATCACCTGGTTTCCGGTGGCGCTCCAGGTGAACAGAGTCAAACACCAGCTAGCTGTGGGGCTTCCTGCCCTCGCTGTGATCCATCCACCACAGACCATCCATAATCCCGTTTGTCCAAATAAATAATCAAATGGCAGCAGCTCCACATGGAGGCACACGGGGGCGGGGCATCAGATGGGCTCGGCGCCACCGTGACCTTGTGTGTGTTTGTAGTTGTCCACAGGCTGAGTGGTTATGCAGCAGGCGGTGGGCGGGGTTCTGGGGGACTGGGCCCATCTGAGCGAAGGTTTGGCTGTGACCCTTTGAGGAGGGGACGGTGACATGACAGCCATTAGGCAGCGGCGAGGCTGTGGAGCGAGTGTGGCGTCCTCCGCCGCGCTCTGATGCACAAAAACGCGCTTTGTTCAGTTTGTTTACGCTTAACGCCTCGGCGCGTCCCGAGGACGCGAATCTGTCCCGTCTGTCGCTCCCCTCCCCAGCAGGTTAACCCAGAATAGCAGAACTTGGCGTTTTCCACGTTTGTCTTCACCATCCCGTTATCCCCGAGCAAATATTCCATCACCTGGAACGTCTACAGCCTCGTCCTCACCAGTCAAGGCGCGCCGCCAGCGTCGGCGTTCGCCAGCAACAATCCTCTCCAGATGTGGGTGAGGCTACGGCCCAGCCCACACCGGTCGGCCACAACAGCAGCAGTTGGTCACAGTTCTGAGTACGTCCAGGTTCCTGCTCGCTGAGCGTTAACACAGCTGGTTGGTGCTAGCTGATTAGCCTAAAACAGGGGGGAGCGGCTAGCAGGACTTAGTTCAAAGATAAACTAATCTCATATCATTAAACCTTTGAAATATGACTAATTAAGCCTCACATGCAGCTGCTGATAAGACCCTGAAAAAGAGAAATGAAATCTACTGAAAGCTAAGCTAGCCCCAGGAAACAATCACGGACATCTTTTCTCAGTTACAATTAAATTCTAATAAAAGCAGATAGACGAGGAGAAAGTTTGGACCCTCCAACGCAGCGGGAATGTTTTATGATGAGTTTAATCAGCCGGTTAGAGCCGGACTGTCGTTCCCTCAGTCACACGCTATTATTATTCTCCCAAAGTCATAAAAATGAATTCAAATACCAAGTGGAACTTTTGTCGTGAACTTTTGGAGAACTTTGATGCTGTGACTTCCTGTTCCAGATGGATCAGTCAGCCTTGGTTAAGGTGCGGGTGCGACGTCTCTCTTGGCCGCTGACGTAAATCAATGACGCGCCAGGCATGGCTCTGCCTCCGGTCCCTCTGCAGGCTCCCATTCATCCGTGCTCCTCACTTCCTGTCGAATCTAAAGCTTTTTGCTGTCATCGGTCTTTCGTTGTTCCTCTGTTGCCTCGTCGGAGTCCCCAGGCTCTCGGACCAGCAACGGGTCCACAGCCCGCTCGATGCACATCGATCCGACGGACAGAAGCTAAACGCATCCTATCGTGCAGAAGAATGGAGGCTGAGAAGCATCTTTTCGATTCTTCGTTCTCCTCCTGGAGCCACAGGGAGACCCTCTTGGTGCTGGCGGCGTGCCTTTCTTTTCTTAGAGGACCGCTCTGAACAGCGGTGGAGGAAATTTCTCCCGGTGTCATCATCCCCGGCCATTAGTGAGGCCATTTGATCAGCGTGGAGGCCAAACGTGCACACATGGAAGCCAGCCACGTGTTAGCAGTGTGCACACAAGGGTGCGATGAGGCACACCCGATCGGTTGATTTCACCAGAGACGTTCAGAGTCCAGCAAGCAGGAAGGAAGAGCTAGCGGAACCGGCAGGGAACCAGTCAGGCTCTGGTCGGATGGGACGCTCCGTCGCTACTTTATTTTAGCTTAGAAAACTCATTTAAACGTCTCTGCGCTGGCTTCGGGAGAGGCCATTATTTGAATTTCCTGTAACGACTCTGCAGCGGAGGGTATTTTGTTTGCCGACATGGACTCCCCCCTCGTCCGCTGTCACTCGGCTCTGCCAGAATGCCCTCAGAGAACCGGCGCTCATTTCAATATTTATTGAAATGTTATCAAAACCACTCAGAGAGACTCTGAGTGCCTAAACACAATCAATGGCGTTTAGGCTGGGCGTCGCAGAGGCAGCTTCCCACCCCAGCCCCCACCCCCACCCTGGCTACCATCGTTTGTCTTCACACCATTTGCTTCACTCCTCTGAACCCCTCTCGTTCCCTGACGCCATTTAGATCACAACAACGCGGTTTCACCTACGGAGCAGAAACGGTGGAGGCCAGCAGCAGGTCCGCAGCCATGAAGCGGACCAGAGACCAGAGGACGGCAGGTCAGAGAACCTTGAGGAACTCATCTGGCTCACTCAACATCTGGCTCTGTCCTATCAGGCGATCCCATATTCATCTGACTCCTCCCACTGGGGGGTCACATCAGGAGCAACCCTTCTCGGTATGACGTCTGTTTTTGCAGCAGATTGCTAAAGGTGCCAGTTTGCTATCTGTGTGTCCTTCCTGACAAGAGAAGGTCCTTCAGAGGTAAAGGACAAATCTAGTGCTCCCATCTGGCTCTTCACTTTTCCAACTCAGCCTCCTCTGGAGATGAGCCAAGCAAACCAGGCGACCCATCACACCAGCCCCTCAGCAGCACATCGCCTGACATGTTTTGTTGGCCTAGCATCGCTTTCAGATCCTTCCCTCAGTGAGCATCTATCATACGTTCAGGATGGCTGCGGCCCACAGAGACGTAGGGGCAGCGCAAGAATGTCACAGGACACTGGGCAGACGGTGAAACCGGCCAGAGTCAGCTGAGAAACTCTGTGTGGTCCAATGAAAGAATCAACTATACACACTTCTGTGCTTATTAGCTGCTAATTCTAATAAATTCTTCAAAAAATGATTTAAATTTCCAGACAACAGTAACTCAAATAAGGCAACATTCAAATATGTTGCATGGCTTTGAAGAACATTTAAATACTGTAGAAGATTAGCTTAGCATGGCATCACAACAACATAGCAACCTGATATCAGATAAAACAAATGGACAGCGTTGCCCTGTTTGAACAATCAGAGGCGACCAATCGATTTTACACCCATAATCTATGAGGTTCCCAGTGAATGATAGCTGTCCTCTCACCATCGATTGCCTTCCGCTCTCATTCCGTCCCGTCTCAGATGTCTCCGAAAGGTGGCCGTCCTCTCGGGAGAGCCATCTCAGGAGCAGACGCGGCAGGATGTGCAAAAGTTGTTGATTGTTTTTCGGCTCAGCCTGCTCCCCGATGAAGTTCATTGATCTCCGATGGCACCGCGTCGCTTGTTCCTCCGCTGAAATGATTGCTTTGATCTCCAGGCTACGCATCAGCTGTAATTACTTAGCCAGCAATCCCACTGTCAGAGTGATAAATGGTCATCTGACTTTGTTTGTCCGGACTAGCCGCTGGCTAATGGCGCTACCTGTCGAGTTGAGGTTTTCTATTTCCTTTGCTCAGCACGGTAACAAACCTCCACCCTCCTCCGTCACTGCAGCAGAAAAACTTCCAATAACAACATAAATAATTCCCAAAGAAAAGCGAACCAGTGGGTCCAGAAAGGCCCTTTGTCTTGTTTTGTTTAACCCCCCCTCACCTGCCTCCCCCAAACCGACATTTTGTTTGCTAAGAAATCATTAACAGTTTGCAGGAGCAACTCACGAGGGGCAGCAGCAGCGCCAGTGCACATCTCTCAAGGTGTTTTATTGTGCATCAGTGAATACAGCGGCTGTTCCTGGATGACCTCAGGCCTTATCGGCAAGAACGAATCAATGGTGTTTCCAGGCCGCCCCCGCAGGCTGCTGGAACAGGAACCGAATCCGAACGACAATAGCAAAGAGAGGTCGCGCCAACCGTCGAACGAGTAGATGCTTTATAAAGTCAGGAAGTGTTGGACAAGGAAATAAACAAGCTCGCAGAGGAGAAGAGTGCTCCCTCATTAGCATACAGCATTGGAGGAATTCTGTCCTCGACTAAACAGAAAGGAGATGAAGACGTTCATCCTGAGATTCTGCCCGGAAACAGGAAATTCTCCGCTCAAAATCAGAGTAGAACCCTGTTTTCCCTTTTCTGTCCGGCCTTTCATGCAGCGCTCCTTCCAGATCAATTATTCCCACTAAAATAAGTACGAGGTGGGCATGAAATATTAAAGCGGGCTCTGAGCAGGGGTTGAAAGCCTCCCTAACGCGGGGGTGTTGTATCTCTTTTATATTTCATGACCGATGGAGGGGCCGGGCCGATGAGGAAGCGCCGCCGCCGCTGGGGGACGTCTCCTAATTTGGTCGGCGGCTTGCGGTAGAAGCCCGGCTGGGGTCTGGAGCTGGTGACCATTAGGACGTGCACATCCCAGGACCTCACGCCTGCAGGACTGTGTTGCGCGTGCCTGGCGGAGGACGCCGTCTGACTCAACCCTGGTTTCCTCCATTTAACAAATCCGTTGATTTTCCTGTATGAACGTTCCAGCCACCCAGGCCACTCATATATTTATAACCTTTAACGAAACGCTGCATGAAAAACTCATGAGTGTCAGCCTTACTATATGTGCTGGACGTTGTTGTTACAGCCGCCATGTTTTATGCAAGAAATCGTTTTGTTCGCAGCTGCACGGAGTACGGGCTGACAAGAGTATGGACGCACTGCTAATATGGATGCACTGCTAATTTAGGCTCAAACCGCTTGTTTGTCAGTAATTACATGAATAAAACTGTCCTAGGTCAGATCTGAAGTGCTGATTTGCTAAACATTAGCATGGTCGTGACGAAAGAAACAAGGTGTTACCTTTAAGACCTTTATAACAGTGGGACAACCAAAGTTTGGCCCTGCCTCTCCTCCCCCTTCTCTTCCTTAGCATAATTTTCTTCTTTTTATAAGGTGTATGGGAACCTATGCTGGCAATTCAGCAATACTAAAGGAATTCTGCGCACAGTAAACACACCACGGCGTGTTGCTACCCAGCGGCGCCACCTCCTCTCATGCTAGCAAGGTTTCAACTCTGGCGACGTGAAAGCGTAGCTTCCTCCTTCCCCAGCGTGAAGCTGGAGCATTATCTTCAAGTAGGACTTGTGGCTCAGAAACAGGCATCATTGACAGCATCTCGCTGATTGAGCTTCAAAGCGTGTTGTTATCGCCGCACGCACACCGAGGATCAGTCCGCTCCAGATCAAACGCTTCGTTTGTCACTCTGAAACTGTTGTTGAAAGGATGGCATTTCATTTATCAGGAAGAACACAAAAGACCTGGAATGACTCAGGTCTTTTGTCTTTATGGTAAATAACACAGGAGTGGTGGTGGCGGTGGCGAGGCGGTGGCGTGGATGAAGAGCCAGAGGGTGAGCTAAGGTGGAGCAGGACGCAGATGGAAAAGTACCTCTGACGTCAGCTGGTTGCTCTGCCGCTGGCGATGAGCTCAGCCGGCAGACTCAGATATCTGCTGGAGCCTGAAGGTGCTCAGAGGCCACGGAGCCCTGCAGAGCTGCTGCGGCTCCAGGTTCAGTGACCCAGCAGAGGCGACGCTGCATCCACCCCGCTGAAGGAAAACCTCTTCTTCCTCTTATCCTTTCATACGCTGAAGGACCCTGAGGAAGGGAACAGTCTCTTCCCTGCAGCTCTAAAGGATGAGCGCGGTTTCATTCTGGTGTTTTTCACAAAGCATGATGGATTGTTTGGTTCCTTTTTCTTCAGGATTATTTGGTTTGGTATTTTTTCTCTATTTGCAGATGCTTTCTGGGAGCAGCCCTGCTAGCAGCAGGCCAACGACCAAACCTCCTCCTTGCTCCAACTTTGGGGTGAAGGGTGTTGAGGGCTGGAACGACATCAGATGTCAGCGTTTGATCTCTGAACTCAGTAAAATGGTCCCAGTTGGAGGGAGGAATCTACATTTACTGCACCGCAAACAGTTTATGGTCGCTGCAAACCAGGGAGGAGGAAGAGCCAAAAGGGGTCGCATGTCAGAGCTGCTGCCCCTGCGGCTGAGCCGTCCCCAGCTCAGCGGGTTGCGGTCCGTTTCCAGGGAATTGACTTCCGGTGAGCTGCATCATTGACCCCTGAACAAACAACCCAGAGGAAGGTTTGTGGCACGTAAGTCGACACGCAGCGGAAATGGGGCGATGCAGTAGCGGCGGCGGCGTGTGAAGTGCAACACCGGCCCATGAATATTTAAAGCCCGATCAGGAGGGACCTCCATTACATGCGCCGCTGAGCTGGAATGCCACGACTGATCGTCAGGGCGGCGGCGGCTCATGTGCGGCTGCCAGAGCTGATGCGGCTCACGCTGCTCGTGCACGCAGGTAGCTGCGCAGCATCTGGACCTGATGGGGTCCAAACCCAGATCCACCAGGGGATCCCTGCACATGGTCATCCATTAGCAAAGAGTTACTGTGTTTTCCTGCTGACCCTGAATGCGTCTGAGTGGCTCCGCCCCCCACTGAGGACCGCCCTTCTATAAATGACTTCATGAGGAAGAATTAGTGATGTGGCCGATGCTGGCTGTTAGGAAGATTTATCGCCGTGGTCGATGTTACTACAGTGCGCCTCGGTCGCAGTAAAACAGCGAGGTCAGCCAATGCGACATGCATATCTTCTCCACGTCCCCATGTGATAGCAGGGAAACCATTTTCCCAGGATGGTTTTCAGTCTTTAGGGAGGATATACCCTTAAAACGCTCACTGACAACCCGTCGTCAAGGGGATGGGGAGAGCTTCTGACAGGGTCAGATTAGCGTTAGGAATGTTAAATGAAGATGGTGAATGAGAAAGGCCTGAGGAAGAGAAGGAGCAGGAGACACGGGAACAGTCCCGGCGGGAGAAAGTCCTGCTGAAATCCCTCCACCCTCTGTTCGTTCACCTTCTTGGTCACAGCCAGAGAGTTTGAAGCTTTGACCAGAGCTACCACAGCTCCAGGCAGCACTGAAAGGGCCGAATTAGAGAGTCTTCCCCTCCTCCTACCATCTCCTCATGCTGAACATGTTTGATTTGGACTATATTTGGAAAAAATAAGGAAGAAGAAAGGAGAAGCAGAAGCATATGGTCTACAGCAACCGAACCAACGCTGACATTAAAACGCCAGCATGAATTATTGTCCCAATCTGCTTCCTCTTGTTAGCTAATTAAAAATCTTTTTTTGTTGTTGTTTTCACAACATGCTGCAATAAATCAATGGATCGTCATCTGCCGGCTCCCGAGCATTTATCAAAGCATTAGCGGTTCTGTTTCTGCCCGCGTAGGAGGAGCTGAGTGCTGTGTAAACAATGCTAAATGGTGTTGCGGTTGGGGTGTTGCTGCAGCCCTCCACAGGAGGCGATATCGATGGGCATTTCCACATTTCACAGCTCTTTCAATTCTTCACGTTAACATCGTGCACGTAGCGCTGCTGTATTAGCTCGGTTCAACTCATGGTGCTAGCATAAGCGGCAGTCTCACACTGTCGATAACTCCTGCTGCCATAGCAACCCCTGAAGAGTTTCACCATTGTTGATGTAAATTCCTCCTCCACGGAAGGCTAGGAACATTAAAGCTAGTTACTGGATTATGTAAAATATTGTTTAGTTACATTTTACTTGATTATGCTAAAGATGAAACGGTTGGAGCGCTGAAGGTGCAGGGTTGCTATGGCAGGCTAATTGTGTTCAGATCTGTTCAATTACTGTTGTTATTATTGTTATCTGCTGCTAACACATAGGGGCATATAAAAGAAGCATCCTAACAGTAGCCTACCGTACACAACCAACACACAACCAACACACAACCAACTCCTCTCTTCTCACCTGTTTCACTATTTTATGGCTACAAAAAACCCAAACTTGTTTTTGAGAAGCTGACAACAGCGTCACATGCTGTCATCCAAAGAGCCTGCCCAACCCTGAACTGTTCAATCTGCAGTTTAGACCCTTTTTAATGACCATTTTTCCTGGTGTGGAATGCCAACCTATTGTTCACAACTGCTAAGCGTGCTATTTTCAGTTGCTTCTTTGTGTCAGGCGCGATCACAAGCACCTCAAAGGACTCCGTTTGTTGGCCCGGGACTGAACCGAGAGCGTGACCCGTAAGCTTTAATCCAAAGACAAACAGAACCTCATAGAGATGCAAATCAACAAAAGGTAAAAACAGTTAGCGCCATGCTTCATGGTGAGACTTTGCTTTGAAGGGGCGCTACGACTGTTCTCCCATCTGCAACAGTCGGAAGGAGCCAGGGGCCACAGCGTGGGAGCCTGGTTGAACTCTCTGTGATTCCATCTGCAGGGCTCGTTATCTTCCGCCTGTCCCCGTGAAGACCAGGCGACTCTGCTCCCACTTTGAACCTCCGCCCATCAGGTCACCTGAGGCCCACGTCCGTCCTTTCATCCCCCTCTTGGCTTCCACACACAGGCATGGTTGCTGCGCCGCCTCAGACTCCTGACGGCGGTTGTCCTCCTCAGAAGAAAGATCCTTCCAGGCGCTTCGGCTCTAATCACCTCAGCTCCGCCATGACAGCCGAACGGGCCGACATGACAAGGGTTTTCATCGTGACTACAACCGTTTTCTGATCCCAGTCTGGTGGGTTTGGTGTCCACGGTTACGGTTTCACAAAGAAGGTAAAACTTCAAAATGTACCATTGAGAATAAGCAGTAACTGTGTGTGTGATGATGGTGGTGATGATGATGATGATGATGATGATGACTGAACTGTCAGGTGTGTTATTGGTTTAAATTCCTCTGCCTGGTTCATCGGTTTCACCCTTCTGAGGTTCACTCAGCATGAGTCACGTGACGATGCTGAGCTAATCAACTTTCAATTTGGGACTCATTAAAAACCAAAACCCTGGTGTGAACGTTTGCTTTCAAGCCTGTAAACATGTGACCTGGCAGGCTGGATCAAGCAGCCATTACGGTGCTGCTGCTGGAATCTTTTAATGCTTCCAGTCGCGTCCTTGCTTAGATAAAATCACCCAGGGACTCCAGCGGTTAACGCGTCTGGCAGCAGGATGCGACGCCGCGGTCACATGCTCTCAATCAAAACCCATCTGGGTTGTTTCACATGATGCGTCACCTTTATTTGATCCCGGCTCAGAGCTGGGCCACCACCCTGAGGACACCATCCTCTGTTTAGCTTAGCGCAAAGCCTCTCTGAAGCTAGCATCTCTACAAAGGACCCAACAAGTTTGATAAAAATCTGCAGTCAGGTGGACAAATGGGTAGCTTGTTACTATGGCAACATCCCTGTCTAAGCAAAAGGGCCTAAGCCATCAAAGCCAGCAGTCTTACCTTGCGGTGACCTGATGGGCCGTTTGGTGGACACGTCCCTTCGTGTGCGCTGACCCAGGCTGCTCCGCGGCCTCTCCAGCACCGCAGCAACGCGAGGAGCGTCTCATCTTCAGCCGGAGCAGAGGAACCTTCGGGCCTCCGGAGGACGTCAGCCCCAACCAGCAGCGGCTCCCCAGCTTTGAAGCTTCAAAGCCGTGCTACATCAAAGAGGACAGAAAGACAGACGTCACACTCCAGCAACGACTGTGAGGTTCTCTAACAAGAGCTAGCAAAACCTTGGCGTTAGTAAGCCTCGCCAGTGGGCACCAAACCGCAGCGCAACGTCTGGAAGCTTCTCGGAGCAGCAGAGCAGATTATTCACACTTCAGTGGACTACGGCATGGATGCTAGCAGTCGGGATCGGGGATCGGCCTTCAGACGTGACACCCGGTTGAGTCGGGTTGGTCTGCTTTCTGTAGTTTGCTCTCAGCGGTTATTTCCAGCCGTCCAATCACGTCGCTCCCTGATCAGCCTCCCTGTCAGGATATCCGGAATAGCCCCCACTTCCATTAAAACGCTTATCCAGAACACTGCTTAACCTGCCACTCATCTGTCAGATCTGTCAACACTACACATACACACACATACACACACACACACACTTAATGTAATTAACTCATCAACCTTGCAGGCTGCTGACAGGCAATTATACTGTTCAAACACACACCGACTCTCCACAGCGCCTGTATCCCTAAGATGAGCGTGAGCGGACCCAGTCTGATGCTAACCGGATCGTGGACGCTCAAGCCACGCCCCCACCACAGATCTTTGCTGTTCAGATGGATTACATCTCCGTTGGCACTTTAGCTGAGAGACGTGAGATCTGACAGGCAGTGATAGCGTGGTTGTTCAGGCTAACAACAAAACTCCAAATACAACAACTGGCGGCATCGGTCGCTGGGAGAAGGACGATGACCATCAGTGCGAGTCCACAAATCCCAGAGCGCAACCTAATCCCACGGGAATAGCTGCAGTGGAAATGAGATTAGGGCGGTGGTAGCAGAGTGTGAATGTTGGAGATCACCCTTCTGAAATGTGTGACATCGTTCTAAGGATAAAAAGTACCACAAAAGCAACAGATGCAGGTTTCAATTGTTTTTTCATCCTAATCTGCTTTATTCCCTCAAATTGATCCGACAGTTTGAAACCCACTGTCCCGTCTTCCGTGAAGACTGTTAGCCTAAATAAACCAAAAGAACACCAATTTTTGGAAGGTTGTTGCAGGGCTGCTCTCCGCTTTGATCAAATTTAAACACAGACTAGGAGACGGCCTCTAATTACTTTGTCTTTGAAATGAGAATCCCGGCGGGACTCCGGTGGAGGTCTGAAAGAGCTGCAGCTGAAACTCATTTTCTCCTTCCTCTCCACTCCCAGCGCTCGCCCTCCCCAAACGCCACCACGCTGAGAATAAAGACAATTGGACGGCGGATTAAATCATGCATTTAGGAGTTGGGAACACAGGAGGACTTTGAATCGATGTGTTATTTCTAGGTGTGTAAGAGCCCTTTAAGTCGCCACCCCCACAACTATTGAAAAAGTGAAATTGGTGTATTTCAGCGTTATAAACGTTCAGTTGTACAAAAAGGAGAGCAGCTCGGTTTACAATTTCATTTCAATGCACTGACGGAGGACTGGATTTATTGTTGCTCTGCAGCCCAACATGCATAATCCTAAAAGAACGGATTCCTAGATCAATGCAATGCTAACCAGTAGCATCACTGCTCTGGCACAAAAATGTATATAAATGCAAACAATCCACCCACAGATCAGTGAAATGACATCAAAAACAAACACAGCAGAGATGGCTCTGAAAGGGTTAAACGTGGCTGTGTTGTTAGTCACATGCTAACTCGCTGACATGACCGAGGATTTTATGAGAGCATACCTGAATTTATGATTTAAAGCCTAATGACAGGACAGGAAATTTTCAATAGAACTCATTATGCAGAGTTTGTGGTTCAAGCTATGGCTAGTGGTTGTGTTTTGGCTTAATAGCTTAATAGTTAGCACAAAAATTGGAAGTCAAACCTAAATTTATTGTAAAGTCACCATGCTATTAGTTTTCTTTTGTAGAGTTGTTGGAATATGCAGATGATGGTTTGTTTTGTTTTGTTTTTTAACCCAGAAGGACTCCGATATTTTAAACTCATTAAAGCCATTGCCACGTATTATCATTAACGCAATCTGATGCCAAATGTTCATTTTTGTCACGCTAGCAGCCACACCAGATTGTGATTAGATGTGCAGCATCTCAGGATTCGCCACAGGGAAGCAATTTGGGAGGAAAAATGAAAAATGAACGCATCATATCTGAAACACGACGAGATCAATCTGCAGCAGATGATGTGAAAATGAATCAGGACATCATCACTTCCTGTGATCTCCTGCCAGCCTTCATCAAGGACTTCCTGGGACGTTCCCAAGTGGGTTGGTGTCAGCTTGACTAGTTAAAAATATGCTAAGTGGGGGCATTTGAAGCTTTAGCTCCCTTCCATTAGCAGTGCACGGGCTGTAAAAGTAGCGCTCTGCGGCGAGTCTTTCCTCCCGTGCGTGTGCTTCTGGGGTGGCACCGCGTCGGCTGCATGAAGCCTGTAAACGTGTCATCGGCGCAGCTGGTGATAACTGTTGCTTTACTGGTTTCGGAGCCTTTGAAGCTCACCTTTGATTCTCACCCCTCTGCACCGGTACCATCTGGATTAGCGAGCGGCGATGGAGTGGAGGGGAGGGGACTGATTGCACCGTGTGATTAATCACACTAATGACTGATGAGGGGTTGGAGGTCTATTAGCCGCCCCCAGAAACGCCATGCTTCTCATGGACGTGCACCCACTGGCCACAGATGGCAGCAGGCAAGAAATACGTGCTGAGATGCCTGCCCAAACCTGGCGATGAAGGACGACGTTTTCTTCTCCTCCAACAGCACAATTACTCAGCATCAGGCCGCAGAGTCGACCCAGGAGGATCTTCAGGCCGCCGAGTTTACTGAAATAGCAGATTAGCCAACTGGCATTTGCCTTAAATCACAAAGCTAACAGTGATGCATCAGACGCCTCAGACAACATGGGGAAAAAACACATTTCATGCTAAAAGGCAGCGCAATCGCTCTCAGAGATGATACGCACCAGTGGCTTTCATCTCGCACAGGTCTGCTTTGAGGTAGAGCAGACGTAGCCTTGTAGAACCATAAATATTACCGTGTCTCTGAATATCTAAAAGAAATAATTGAGTGGGAGTGTTGAGTCTTTATGCAGAGGTTTAAAAACAGAGGGAAAGTTAGCAGCAGAACCGAGGACCCTTATTTCCAGGGTCTTCAGCCTTAAGCAATTAAACAACCGGCTAACATCTCATACTCACTATTTCTGCTGAAGAACTGGCATCAAACTCAGTCTAAATGCACTTTCCCTACTTTCAGCTTTCTCTCTCTCTCTTTCTCATACTCATACACATACACACACACACACACACACACACACACACACCCAGACACACACACACACACCCACACACCCACACACCCACACACCCAGACACACACGTGCACGCCTGTGTCGCTCAACCCTGTAAGGGGTTAAAGTGGATAAATGATAACCACATGGAAACACACACACAAAAATATAGCATCTGCAAATTTCTGAAAGAAAATTCCCAGCTCAGGAATTGAAGGCACAGCCAACATTTAGATTTAAATTTAGATTTTCTTCAGTTTGGTCGAGCACAGCGAACCTAATTTCACTCAGTTCCCAGATCTGAGCGAGCGTCTGTGTTTTTTTATTTCTTCGGTAAATTCAGTTTTCTTGTCCCGGAGAAAGTCTGATGCTATCAGCAGCTCTTGAAGCAAACTTTCCTGCTCCCACTGTTTTGATAAGACACAAACAGGCTTTAAATTGGCAGGGATGGCTGAGCCGTTTGTAGCGGACTCCAATCTGAGTCTGGGTCGGACAAGAGGGGAAAACCAGGAGCCTCCCGCAGCCCGTTAGCACAGAGGAGGCTAATCACTAGCCAACCAAGCCACTCAGAATTGAAACAGATATAGTTGCGCAAACGTCTAGAGCACAGGTTGATGTTAGCATGCTAACCCTGGCTGGTAGATGGAGCAGCACGGTTCTGGGCCGGTCCTGATAGGAGGCCGGCCAAGAACTCTTGGCTGGGACACACGGAGCCGGAACGCCGGATGTGTTATTTATCACCATAACCATAAACCTCGGAGGATGAACGGGGGCGGCTGAAGGGAGGACGGGGGGGCGGGGGCAGCCGTCAGGAAGTTGCCGTCTCTGCCTAAGAGTGATTGATGGGGATGAATTACGCTACGTTTGATAGGAGGCTCGTGAAGGGCAGAGCGGGAGAGCCGAGGCCGCCAGGACGCAGTGATTCATGCTCCGACACGCAAAAACAAACCGCCTCACCTTCCTGACCTTGTATGCTGACAGAAAATCATCCCTCTGGTTATTTTTAAACCAGCCGCTGCCGTTTTTAGGCTGCGGATTTTGTTCATTAGAGCTCATCTCGCCTGGTGCCAGCTGCAGCTCTCTGCCAGCACGATTTAAGTCTGTTCGCTTAGCTTCGGCGGCGCGTCCTCTGCCGCTGTGTAGACGCCGTTATCTAAAGCGCGCACGTGGAATTTATCACCGCTGAGGATTCTCTGATCTGAAAAATTACCAAGTTTGTGTTTAATGAAAGAAACCTTTCACAGAAAGGAGACTGCAGCAGCCCAGAGGGGGGTTTGATGTTAGCGACACCAACATGGCTCTTGGGTCAGTAAAGTACCAATAAAAGATGATTTTT
The DNA here is from genome assembly GCA_000180735.1 of Tetraodon nigroviridis. Taxonomy (NCBI): domain Eukaryota; kingdom Metazoa; phylum Chordata; class Actinopteri; order Tetraodontiformes; family Tetraodontidae; genus Tetraodon; species Tetraodon nigroviridis. The sequence goes on from CAAE01014768.1 coordinate 941,577, forward strand.
CTCACAGATGTGGTTCTAAAGATACAAATGTCTAATCCCTCTACTCTATCTGGAACTGATAAAAACGTGTCTAACTCAAAGGTTACTGGCCAGAGCTGAGTTCCAGGGTTTGCGATAGCATTTTCCGACAGTCCTAGTGGAGCGTTGTTGGGATGTCCTGGGTGACTCTTCTCTTTTTGACCTGAACAGGATTTCTGTTGGAAGCATGACGTTTGCCTTAAAGGTGCTTGAGCAGGCCCTTGAAATTGGTGCGAATGCCTGTGATCTTCTGAGCTCCGTGGCTTCTGATCAGTCGCTGCTCCTCCGTCTTCTTCCGCTCTGTCTGCTGAGGCGTAGCCTCCATCCATCAGCCTTCCAGCTTTTATTGGAATAAACAGCTTCGGGTGGAGCGCCGGCGTCTCCGCCGCGTGACTCCGACTAATCAAAGCCATCTCTGCTGCTAGAAACACAACAAAGCGTAAATAAATGAATATTGATCCTAATGAAGATTCGCCGCGGGGGCTCATTGAGCTCCAGAACGATTGGGACGTATCACAGCGCATCACTGTCGCCACGGCAGCGAATCAGCAGCACATTAGCTAAGCCGCCGGGGAAACATTCTTTTGATCGGGAGCTGAATTGGTTCTTTAAGTGATCTATCACTCTGCAGCCGGCAGACGAAACTTTGGAAAAATCAACAGAAGAGACTAAAGAATGTTGTCGTCTTTGGTGCAACAACTTTGGGTGTCAGACAGTGACATCCAGCTTCCTGTTGCTAACGAAGACGACGAAGTGGAAGGAAGGTTTCCTGCTGTCAGGAGCCTGCAGATGAGGCTGAAATATTCATGTGAAGAGTCAAAGATGGATATTTCTTTTTGTCATTTCTAAATGTTCCATTGTGGTTGCGGGAGCGTCGGCTCCTGTTGTTCTGGGGGATCTGCTGATCTGAGCACAGCTGTCTGCAGCTGGGGAGCAGATCCGGGCCTGTTGGGCCTGTGGATGGACTCCGCCACTAATATACCAGACCGTATGAACCTCGGCGGAAGGCCGGCGAGAGGACGACACAAAGGCGGGGTTGGGAAATGAAAAGGGGCTGTTTGATAAGAAATGAAATGATTCTTCCTCCATCCCGTGTTCAAGTCCATCACTCACCAGCCTCCTTCAGGTTCAGGCTAAACCAGGACATTTGTGTGGGTCAAAGACCATGTAAGAAGCTGGGCAGAAACCCAGAGCCAGACCCCCGAACAAGCAACAGCGGCAGCAAAACGGCTGGAGCGAGGACACGTCCAGAAGACTCAACCGCTGCTGTTCCACAAGCACAGACACGAGACGGCGTTCATTCTGTATTTCACAAGTCAGAGGGCTTGAAAAGTGAAAATCAGTCATCCGTCACACTGCCCACAGACCAGGAGCTCATCGCCATAACCACCTCGGCCTGACGAGTGCCCAGAACACAATCGGCTGCTTCTCAGCGGCGGCCAAAAAAACACTCTGCAATCAGCCGGACGTGCGCGGGCGCCTCCCCCGGCCTCGCGCTCTCAGAGCCCTGAAGTGCAATCACATCCGTCTCATGGCCCCGCCAGGCCGCCGTCGTTAATTTGACTGGGCAGGATGTGTGGAACCCAGTGGAAAAAGCACTGTGAGCGATGAGCAGGTTAGCGCCTTAACGGTAAAATACGGCCGAGTGGATTGCTCCTCCTGCTAAACGTGCATTTGTCCCAGTGTCTGACCACCTTAGAGATAAACACCAGTCACAAGGAAACAGAAAGTTAAGGTCTATTTTTTGCATTTTGTTGTGTTTCGTAGCATGCAGGAAAGGCGCCGCACGCTGTTGCTAACAAAGTAGCGCACAGGCCTGCTCAGAACTGGGCAGAACGTTTTTGCAAGGGGCATTCTTTTAAGGAATGAAAATTCAAGAGGCCTTTCCTTCAAAGGCTGCAAACACTCCACCCTGAGCTTTCCAGCCGCTGCGCTCGGATTTGAGAGCTCCAGCGTCTCTGGATTCAAAGCAATTCTGCAGCACAAAGTGGTTTTTCCCTCCTCTGGGGCGAGACCGCCTCCAGACGGTGACGAACGTGAACGGACGTGCAAACGATGGGCTCGTCTTTGCTCTGCCACCAAACAACAGCAGTGAGAAGCTGCTGAAAGTCATGACCCTCACGCCAAGAACGGAGCTACATCAGGCTCCAGTTAGTCTGAGGAGCTGCTTCCCCACCTGCTGCTAATTGCTAATTGCTAAGGCTTCCTGCCTCCTGCAGATTCACATTGGCTGAATTCTAATTCCTCTGGTGAAAGCAGCCGCGCCATTAGCGGAATATTCACCACACGCGGTGCAGAATGCTGGATTGATGGCGTCAATCTCAGTGGCTCGGCCCAACTTTCTGTGTGCTGGTGCAGCTGCAGACACGTCGGCAGGCTCTTTTGACAGCTGCATCCTGACGGGGTGCCGGGAGCGTCATCACTCGGTCTGTTCCTGGTGGTGCCGGCGTATTCTGGGCTAACACTCGTGCATATTGACAAACCCAGGTCTCCAAAGAACGAGGAGATTAATTGTGCTTGTGAAGCTGCAGGTGCCTTGTCTATAATCTCAGCACGCACCTGTAATACCTCATCATATTAGCTGTAAGCAGGTGTACCAGTATGAGTTATTGAGCTAATTCCTTGTGTTAACCCAGCTAAAAAAAAAGTTATCTTTTTATCGCTCCTGTGTTATAGGGACCACCATGTTTGGACCCTATAACTTACTGAAGAGTTTAGCTACATCTCAACATCCTGATCTTTCAACACTGAGCGCCTGCATCAGAAGATGCACCGCTGCCATCATGCTTCCAGAAACTTCTCCTCCAATCTTTCCACTCATTAGCACCTCATACGCCAAAGCCCACAGATGAAAAACCGGCCGTAAGTTGGCGTTTTCTCCGAGGAGCGTTGTTGTAAACGTGACTGAGAGCCACACGCTGACTGAAGTTTAATCATGTTACAGCCTCATGCACGCCAACAACTATTTCCTGGAGGAGATGAGAATAATCCGGCTTAGCTGTGACGGAGGAGGAAGGACAGAGCAACAAACCTCATTCTGACAATTTGAGAAGACGAGAGCAAAATTCCACTTTTATTTCCTCTACCGGCCTCTGCGAATGTAGTCAAGGTTTAGGCAGAATCTCGGGCCTGTCGGCCTCGCTCCTCCTTCTCTCCTTCCTCCTCCTGTCTGTCTGCAGCAGAAGGCAGCGCTGGACAGCTAGACCTCAGCGCTGATCACAGATGATAATAAACACGGTCAGAGCTGGGTTGGAAGGCTGGAGGGAAGAACAGCTGGAACGTTCACCATCGCTACATCACCACAAAACCACACATTCCCTCCTGAAGGAGGAGCATCCGCTCCACTCCGGCTGCCCTGACTTCCCGCCTCAGCCCCCGGCTTCCTCTCCATTTTCCACTGGATCTTGCCATCCGCTAAGTCAATCCTTTACTCGCCGTGTCCGCCGTGACAAATAGATGTGTTCCTGCCAAGCTCTGCGTCAACAAATTAATTTGTTTCTCGCCACCGCGGACCCGTGTTTCTGCTGAACACGGAGAAACACCTCGCCGTTTGTCACTTCAGCGCTTCGCCGTGCACCTCAGGCTGCAGCCGCAGGAATTTCTTAGGAAGATAAATTAGAAGAGCGGGTTTGTATTCACTGCGCCGCGCACGAGAAACAACCTGAGCCCACTCCAGTCTTCTGAACTTGAGAAGCAAAAGCAGTCAGAGGAGGCGTTTCACACCCGCTAAAGCTATTAGCTTAGCATTTCTCTCCATAATAAGTGAGAAAAGCATAGTGACGGTAATGTTTCTCCCTGTTATAAAAGACAACGCAGAATCCAGCCAACAGACCCAAAATGGGATTTATTGCTAACGCGCAGCCTTGGTTGCGACATGGACGTCTCTGCTCCAGCTGTTCCTCACAGGACCATCTGCTCTGCACTATTAGAACTGTCAGCACTCTCTGGGTTACACATTTACCGTCTGCTAACAAAAGAAAACAATCACTGCCGTCGGCTCCCTTCTTGACTAGCTTAGCAGAGAGCGCAAAACCCTGGTGGTAAGAAACGAGTCTGATCTGAGTCTAAGGTCGCAAAACTAGAAGATCTGGACCGACTGTTAGCTTCAGAACTGTATGACCAGCACGCTGTTGCCAGGGAGACGCAGATATAGGCGTCATCATGCAAGTAAACATGCTGTTCTCTCTTTTATTTTTACTGGCAGTATTCTGTCTGGCTCCCGGCATCCTCCTCCTCCTCCTCATCATCATCATCTAGTAACGGGGTGCCTCCAACCTCGCCCCGGGCTGTTTTGTAGCCGCTCTGCCTAAACTGCACTTCAGTTAAACTTTTAATTCCACTCTGTGATTTAAACGCGCTGGCAGCGGCCCAACAGCAGCTCATGCCAGGTTTCATCTTCTCACTGTCAGAGGTTGAGGGTTGTTCAGGGAAGCATCTCATGCTAACCTGGTGTTAGCTGAACAGCGCATCAGTGAATGACCCATAATGCTTATTTAAGACCTTAAGTGTTCGAAAAATAATGGAATGATAAATGTTTGAAATGGAGATTTAAAGCTAGCAGAAGATAAAGCTTAGCATTAATATCTGCACTCTGGTGCACAGAAATTTCTTCTCACGACAGACACCTCAAAGATGAGTGGGCGTGGCCTTGGAGGGGATGAAAGAATTTAGACAAGTCAGCTTTCACACAATGCTGCATTTGTGAGTCCAAGAAAATAAAGATGTACAAAATGGAGCTGAGCAGGTCGTAAATATCTGCATCTGTCCTTGCAGAGCATGAACGCCACGCCATAAATCCACACATCATAAAGCTTAAGGCTCCTCTAAAAGTCCGTCTGTGATTTAATTAGGACAAAGAGCTGCAGCCTCGCGCTGCTGCTGACGCCGGCTGTTCCAGACAGTTTTAGCACACGTGCGCTACGGCCAGGCTCAGCGCTAGTCTGAGTGTGAGCGTGCAGGGAGAGCGAGTGGGCGTCTGCAGGAACCCTTTAGAGCTGGCCGAGTCTCAAACGTGGCATATTTCATGCAGGGACACCGCGACATGAATTAGCATAACATTAGCGCAGCAGACTCCCTTGCGTAGTCTGCCAGTTGATGATCCTTCTCAGATTACTGGAGGCCGACGATAAAATAAAGTCGTTGGAAATGTTGGAAGGAATGAAAATCAAAGGCGATGGTTAAACCTGACCATTTACCAGCGAATGCTAGCGCTATCTCTAGGACGCACAAGCAGGAAAGGTGCTTACAGCATTTTTAAGTAGCCTTCTATGTTTATTACAAGATTGTTTTACAACAAAGGCATGAAAGCTTCCAACATAGCCCTAACCCTAACCCAGACTACGCTAACGTAGCATTCGTTCACTAATGACAGGCTGCGACTGGTCAGTTCCTATTATGCAGCTGCTTCATTAGCCAAATTAAACACAGGACGTTAGCTTAGACCTTCAGGCTGAATTTCTCCCTGATCCCAGCCTCTTATCAGCCTCCAGGGGCTGAGCTAAGGCCAACACCGGGATGCCCCCCACCCCGACCCCCTCAGATCCTATTGGACGCTTCCACTCCTCTCTGCTTGCCTGCTGTCAGGAGGGCAAACCCGGCCCGTTTATCTTCCTCCGCAGCCACCAGCGCACTAGGCGGCGGGCCGTGTCTGTTGATGAACGCCTCACTTGTTCCAGATAACGGGCGCGGGCAAACAGAAGCCGCCCGTGGGCCATCAGCCGTACAAACATGTGGAAACTTTGATTTATTCATAGACGGATCATCGTTCTGTACTGTCAACATGAAACCCAACTTTTAGAAAGAGGGATATTAGCAACAAACACACCAATAACAGCACCGGCTTGAGCAACAAAGGGAATATTATCACCAACTTCCTATAATCCCCAACCTAAGGTAGTGTGTGTATATCTCCACTCTTACAGGCATGAAGTCCAGATGGCCGCGTTAGCAACATCACTTGTCACGCAAGTTGTCCAAGCTTCAGCGGCGTCCGTTGGCCCTGTAACTTGCAGAGCCTGAGCTCGGACTGTTGCCCAGTCCTCTTCTTCTGCCAGAAAGCCCTCAACAGCACCCAAACGAGTGACAAATCACTCCACAGCGTTGCTGCAGCTCAGCCACCACAACACGGCGACACACACAGAGCAGAAAGATATGAGCGCCACAGTTTGGTCATACAAGACAGAAAGACCACACACAAAACACAATGTTCAACAACAATACTGCTTATCGACCCCTGACTCTCCCGCGGTGTACCACCCGTGGACCTCCTTCCTGAGGTTGCTGATCCCTAGTTATTACTCAAGTTGTCCACACCTGGACCCTGAACAACTTCAAACTCCTTTTTTTTCCTGCTCTGAAGCCGTTTTAATACCAGAATTTAGAGAAACACAGCTATACTTTCAAAATGTCAGATTGTGTGTGTGTGTGTGTGTGTGTAGGTGTGTGTGTGTGTGTCCCATTTGTCCCCTGCGATAACGGAAGCTAACGCTGTCCTCAAACTGCACCTTCTCACTTTCTCTGGATCAGCGGGAATGAGCAGAGCATCAGATCTGGCAGTTTCTACACGTAGCCTCAGAAGGTCGCCGCTGCGGCACTTTTTAGATTAAATCACAAACATTGATGAAAGACAGAAACTTTGGGAGGAATAATTTGGTAAAACACAGATAAACTGTAAATGCTTCACATTTTTGTGAGAAAACACTAGCATTTGGTCTGATTTTCCAATAGTTGTGGAAAAAGGATGATGGATGAGGATAATCTGGCCAACAGAGAAACAGAGCAGGTGCAGAAAACCTCAGATACGATTAGAGGAAAATAAATTATGCTCAAAGAAACCTCATGCACGTCAGCAGGTAATAGTGTAAATGTTATCGTGGGTTTAATACGGCAGTATTATTGGAGATAAAGGCGGCACAGTAACGGCAGCGAAGTGCTGACGCTCCCCGTCGTTAACGGAGACGGTGACTGAGTAATGTGGGCAGGCGAATGACAAGAGCGACATTAACCTTTATTAATGTGTTGACCGAGGCTGGCGAGCTCAGACGGAGTCATCGCTGGTGACTGATCGATGGTAATGAACCAAGCTAATGTTTCACATCTGTCAGCAACGTTTGAAGACACAACAGCTCAGACGGGCGACATCCTAGATGGAAACAATGACATTGCCCTGGTTTATGGAGATTATCGCCGTTCTGAAGCCAGCCGTGAAAATGGCTAAAACTGATAGCATGTTGGTAGAAATGGTCAGAAATGATCATCAGCTGTCAAAAAGTTTCAGTTTTGACATGTCAAAGTCTTCTGATGCTTTTAGGTGTCACCAACTTTCATCATGACAAGCTTGCAGCAGCTTGGTTGAGAAGTAGAAAGAGTCAGAGTTAAAAATCCATAGGGTGACTCTGGTTTCCACTAATATTTACTGTCATATCAAAAAGACACCACAGATGTCCCTGGGGATGGCAGCGATGGAGAGCCCCTGGTATTCTGCTGACCTGAGCGCGTGTGTGCATTAAGACGTGCGAGCACAGCTGCTTGCAGATTTATTTTCCCCCATGATGCAACGGCGGTGAAACACGGCCGCTGAGAGCAGCAGCGGGTGGTGGACATTTCGGTCCACACTGACGTACGGCGCCATTAGGAACAGAAGCTCAGCAGAAGACCCACCCATACAACAGTACCCTGGCCGATGGTACCGCCAGAGCACGCTTCCCTCCGGCGTCATCTCTGACCTCTGCACCGCTCCGCTCAAGATGAATGCGTTTTCACGGCTGGCTTCAAGCTTTAATAGTCCATCGATTCGTTGGCAATATGTGCCACACTCGACCGGGTCTCCCATTATTTATTTCCCCCTCAAGAACACTCGACCCCCTCTGTCTCCCATCCGCCTTATTAAAATGTAATGGCAAACAAACCCGCGGCCGCTATCTGATGGCGGCGAGAAAAACAATTTTAGGAGATTGGCGGTGGTTTATAACCGGAGGCTCCAGCGGGGGAGGGGGGGTGGGGGGCGGGGAGCACTCAGGGGTCTTAGATGAGATAGACCTCTAAATCAATCACTGCCGCCGGAGGATTTTGCACATCCACAGCGGAGCTGATTGACAGACCACCAGTCTCGCCGGTGTGTGTCAGGCGCGGCGCGGCCACCTACAGCGGCGGTTTGGCCTCCTCGGATGAGGTGGTAATCCGGGCTACAAACATGTAATACACAATCCTCTATAATTTGCAAGTCTTAATTCCAGTGGACACGTCCGCAGCGTCTTGTTAAATCTGTGGGGTTTTTTTGTTGTTGTTTTTCCCAGAATGTCGGCGGACATATTTGGCGCCTGAGACGCCATCTGAGATCTTAACACGTGTGGTTTGACCAGACGTGTTTGGCACAGCAGAAGAAGAAGGTTTAAGCTGTGTGAGAACAGAGGGAGCTAGCTGTGCCACACTCATGCCCGTCTATCTGCGGAGAGGTTCACTCTCACCGACGACCAGACCCGTCATTTGGTGGTGACGCCACCTCACCCCTGGCGGTGTGGTTGCTATAGTAACAGAGTAAGGCTTGAAACAAACTTGATCTCTCCAGGGATGAAAGTCACACCTTTGATGCCCTGTTGATGCTCTTCAGAACGCGGCATGCACGAGGAGCTGTGCCTGGTATCAACATACTGCTGATTAATGCCCTAAAATCATTTTGTGAAGAAAGCCTGCGAGGTTTTGAAATTTCAATGGTTGCTATTGGCAACAGAGCGTTACATGCTAATGATAAAACCTTAAAGAGAGGTCTATTTTTACCCACACTGTGATCGGTTCGTGTATAAATCTGCTGTTATATTCAAGACGATAGAGTTGCATAATTCCCAGTTGTGGGAGCTAAATTGGCATCAGCAGACAGGTCTGCAGCCCACACGGAAGCACCTGTCCATCTGCTAATAATATGGGCTCCTCAGTAACCCTGCCAGGACCCGGTATCTTTTTTTTTATTGGCCCAATCTCTGCAGTGTCCTGTCAAAGGAGAAGGGCAAGGTAATAAATGGATCCCACTAGGCCGGCGTTGCCTTCTGTTGTCAAGAGCGCCTGTGAGAAGAGAGGCTAATTGCTGCCCCTTTGAAACAGTCAGAGATGGTTAAGTTGGCCAAACAACCCGTGGCGGAATCCTGCCCGAGGCTAGGTCTGAATTAAAGGCGAGAAATCCACCACTTAAAGCTGCCACTGACACAGGCTAACCTGTTTGTTTTCAGCTCCTCTCTTCGCTTTTCTCCCTCAACACACACATAGAAGAACAAAATATTCAAGAACAGTGCAGTTTCCCCATTGTGAAATAAATCAACATATTCTATTCTATTCTATACTAGCACGCTAGGACACAGTTAGCCTTTAAAAGCTATTGACTTGCACAAATACTTTAGAATAGCAAATACTCGACCAACGCACTTTTCATTGTGTCTCTCCATCACACACTATCGGTTTGCTGCTCACTAACTTGTTTATTGATATTATTATGTGATGTATTAGGTCAACTGTAAAGGTTCCATACTAATTAGCTGGAAGGGATATTGCTACCTAGCGCCTCAGTCAATAAATCCATGTTGTGTACCTGGATGAATGACCTACAGCCGTCAGTAGGCTAGTCAAGCTGTTGTGGTTGCTAAGCTAATGTGGAGTAAAAAAATAGCAACCACACTCTCCGAAGCTAAAACCTGGCTTTTCAGCTAGCAGCGGTTGCGGTGCTTTTGCTGAGATATACTGCCTGAAGCTAACTGGGTCTCCAGGAGAGAGATCAAATGCAACAAACCACAGTAGGAGTGGCCTGTTGCTGGGGGCCACCATCCGTCCCAGCAGGGGGCTGCCATGACAACATGTTTTCTCTAACGACATCACATTGAAGCTACAAACAGGACTTACAGGGCTTACTGGGATGCCGCGCTGCCGGTGGTGACTTCCCTTCTCCCAACCAGATCAGGAAACTCTCAGGTGGCCTCCAACTGGGGCAGGAATTTCCTCAGGCACGTCTAAAAATGAGATTTGGAATAAGAAAAGACGCTCCAGTGGTGTAGATAATTTAGTTTGTACACTACTAACGAGGGCAGTCCTTTAAAGGACAATACAGCCCAACATTATTCACCAGCACGTCTCCTGCTCCACCAGACTTCCCATCAGTTCCAGCCTGAAGCTGCGTCCTGTCCGGGTTTTCCTGAACATTCCTCTTTAAATTTGTTTAGGCCTCGGATGCCTGCTGAGGGCTATAATTACAAAGGCATCATCTCCATAGGAGGCAAACGGGAAGTAACTGAACCCTACGTGTTCCGACTGGCTGTGTTTTAGCCAAGGGATGAGACTAAAAACAACAGCAATGTTGAGGAGAAAATGATTGAAAGACACAAATTACAGTAAAATGGAAAATTAACCAGAACTGCACCAACAATATTACCAATCAGGATAAAATTATCAGCTGTGACGAACGCTACATTATTTCCTTGTTGCAGTCATTAAAGGTTTCATATAAAGCGCCAGAATAGCAGCGAAATGCTAATGAATGAATTTAGCGCTGACCTGCTGACCCTAGTACTAATTGCAGGATATTCTTCACAGCTGATACAGGAAATGATTGGTATTGTCTGTAGTTCAGGATACCGTCAAGGACCTTCAGACAACCACTTCCTCAACACACAAAGAACCGAGACAATAACAGCCACTTCTGAGCTGCTTCTGTGGATAACAATCGTTGCTAATGCTCTGCAACTGTATTAAATTACTTCTATTGGCTCACATCCCATGATAAACTGTTGTCTCTCTTGTATTTTGTGAAGGTCGATGGTTAAATGGCGGCTTTATTGTGCACGTCGTCCTGTTCTTTTCCAGCGACTGGGTCGTCATGGACCCCTAATTTGGCCACATCGAGGAGAACCAGGTGGTTCGAGGCAAAAATCAGCAGCGGATCCGTCCGACAGTCGTCGCAGCTTTTGTCAAAGCTGTATTCAAATGACTTCATTTGGGGATATTTGCCAGAACTGGCATCTGTATTATCTCCATGCCAACAGAGCGATTCCACGGAGGGAAACAAAAAACCGTCCCTGCACTATTCTTATCTCCCTGTGAAGATGAGTTAAAATAATGAGTTTCTGCACTTCTCAAAGAACCCAATTTCCTCAGCCTTCCTTAAAACGGAGTCTCCCATCCATCCTGACGAAACCAGCCGCTCCTGTCCTACTTCCAGCCACGTGCACGTGCAAATCCTGCATCCAGAGGAGGAGCAGATTGCTCCAAATATTCCATAGATAGTCTGAGAAAGATTGTTTATTTGTTTTCAAAGACCAGCGACCACCGAGCTGCTGTGGGAAACGGTCTTGGAGCAGAAGGTAAACCTCCATCCATCAGCCCTGAAGCGCGTGACAGTGGCCGCCGATCAATGCGCTCGGACGCCCGGGTGAATTTAAAGGACACAATGAACGAGGCAGCAGCAGCAAAGTGAAGCAAAACCACCTTTCCCCGGTGTCAGAGGGCTTCCGACCGCGGTCAGAAGAAGGCGTGGTTGGTCCAGAAGGAGCAGACGTCAGAATCACTCGCCTGTGCAGCTCTGCAGCTCCTTCTCATCATTTGGGGCTATTTGTGGAGAAGTGACACGCTCGAATCCAACAGGGATCAAACTGGTCGCTATGACTGACGCCTGGGGCCGCTGACGAGGCTCTGCGGGCGTCGGACCCCCTGCTGCTTCCGTCTAGATCAGCTCATGGGTCCAGGAAGAGAAGGAAAGAGGCGACGCTTCCTCCTCTGGACTTTTGTCCCCACCCTCAGGCCTAATAGGAACACAAGTTTTTTTTAAACTTTTGTAGAGGCCAAAGGAATTTTCATTGAACATTTACGGCCGTCCAAACATCCTGCTGCACACAGGGTTCCTGAGTATCCGAGTCGTTCCTGGACACGCTCTCTTTGGCACGAAGTAGCGATTTACATGAGCGTCTGGCATCGGCGCGATTTCTGCTGCTGACACAAACCGACAGAAGCAGCAGAGGGGAACCGCTGGCTGCAGCTCGGAGTTCCAGCCTGTGAGGAGATTCCGAGGCTGGACATGAGGAATGGAAGTGCTAGTTTTCCCACAGATGCCCAACGGGAAGAGGGATCTGGTCCCGCACTGGCTGATGGGATGTAGAAATGGGCTGGTTTTCCACAGATTCAGACAAAAGCAGGCGGCGCAGACACGCCAGCGGGCTGCCTGGGTCACGGTGACTCATCAGAGCATTACAGCTCCCGCTGCTGAGTAACCGATGCTAATGTGATGTTTGTTTACATTAATTAGTGCTTGTAATGGGTTTTGATTTATTTTCCAGGGAGTAAGCTGATAGAGAGGTTCTGTTCTTTGCTAGCAAAATCCATCCATGTGAACACGGGCAGGTTTTAAAAAGGCACCTGGGAGAGTGCTGGACTTCCAACTTTTGTTCTAAAGCGGGGCTTGAACCTCTCTCTCCCACTCTGGGATCCAAATCTTGCGTCGTTTGTGCGTGCAAACCCTCCGCGATGCTACCGTGAGCTGCTGTCAGAGAGGTTCACTTCCAAAAGAATCATTTCTGATGATAAAAACCAGCTGATTTTGCATCTCCCAGGTCCCATCCGTGTTTCCTGCAGGTGTGCGTTTCATCTCCTGAGCCCAAGCTCACAGCACAATATCATTCCGGCAGCTCTCACTCCCAGCTCACGTTGCCATGGCAATAATGATGGAGTCCGCCGTCTCCTCTTCACCATGTTGGTAATTCGGTTATTTCAGCTGGAGAGATAAAGCGACGCCTCGGCGATACAGCCGGGCTAGAGCCAACAATGAGAGACAGCATTAAATTCTAATGATGAATGTGTTCGCTCGCCACGTTGGGAGTGATGGAAAGATAGAGAAAATGAAGAAGAGCCGGCCGGGAGGAAAAATATGAGCTGAAAGGGCTCCACAAATCGGGCTGCTATCGTCACATCGGCACATTAATCTCCCAGCCCTTCACCCCAGACATCAGCGCGAGCTCCTTGTGCAGAGTAGCGCTCAGAAACGCCAGAGCCTTGTCAGAGATACGCCGCCGGCGCGTTTATTCCACTGCAGGAAAAACAGGATTGACAAAATAAATGTGACAATCCCAGTCCGTCGTAGCCCAGGCATGGCTAGCTAATGACAGAGGGGAATATAGAGATGTGGAGGTGAGGTTTCACTTTTGTTCCTTCCTCTTTTAGTGTCTACAGGAACTTAACAGACACCTGACCCCTGAACTCCCTTATAACAGGAAGAAACCTGGAGCAGACCCCCGCTCACACAAATAATCAGATGGTAAAAACAGACCTTGAAACCCTGAAAAAAAATTTGGAAACTCAGAGCGTTTTTTTCCGCAGTAAAAAAATCTTAGTTGTGGTTCCTTCAGATATTTGCACGACTGCAAAAAGGCCTAGCGAGAACACATTCTGCCGCATTGGCTTGTTCCGCCCGTTCTGCTGGCGGAGTCAGCGCGCATTCATATGTAAATCTGGTAACTAAACCCTGATCACATCCTGAGTTTGAGAAAAAAAACTCATTAGGAAGATAAAGATGCAGCTTTTCAGCACGGCTTTCATTTCTGGTGCAGCGGAAGCGGCTAGAGGGGCTGTTCCAGGCTGTTCCAGGCTGTTCCAGGCTGCTTCAGGCTGTTTCTCCATGGCGTTCCTTTCCCGATGTTAACCTGTTAGGCTGCGTGTTCCTAAACCCTTTGTGGGTCGGCGAGCCGCAGAGCCATATGCGTCGAGAACAAGGAATGCTCATAAATGTTGAATCCGCGAACGCAAAACTTCAATTAAAAGGAAAGCCCCAGGCCACAGGGACGCCGCAGCTGTTTCTGCCTTCCTGAGCATCTGTAAACTCATCCTGGCCGACCACGTTGCTATCGTGACGGAACCACCGAAAAAATACGGAATTGGCAGCTAAGTTTACTGCAGATTTAAACAAATAATGCATAGCTAGCGGCGATAATCATCCCATAAAACTGGACAACACTGAACCACGAAGAAAGTAAATCTGAGCACATTAATCTGCCTGCCCCATCGCCATGGAGACACCCCACTGATGATGAAATACTAGGATCCCATCCTGACCTTGCTCGCCGGAGACTCTGCTGCTCAAAGTCCGCTGAGGAGGGCTTGAAGATGAAGCACACTTCATGCCCCCCTCCTGCTTCCAGCCGAGCAGGCTCCACCACCCCACCCAACCCCCACCCCCACCCTCAGCTCCAGCCCCAGGTCCCAGCGCACGCTTAAATCATCCAGCCAGATAAAGACACAGCAGCCTCATTGGAATTTTAAACCTGTGGCCCTGCAACCACAAACCCGGGTGGCCGAGACGCACAGCATGAGATATGACCCTGGGGTATCCTGCTAACCGGCTGGCGGTCCCGCTTCTCCGGGGCGAGGTTCAAATTCAGTTCCCAGTAAACAGAATCCCTCCACGAGCTCACTCAGGAAGCACAGAGCTTGTGTGGGAATACCAACGTCTCCCTCTCCATGAAAGAAGCCCAAACCGGCTGCGCAGGATTATCAGGAATTAATTAAAACCGTGTTGCTGGAAAATCTCGCCCCACTGGACATCATCAGCGCGACAGGCCGGTCTTGGCGTTGGCAAGTCAACGTGCCGGCGGCGCCGCTGTCCAAATGCTGAAAGGAAGGCCGGCGCCTGGCGCGAGTCCAGATACCAGGCAGATATCCAGTCACCACGGTGAGGCTCGACCAGCCTCCGCCAGCCTGGCAGGTCCACACACGTGCACACATGCCAAACAGGTTAGCAGAGAAAACAACAAAACCACTCTGGATGAGGGGATGAATCCAGATGTGGAAGGTGATGAAAACATCAGCGCACCGGAAGCATGACGGAGAAATGAGACGAGCCTGCTCCCGCGCCCTCCTGACTTTGCTCATTTGTTACCTTTTGTTCCCTGCATTTTTCTCCTTGTGCTCATCTAAAACAGACCAATCTGAGTAATTTATCACCTTGGCAGACAAAAGCAGTCAGCCGGCAGCAGGCAGCCGGCTGAAAAGCTGCACGGAGGCCCAAGGTGTGCCAAACAGGCAGGAGAGATCCACGGCACCACCAGTGTTTACCTAACCCCTGAGCTAGCAGCCCGAGCTAGCCTGTAAAAAGCTGCAGAAGTGGGCGGGGCCGGCGGTAGGCAGGTACAACAGCCTGGGTGAGATTTACTGACCACTTATCACCATATATATGTCTGTATGTGCAACACAGGTAGCGAGAAAGTCACATAAACCACCTAAAACTGCACTAGCGCTGCGCTGTTGAGCAAGTTGAAAGTGATGTTTACACACTGAAGGCAAGGTTGGGGGCTTAAACTCCCCTTTAGAGACCCAGAATAGAACCCAGAACCTTCTCGCCGTGAGACGACTGCGCTAACCGCTTCACGACCTCGCTAAAAACATCAATGTCGCAAAATATGTTTGGCAGGATTGAAGCTAGAAGACGCTAACTTTTAGCATATAACAATGACAGAAACAGGCTTTGAAACAACAAGAAGCGGCGGGTGTGTTTGAAGTCACATCCGGGCTGACGTCTCTGAGGGTGACCCTCTCTGGTTGCGTCCCTGGAGGGCGACGTGTATGATTTCACCAGCAGTGGGAAGGATCTAAGAGGCGCATGCAGCCATTTTTACTTTCAGGAGACTCACCCTTTGTGATGTCACCTTGTTATGTGCCAACCTGACAATCGTTCCTTCCCCCACTATTATCCAAGACAACACCAGAACTTGTTTAAAGCGTCAGGAGATGGATATTTATATATTAAAATAAAGCGGGCGGCGGCTGGGCCCTTTGAAGGTAAATGAGCGGCCTATTTTTGGAAGCCTTCTCCTCCGCTTCATCCTCTCAGGTGCCCTCTTTGGTACCCGACACACGTACAAGCTGCTGTGTTCGGAGCGGCGACGAGCAGCGGGTGTTTTTGTTTGCCAGGAAAGGCGGAACACCGTGCGCTCAGGAGGGGAGCGCCGGATGAAAGAAAGCGCACCGCGGACGGCACATTAGTGACACATTGCGATCACACACACCCAGGATGGTAGAATACAACACGTGCTTGTTTTAAACACCGGGAAGCGTTTCACACAGAAAAGTTTGAGCGCCTGGAAAGCATAACTGCCCCAACGGTGCTGCTTGCTAGCGGTTTCCGGCTAGCTTTCTGCCCGTCAGAATCCCAGACAAGCTTGTAAACTGCTAATGTTCCGCTGTTCTTAACAGGCTCCTGTAATTAGCAGCCACCTCGACTTAAAAATGCCAGGCGAGCTCGGAGGATTAGCGTCAAGGCTTGTTTACACGCTACCAATTAGGCGCTAACAAAGAGAGCGTGTGACATCTCAGGCGGTTTGATAATCGCCGATCAGACGGAATCAAAGAGCGAGACAAACATTTGTTCAGCCGGTGAATCTGCACTTCCAGGAGGAAAAAGGCTGCAGTCGACCGCTCAGGTGCAGGGATGGAATCGTGCCTCAGAGCTGAAAGGGTTATTGTGGATAAACGGGGGAAAGAGGTTTAAAGTGTATCATTCACGCCTGCGGCTAGCCGCCGCTCCAGGTCCTGTGTTTACAGTGCACCTGGCGGTAAACCTGGGGGGAGGAGGAGGGGAGAACGCTCTCTTTGCAGCATTTTTCACACCTGTTGGCGTTTCCTGGGCTTCTTTTGCAGGCATAGCCGCGGTTTTCACCATTCCTCTCAGCAAACCTCCAGCCTCTAGCAGAGCCTGGCCCCCGGGAACACTGATCAGCATGGCTGAGGGTTGGCAGGTGGAGAGCGCTGCTCCAGCACAGCAGCAGCTGCTTGAGGATGCCTGGCTGCTGCCCCCAGCGCCCCACGCCCTGTTGACACCGGGTGCACCGGTGTCGAGTCCTATAATCACCTATTATCTTTGCCACAGAACCAGCTGAGCCTCTGCAGCTCTGAAACCGCCTCGCACATGTACTTCCAGACACCTTTGCTCCTGTTTTTCAGGCAAAAGCGACTCCTCGGGTACTTTATTAGCTTCCCGGCTGGACTATTTGGAGGTTAAACATTGCTGCGGATCTACTCATTCACCTGCTGAGCACCTTCTCCTCCTTCATTCTGCAAGTTCTGTGCAAATAAATATAAATATGAACTGGTTGGAGCGACTTTTTTTATTTTCTTCATTAGCTACTGCTTTAAACTGCTTTTTTAAAACTGCATCTCAGGCTGACTCTCACGTTCGAATCGAAGCAGCTTCCATATTTGCCAAATGGAAGTATTCTATTTTCATCTCTATAAAATTTGAATGATCGTTTGTTGTGTTCTAGAGGCAGTTTATCGTTTTGGCAGGACCAGAATGGATTATTTATGTGCGTCTCTTCATCTTAACAGTGGGCTATAATGACCTGAAGCAGCTTCCACGTGGAAATAGTCCGTTCTGGAGCAGAGCTGTGTGATCCAAATACAAATTCAATGGGAAGGACTGCTTGGAAACATTAAAACCTGGACTTTTTGGGGTGTATTTTATAGATCTAGATATAAAAAAAAGCCTAAAATAACATATAGAATCAAAAATTTCAGGTTTTCTTTTGAAAGCCTTGATCTTTACGCTCTTCCCAGACCGCTAACGACGTCCTGTCCATTGATGACCATCATGGATTCGACCTTTCAGAGTGCTCCGGGCTGACCGACACGGGGCCGCTCAGCGGGGAGCGGCGGCGCAGAGGTGCACACAGAACCGCGCCGCCATCGATCCGGCCTTACCTGAATATGAAGCGGCGACAGGGAGGCCGGCACGAAGCAAATGTCTGCTGATCAATGCTGGCCCAGAATTTCATGTTCTCAGTCGATACGCCCTGCTTTCCTTCCAGGAGCTAATGATTTCCAAGTGTTTGTTAGCCTGAAACGGAAGAGGAGAAAGTGTCATGATGGAAAGTGGGAGCGTGAGGCTGTTTCTGTGAAACTCTGAGACGAGCAGCTAAAGTTAGCAAACAGGCATCGGGATTTCCAGGTTTAAAGCTCATCGGACTGTTAGCAACTTCTCAAGTCTTCTAACGTCCCAGATTCCTCCCAGCTCGCTCCTTTATCCTTCCCTCCGTCTCCCTGCAGGGGCTTTAAATGTTGCTCTTTGTAAAACATCTCCGTTTCAGGCGAAACTGCCTGGAGTTTCAGGCTCAGGTGCCGTTCTCCTTCTAGAAAAGGTTCCTTCGTGAGGCCTGGCCTGGAACCACAAGCTCTTTCACAGCGATTCTTGACAGTTATTGACCTTCCATCCTCTGATCCTTTGGGAATAAGGAAAAGGCCGGAGCCGGAGGAATAAGTGGATGTTTATGGAATAACGGTTCTCAGGAGTGGTCTGGAGGGAGTTCCTGGAGATATTTAAATCAGTGTGTTTATGTGCAGATGTTTTATTCATCTGCTGCGTCATCATCACCACCATCATCATCACCATCATCATCCGGACTTCCACACGTGCACCAGCTCGGTCTGCCGCCACCCTGCAGGTCTGCCGGCGCTGCTTCACCTCGTCCCCACGGACGCACGTCAGGACGCATCCTTCAAGCGTCAGGTCCTCGCGACCGCCGTGCCGTCAGACGGGCCCACAGAGCGACCCGGATCTTCAGCAGATATTAAGGTCAAGCGTCTGGCAGGGCGGTCGAAACCGGAGGGAAGACAGAGTGGAGGAGACACGCCGGCGCGTCAGCAATGGAGACGACAGCGGTGACGCTAGCCGTCGCAGGAGCAGAGATATAAATAAGTTTTGGGCGAAGCCGGCTCATAAATCATTAACACTAGCTCCTCGCCGCTCCGGGGGGCTGATAAATCTCCGGCTCTCCCCGGGAGCCATTAGCCAACGCGCCAGAGCTGGTCGGGATCCAGGAGAGAGCCAGCAGGCCTCAGACGGGAGCACCTGGTCCGTGCTGACTGCGGCTACGCCGGCCTTTTTCAGGAATGTTCAAGCTTCTCTGTGAATAGGCTCCTCCCACTCAGAGCGGCGTGGCTACCTGTGGCGCGCTCAGCCGTAAAACAACCAGCTCAGCTGATACCAGCTCAGACCTGCTGCTCGCGCTGACACAGATCCAATCTGTGGATCCGCTTCTGGAACTGTGAGCGTACACCGGAGCGCCGCGGCGCCACGGCGCCACAGGGCCGCAGGGCCGCCGGCGCGTGCGTGCTGCTCCTCTCACACACAGCGAGGAGCCCTGGCTGACTGGTGCTGACAGATGGGCCCTGCAGTAACCACAGAGCTGAGGGGCGCGCTCTCGACTCTCTCCCCGCCACCGAGACCGCAGCCACGGCGCCGAGCGAGGTGTTGACGCTAGGCAACAACCTCCTCCTCGGCCACCCGGGGCCTTCAGTCGCGTGATTCAGGCTGAAACCAGCCAGGACGCCACGCTTTTTGACTGCTTCCGAACGTCTCTGCATCACGATGGAGGCCGTCACGGCGTCCTCAGACACGCCTCCAGAAACAGGCCTCAGATGCATCGTGGGAGTTTGCCAGATCTGTGAGCCCCCGTTTCATTCCCAGACAGATGTTCCTGGTTTCTGCTTCCTTCTGTCCAGACTGGGAGCGTCTGAAACTGGTTCCACCAGTTTAGACTTCTCCATCCAGCATTTAATCTAAGAAGGAACCGTTGCCGGGCTGAGGAGGGAGAACTTCCAGACTGAGCGCCGCTTTCTGGCGTCGCTCTGCGGCCCAAGCAGATGTGCAGCACAGGCTAACTGCAGCACATGCACACTTTATACTCTGTTTATTGCAGCTACAGAAGCTCAGGCAGATCTGCGATAGCTTATCATCGCACCCCTTTGAATCATTTCACAGCTCGTGGATTCATTTGGTCCGGTGCCACTGAGCGCGGCGCGCCAGGAAAATTCCGTCACACTCCGATGGCGAATATCAGTGGATGCATCCCACCAGCTTCCTGCACATTTGTTGATGTCTGTGATAGAGAGCTAACGTGTCCTGACTAAGGTTTCTATCACCTCCTCAGATAAAAGGAAAAACCCTCACAAGCTGAAGATGCTCAAGCCAGACGGGGTTCAGACTAGCTGCGTTTCTTTAGCCCACAATTAGCATGTTTATCCACATTCTACCTTTCACTCAGAGGAATGAATGCAGCTGCAGCTAGCAGCTGGCCAGGCCTAATGGCCGTTGGTTTGCATCACTCTGCTCTAATGTGGAGCAACAGAAGTTTCGAGCCAGAGCAGCTTCAGTTCCAGCTAGCTTCCAGCTGTCAGCCAAGAGAGAGATTCCTCAGTTAGTTTAACTACATTGAGCTGCTGCACGGTCTGTCATCTGCTAGCACAGGCTAGACAGGAATTTGGACAAACTCGTGCTCCAACGTGCCGTGCCGAGACACAAAACTGAATCACTGAGGAGAATTAAAGAAATGAATGGAGACCGTGAGGTCAGCCAGTCACTCCCAGCTAGCTTACTTAACGCGTTCGTTTCTGCGTCATTCGTCAGCAAAACTTGATGTTTTCACAAAATGTTCAAACGACCAGAAAGTAAAAAAAATTCAAGTAACAGAACATGATGTAATGCTGTCTGCATTTGCTAACAGAGGATAAATGATTTACTAGTACTGAAATTTAAGCCTGAAATGGATAATTCAATAAAGTTATCAGGGTTTTGCATATACGGTGAGAGAAAATGGAAAAAGAACCCTCAGCAGGACTTTTGTCTCAACTGAGGACCGGGTTCACTTCATTTCCGGTCCAAATCAAATTAAAAGATAAAATGAACTCTCTCCCCTCTGCCCACCGTCACAAGGGATCAGAGTTTTTCAGCTCTGTGGACGTTTATTTTGTGATCCTCTTCTGATTCTGACTGCACTTTGAATAAGGTATTATTCACAAAATGCAAAAAAGATGACATCTCTGCTGCATGCTAATAAGCTAATGAGGTACAGGGCAGGTTTGGACAGAAGAGAGGAGGACGGGTGAATAAATGAAAGAATATGAGAGCTTTTATTCTGCTTGGGCTTCAAAGCTGAGAAGAAAAAAAACAAACATCCCACATGTTTGTGCCTGTGATGGAGAACAATTTAGCATTTTACCCATTTAAGCTGCCCTGCAGCACCTCACACACAAGCTGCTGTTATTATAGCAAAAAACAATAAAGTGAGCTTAATTTTCTTAATTTTAATTACATCGGATTCCGCCGAAGGCCCGGCGTTAAGTGTCACTAATCCTGATGTGACATTATTAAACAATATGTCCACACAAACCACAAAGTAACAATAATCAAACTTTTTAGGCACAAATAACCACTGGGCAAATGAAAGAATGAAATGTTGTTTAGCTCTAAGCTAGCAGCAATAAAACACTTCTGTTGACATCCCAGTAAATGAAGAAAAAAAGGAATTGATGGTTTTTAAACGAGCATTAGCATGTGGAGCCAAAATGGAATAAAACTGCAGTGTGACAGCAATAAAATGAGCAGGTCCCACCTGAGTGGAACAGGAGGGTTCTTAGGGTCACCGCTAACAGCTGTGGAAGATGCCAGATGTGACCATCTATTTTTTTAGTAAACCTTCAGAAAAACACTTACCAAACTCTTCTGGTACATTTCAGTGAACACGAGGGCCCATTAGCATCAGCCTTAGCAGAGCTAAGTGCCTCTGTAACTTCCACACAGCTACAAAAAGCATGTCAGAGTAGATGCTAACTATTAGTTGTGGCAGCCATCTTGGCTGTGATGAAACAGGAAGCAAATCTCACCTTTGTCATATGTGGGCGTGTTCTTGAATCCCATTGGCTGCGGGCGCATGTGACAAGTCAGATTCTCCAAAGGGGACTTTAGAATATCAGTCATTATTTATTCAAACATCAAAGACCCTTTTGATGGACATCAAAGCAAGTACTATTCATTTACCCCCCCAAAAAAGGTGGTACAGCAATAAAGAAAAAAAAAAGCATCTTTGAACGTTCATGAGGTTTTATTTTAGCGTATTTAAAGAAGCGAGAGAGCAGCTCCGGCGCCGCCCTTTGTTCTCTCCTCGCTGTGAATAAAACATCAGGATGAAGTGCAGATTCCTGGAATATGGAAGCAGTTACAGATGTAAAAGTGATGCTTTCTCGCTCCGCGACACACCAGGCACTTTTACCTGGGAGTGGCTCTGACTCTGGGATGGAAGCATGGACGGGGGGGGCTCATTGTCTCAGGTCCTCAACAACAGAGAAAATTAGAATTTATCAGACACGTTCCTAAATTGGGATTAATGAACAATCTCCACCTCATCTGAATAATCTGAAGAAGAGTTTAAACCATCTCTGTCTCCGAGATGGTTAAAACTGGCGTTGGCGAGCAAACCTCTGACGACAGGACGCGTAACCCCCCCTGACCGGGACAACCGGGCCCAGATCCACCTCTGACCGCCCCTGTTGGGTGACGACTTGAGCACCCCAGGGAGCGCTGCGGGGCCACCAGAGGAGCGTGGTTCCAGATCCGCCGTGGGAACCTTCTGTTGAGCTTTTTCTCATTCAACTCGTCCGAACTCGATGTTCATCTGAAGTTAATAACAGGCCGTCGTGCAAAAACCACGCAGCCATTCATCAAAAATCAAAGAACAGCCTCATTACCGCGTCCAAAAGATTCACCTTGATCTGGATCCCGGAATTCTTCTGGATCTAATGAAAGAAAAACTGGGTTTTGATTTTTGGACATCAAAGGTTTCTGTTGTCTTTGCTGACTGATGTAGTAGTAGAACGATGGTTGCCGGGTCCCCTGGTGGTCCCCCACGGTCTTCCTACGCCACCGCAGGGCTCGCTTTATCTTCTCATCATCTCTTCATCTTTACCTCCACGCAGGGTCATTAAGAGCTCCGGAGCGATATTGGAAATGGTTACAACCCAGAAAAGGCTGGCGTCCATTAAACGGAAGCCCACAGGGACCTCAGACCCACTCTGACCTCCATTATTACTTGTTTTTTTAACGCTTCTCAAATCCATAAACCATCAACAACCATCTCTCCGAGATGATGCCTCTGCGTCGGCTGCTCTCCATCGCGCTGTTCTAATTACGATTATTCCGAGATAATATTGCGTACGGCCTTGTGCGCATAAAGCGTGATGGTCTCAGAGGAAGCGAGGTGACGGTGTCATGGAAACCAATTAAAAAGCTATCAGAGGCAGCCGGAGAGAAAACCTCTCCTACTGGATCCCGGCGTTAACCACCGGCAACCACGCCAGCGTTAGGATGTTAACGCGCTCCGCAGCACTTGCACACTACTGCTAACCTGCCTATGCTAACGACCCATTACAGCTAGCAGGGGGCCGCAAACGTGAGCACCAGTTACAGACAAACCAATCACAGGACCGTTAAAACTGGACGGTGCTGATGTGTTGAGTTGTGAGTTGAGGA
This sequence comes from Tetraodon nigroviridis, assembly GCA_000180735.1. Classification (NCBI taxonomy): domain Eukaryota; kingdom Metazoa; phylum Chordata; class Actinopteri; order Tetraodontiformes; family Tetraodontidae; genus Tetraodon; species Tetraodon nigroviridis. The sequence goes on from CAAE01014768.1 coordinate 964,912, forward strand.
AAAAACGCAGCTGTTAGCCGCTCAGCTCTACAAGTCGGGCTCTTTGGTTCCTACTGTTTGGGCAGCGGAAGGACTTATGTCCACAGTGTGTGTGTGTGTGTGTTTTTGTGTGTGTGTGTATGTTTGTGTCCCCGCATTAACACAGCGCTAAGTGATGTGACTGCACTGTCGTTAGTAAGCAGCTGGCTCCACCGGCTAACGGGCGCAGAGCCACGTGAGCCCCATCGCGCCCTTTAACATCTGGGCGAAGGGATTGTGGTTTGGATTAAGCGAAGCAACACATGCTCTTGTTTTCCTATCTTTTCAAGGACCTTTACTACAACAACGCCCCCTCCAGCCCCCTACCGTCATCACACGTCCAACCAGAACCCTCAACCAGGTCCTGGGCCTCCAACAGAACCTGTGAGGACGGAGAACTCTGCCGAAGAGCTCTGACAACATTACCCGCACATGTTTCAGCTGTTTAGGCTCTCTGGATAAACATGAGGATGGACACGGCCCTCGGTGACAGCGAGGAGAGCGCTAACTCGTCCTGACCCCACCTGAGGGGACAGGTGTCTTCAGCAAACGAGCGCGACCCCAGCGACGTCGTTAGGCGACTGTTTGGAGGCGATGGCTCCGTGGGGAAATGAAGGCAGCCAATTTAAAAGTGCCGGGGACAACACCGGCATGTTTACCTTCTGCTAGGCACGTTTGTCCGCCTCAGCTATAAATAAAGTTGTTTTTCACTGGGAGAAGGTTTCTGCTTTGCTTAGCAACTGTAAGTTAGCGTAGTGGTAATGGTAGGTTTAATTTGCCCTCATTAGGCCACAAAGCATTGCTCTGAACCTGTGATTCACCCTAGAGGCTAATTTTGGTAGCTAGCTCAAAATAGCAACTGTCTATTAACACGTGTAGGTGTGTAAAATCAAATCTAAGTAAAAAAAACTGAGTACTCCATCAGTGCTTCTGCAAATATTTGCCAAATCTGAGGACTTTGCTTTTAATTCCCCTCAATTAATCATCTGTTGGCCACTAATTTAACCAAGCATTCCATTATTTGTCTACGGCTCTACCCTCTTTATCTTCTTTTTAGCTGTCACACTGTTTTCAGGACTCCGTTTGCACATGTTTAATGATTTTCCACGTCGCTGGAGAAAAAAGCTCCTGGAAATGTCAGGTCGCTCAGCATCGAGTGACTGGCGTTGGCGAGACCTCGTTAATCAGCCGGCGCCGAAGTCGCGGTGACAAAAATCTTGGCTGAAAGCTCAAGACACAGAACAAAGAAAAAAGACACATTAAATATATATGTGAGAAGGGGATGCGCCTCCTCAAAGGGCGCTGTCGCTGTTATTACGACAACAAACACATGCACTTTCACCATAGCCGGCAACCATTAGCCCCGGCGGTGTGGGTTGGTTTCTATAGCAACCCGAGGGAACGAGGCATTTCTCTTTCTTCTGAGTGACGCTCAGAGGGCTTGGAAATACCCTTGAACCCCCATCAGCATCCATCTCTCCACTCCAGCCAGCCACGCCACCTGAAAACCATTGAACGCCACAGCGCAATCAAACCACTGCTGGTCTTAATTCGCCATTCAGAGGTGTCGGGCAGAGGAGCGGGGAGTAATTGCCCTTGTCTGGGGCATTAAATTGTTGGTTCTCTGACAGAAAATGAAGCGGCAGTCCACCTCCATTTGCGGCGCGATGGAACCCATTCTCAGGATGTGCGGCGGGGTAATTGAGCAATGAATCACTTTTGCATCAGTGTCACTCAACGCCTGCGCAACCGCAGCAACAAGGTCTCCTTATTCACAAACGCAGCCGATGGACTCGTGCACGTGGGTCCAGGCTTCATTCGCGCCTTCAGGGAGATGAGGCCGGCGCTACCTGAGGCGTCTCTGAACGGACTGATGCCCAAAAACCAGCCAACAAGTGTAGAAAAAGAGGACAATCTTTATTTCAGGCTTCCACAGCTGCGGTAGTAAAGTGGGACAGTTCAAACCCAAAGAGCAAGTTTGGCAACTAAAGAGCAGAAGGCAAAGGCGAGGGTTGCTGCAACAACACAGTAGTCTAGGAACAACGCGAGTTTAGGTTGTGCTAACTCAAACAACAGCCTATTTACAGAGGAGAACAGCACAATCCCAAAAAACCTAATGCTATCTGAGCTAACGCCATAAATGAAGCAAATAAGAAGAACGCACAAAGATTTGTCATGTCAAGTGTTGGCAGGAAAAAAAAAAAAAAAAGAATCTGATTCTAAACTACTTTACTGTTGTGTTCCTTTTCTGGTTACATAATCCAAAAAAACAGGAAAGAGTCAAGATGTGGTGCTTAAACCAGGGCCAAGACATTTGTTAAAATGCTATGAGAGAAGCTGCTGTTGCTTATTTCTCGCAGCCGCGGGTGTATTTAACGCAACGACATAGCACATAAATAATGCAAAGCAACCACACAGCAGGTAACCTCAGTCCGCCTTTGGAAAGAAAGGGTTCTGTTCTTTGAAAATGTCTCTCACAGTTTTGCCGACATTCAGGTGGGCGAATCGATGCCGCTCTGATGTCTGATTAGCTTAGCTTAAAGACGCAAACCGCACAAGGCAAGCACAGGCTCGAGTTGCAATAATAAAGGGTGTCGTTGCCTTGCAGTCGAGTTAAGCTAATCAGCTAGCTTTCCTCATTTAAAACATGGCGCTGAAATCAACATGTGCTCATTCGCAACTGGCAAAATAACGAAGCTAGGCTGGCTGGCGTCGGGGCCGAGTGTCCCCGCCACCCAGATAACGGATGCGTGCGGAGGCCAGGGGGCGCGGTTAAGGTTAGAGGATCAAAAGGCACCGCATTTAATATTTAATGAAAGGTTATGGAATCAAACACGTGTGGAAGAACCATCTACAGGACACGGGGCCAAAGGTCACACCCAGGCTCGTCTCCTCCGTCAAGTAAATATTCAACCAACACCGCAACCGTGGCTGGCTAATCTGAGTTTCCCTTGATTAAAAAGCAGACCTTCTCCTTTTAAAAGCAGTTGTCTTTGTGCTCTTTTGTGGGTCTTTGAATGCGCCAATTCTCCTCAGATAAAAGCCCTAAATCAGATTTGAAAATCACGTCCTGAGGCTGTGCTCGCTCACCTTTTCAACCCTTCCACCAGCGTCAGCAGCTTATTTCAATATGATAAAACAGCTGCCATGCCTCCAAATCCCAGAACACACAGTGCGTGTTTATTCCTTTACGTTATAGATGGCTCCACGCAGGATGTGGCAGGTTTCAGGAGCCGCCCTGGTGAGACAGGCCGACTGTCTGCATCTCAAACCGCCGTTTGCTCGGAGCCATCGCATGCACGCGTCACGGGGGGGCTGGAAATATGACAGGTGGATTTCTACGCCTCGAGGAACCCGACAAAGGGGGCGGCGGCGCTAAAGAGTAGGATGCTCAGCGCGCTCCATGTTCTTCCTGGGAATCCTTAACCTGCCAAGTGGATTCCATCCAGCGGCTCTGATGGAGGACAGATTGAAATATGAGGAGGGACAGGACGGGTCTATCTGAGGAACGCAGGCCGTAACAGGCGGCGGGAGCTGCCGGTGCGTGTTATTGGCATCGGAGTGAAGATACGGACCAACTTCCTCGCCTATTACAGATGCAGTTTGCCCGTTTACCAGATACAGATTCCTTTTATTCTTTTTCTTCATCGCTTTTTAGGTGTCTGGAGGGACAGATAATGGCCCTCTGGAAAAAGAGTCATTTTCAGGCAATAATATCTAATAAAATTACAGCAACATTTCCTTGAAGCTGGTATTTAAGACAAAATCCAAACTAACATTTCCAGAATTTCAGGGCTTTTGCAGATTTTCTTTGTTCTTGTTCAGTTACAAAATGATTTATTAAGGAGCCCTGGCAGACAAACCCTGGCTCCATCCTGCTGAATAAGCTCCCAAACACGGGCTTAAAGGGAAACGCTACCAAAAGCGCACTTCATTCACAGCAGGTTGTCCTTCTGGGGCACTTTCCATTACTCAGGGCTGAGGGGAAAGGTCACCAGGACGTCCCTAAGCTGAAAGGGGGACTTTGCCTGTCTGCTATAGCTAAAGTAGGAGGTCAGGTGACACGGGCAACGCCCCACTGCTGGTGGAATCTGAATACAGTGGTGCGTTCGGGTGCCGGTTCCTCAGTGTTCAGGGATTGGGAATTCCATCGTTAAAAAGGCTGCGTGTTTGACCCAGGATCCATTGGTTTGGCTGAGCTGCTGACCCAACACACCCGCTCCTGTTCCGCCCTGACAAGAAGTGATATGAAAGACAAAGGGGGAACGGTGATACACTGATATGTCTTTGAGTTTCATGCCACTGCGTGTGGTTCAGCAGCCTCCGTCCTGGCGGGGGCCCTGCCCTTAATCTGTTTTCTTCTCCGCTGGATCCTTCTCCTCTCCCTCCTCCTCCTCCTCCTCCTCCAGCTCAACCTGTTCGGGCCCCTCCAGCTCGCCAGTGCGGTCCCTCTCCTCCTCCTCCTCTTCCTCCTCCTCTTCCTCCTCGTCGGTCAGGCCGTCTCTCTTGTGCGCGTCGATGTCATCCATGCTGTAGTCAGACTCGGCCGTGCAGATGCCGTAGCACATCAGGCTAATGACCCCCAGCGGCAGGCCGAAGAGGAAGCAGCCCAGCAGAGGAGAGCTGCGAAACACCGACTGATGGAGGGATGACAGGATGACAGGAGGGTGTGGGAGGGAGAGCAGGGTTTGAGAAATAAGCAACAGCAACAAAATTACCATATTTGTCAAAAAAAAATGTGCTCACCGGTCATAGAACTGCACAGATTCATGCTAAAGCTAATGAGCTAAATTCAGTGCTGTCGATTCTGCCCTCAGACCCTGAAAAACGCTGGGAGTTGATCAGCACTCTCACTATGACTTAAACAGAACTACATCCACATAAGTACATCAAGCACCTACTCCTCCGTTCCCTTAAAAACAACCGGCTGGCCCGGGGCCGTCAAAGCCATTCCGGCGCTGCTCCGCTCAGGCTGGATGTGACAAATGAGTCATTTGGCCTTTTGTGTGGAAGACGCCGCTGCGAGAAGGTAATACTGGGTTAGCCAGTGAGCCAAGAAGACCCGTAATCGGTGCATTCCCTCCAGTCGTGGTGAGGAGGGTAATTGCTGGTGTCACGTGATGCCAGATGAGGCAGCGATTGGGCCCCGGCCATGCTAGCGCGGCTAACAGTGGTCACGCAGCCTAACGTGGCCTTGTCATCACAGGCCTGTCAGACGTGTGGGTATCCACCGTCGGCAGGCCTGATTCGGCTAGCCTCGTCCTCGGGAGAGAGGAGGTGACACAGGGAAGCACAAAGTGGGGTTCTTCTATGGCAGGTGGAGATAAACCTTTTACACCCTCCTTTCTGCTTCCTTCTGGACAGAAATGCAAGCCTGAAGCTCTCCCAAAGCAAGCTAGAGGGTGAGAAATAGAAGGGTTGGAACAACTAGACCCCCTAGACAGTGGCTGTAAACGACATCGCCAGCAAGATGGCCAGCACCTTGAGTCCCTCATATTTTCCCACTGACTCAAGCTAAAACCAGGCTGTCACACCTGCAGCACTGCGGCTTAAAATCCTTCGGTGAAACCTTTATGCTACCCTTCCTTTTCCCATCAAGGCTGAGTCCCTGAAGTCTCCACCTTCCCTTTCTACAAGGCTATGAATAAAATCTACGACTCCACACACCTTGGCTGGCATCGCTAACAGCCGCGCAGCTCGGCTGGATTTACATTCCCGTCACACTCTAAAGTAAACATGTTTTTCTTTTTTTCTGAAAAGATTTGACTGTTGGAGAGAAACGAGGGGAAGTTTCAATTCAGGCCGTTGACCCCTTTCCCCCTCATCAGCCCGCCTCCGGTTCCCTGGTTCTCTGCCTGTACCAATGTTTACAGCCCACATTCCCAGTTCTGCTCCGAGCGCCGTCTTCCGGGAGCGAGACAGGTGTGTGTTTGTTTGTCGGTGTTGCCGAGCACCGCGTACATTCATTACACACGGTAAAATGGCCAGAACACCAGAGTCAAGGAACGCGCGCCTGCACCCGGTAATGATGAACCTGTTGTTTTGTAAAATTAAAATAATAATCATATCAGGCTGACACCAACTTGCAGCTGCGTGGTGTAATGATTAGCACCATGGTGATAAGAGCTAAACATGCAATTAATTGGTTTTTTCAGCCTAACTGCATCCTTAAAGGCCTTCATTAGTCCATGTCCAGGGGACAACAGATATAGTCAGAAATATACGGCTGGAGTTGATTTTTCCTCTTATTATGTGGATGCTGCTGAGGCACAAACACTTCTCAAACAATTAAATCTCACCCTCCTATCTTTAGAAGCTTTGCCCTGGGAATAAAAAAGGCTCCAATTATTATTTTTCGGGCTGTAAAATGAAAACACGGGCTGTAATCTGTGATAGCATCTCCCTTTAGAGTGAATGGACCAGTCATTAGTCTGCTGAAATGGGCCAAGCGGTGACAAAGCCCACGTAAATATAGCGGAAACAACCCATCAGCGAGCAGGCTGCCTGAAACCACATCAGCTAACGAGTTCAGCGAAATAATGTAAACCAAAGAATTAGATCTATACCTGCATTCATCAAGTGACCAGAGCCGCACAGCCCCATATTAGGGCAGGAGAAAGCAGTTTATCTGCAGGTTTATTATAAATCAACTAGCAGGCTCCGATAGCTGTAGAATTAGCATAATACTCCCAGACGAGGAGCCGTGGCTTCTGAGTAAACTTTGATTTTATGCTGCAGACCCCCCCAGGTGGTACAGTTTCATTTATTCAGCTCTGATTTCCATTTATTTGCATCACAATTGTCAAAATCTGGGGTGGAGTCCTAAAAATAGGCCTGCCGTCCCTCTCTGCCAACCTTTGGTTTGGCTGCCAAGGACAGCGCCGAGGTCGTGGGTGGAGCCAGTCACAGGGCGATGACATCACCGCCATCGCCACCCACCCTCACCAGGCGTGTCACTCAGGTGTGTCACTAGCAGCAACTCCCAGGAGACTGACCACAAACGTCACACCTCGCTTTTAATTCCCCGGCTGTCCTCAGCGTTCCAGGGAACATTTCACTCGCCTCCGTCTTTTAAGAAGCTCTTCGCTAAAGTCATCCTCGCTGCTCTACCATGTTTTTCACCTCAGGAGCTCTCCCGAGAGTTCAGACGCTGTGTGAATAAATCTGAACTTGAGTACAGATCTAGCCTTAGTTTGAAACTTCTGAGAAAACATCGGCAATCGAAGAAACTTCTTAGAACTCTGGGAGAAAGAACAAGTCTTAGCAGCAAGGAAGACCGGGTTTGGGAGGACTCGGTGAGGGCTGCGGCGCTGGCGCCAAGGACCTAAGCCGTACTTTCCCACCAACTTACCATGACGGTGGATCTGGCATCAAAGCCGATTCGCCTGACCTTCTGAAAGAAGCCGTCTCCTCCGTACGCCTGCAGAGACACACAAACACACACAAACTCCACATCAATGGCGTCTGCCGCGCGCTGCAAAGTAAAAGCTACAAATGCTTTGCAGCTCTGCCAGCCAAACCCTCCGACCAGAACAAGCGTCGGCTGTCAGTTAATCCTGAAACCAGCGGACACTGAGCGATCGCCACGGCGCCCAGTCATCAGGACAGCTAATTAGACAGTGAGGAGTGAGCGGGGGAGCAAACGAGCTGAAAGAGGGATGCTGGTGTTGTTTTGGGAGAAGCTGCAGTCTGAAGTGAAACACAGGCTGTAAAGATAATGGAAAGGCTTTTAAAGGACGCTGCCTGCTTTTCTTAATTACAAAAGGAGGGAAACCCATCCTAAAAACAGCAACCAAGAGAGCAGCGAATGGTGATGCACAAGTCTCACCAATAAATCCTAATTTACAGAAGCAACAGCCTGAAAAGTGTGTACCGCTCTGGCTGGTTCGCGCTTTGTGTTTAATTCAGGCTTCGAGTTTACAGGAGGACAAAAAAAGGACATCTTAGCCTTCGAAGCTTAGCCCAAAGCACAACACTGATGAAAATTAGAACGTAAGAACGCATTTTTTCTCTTCCACCTGAGCGTGACGCACACGCCGGCCCTGAGCCGGCTCCCAGTAACATAAGCAGGGAGAGATCCAGGCTGTGCAGGCTGTCCAGGCTGTCCAGGCTGTCCAGGCTTCAGCCTCCAGACTGAAGCAACATGGAGCTTTCTGTCTTTTTCTGTTGCTGTTTATTTGGTGGAAGGTGGTTTGTTTAGCTTAGGAAAAAAATAGCCTGGGCCTTTCTCAGGGAAGAAGGGAGGACTGTTTGGTTTATGGTTTCATCCTTCTGACGAGGCAGTGCTGGGAAAGGGTGACATTTATTTTCCAGATTATGATTCATGCGCATGGAGTCCTTCCAGTGTTTGATTTGGGGGACTTATTGATGATCTATTCAAGGAGGACAGCGAGGTGAAAACCAAACATGCAGCAGAAGATTGAAAATATGCCTCATCCAGGGCAAAATCACTTCCAGAAGGGACTTAAAATGCAAGACAGTGCGCTTGATTAATGAAGACTACTGGTGTGATTACAATGGTGCAGCGGGAGGGGAAAGGTTAGAGCGAGCTGAATGCGCAAACAGACGCACGGGCCGGGAGGAGGCGCGTCGCACCTGCGCAGAGCCGTTCAGGACGCTGTTGATGAAGTGGACCAGCTGCTCCACGGTGCCGATAAACTCGTTGGGCAGGAAGAACTGCTCGTTGGATGTGTTGAGGATGATAACGGAGGGCACCGGCATCTCGCTGGGGGGGAGGAAGAGAAACAGCTGTTAAGGAGACGGTTAGGCTAATATCTTCAAAGTGCATCATTAGACAGGAACAAATTGTAAAACCGAGATACAATAGTGATAAACAAAGCCTTTGTACTCAATTTAGCTAATTTTCTCCCGTGGGAACCATAAAAAGGGGTTGTCTTTAGTGTGGAACAGGCCAGATTTGCAGCGCTCTTCCCTCAGAGCGGCACCACTTCCATCTTTTATGCAAACAGTGTTGAGCTCGGGGGCTCCGAGGCTCTGAGCCGGTCACACTTAAAGAGCCCTTTACAAATTGTGGCTGACAAGTGAAATGCAGGCAGTCCAGAGGAAGGCGTCTTTGCATTCACGCTGCAGCGCTCACAGAGCGAGCACGAGGAGGGCCGGAAGTCCACCGATGGGGCCGAATACACGGAAACGGAGACCGTGGGCTGCACGCGCCTCAAAAACAGAATTAAAAAGCTCAGCGTGACAACAGTTAAGGTCATGTAAGCAAGCAATTCCTCCGTCTTTAAGTCTGAGCAAGTACCCAAGCAAAATGCTCCCACACACACACACACACATCCATCACTGTCACAGGCTGGCACCCTGCTGAGATCAGGAGAGCAGGCACACACACCGCTGAGCACTAAGTCATCACGGCCCCGCCGCTCCGTCCAGCTGAGAACTGCAATCATGTGCAAAAACACACATTAGAAATCCGAATTCCATTCAACACACTCCCCCCTCCAACAGATGGTACCCACCACTAAAGGCAGAACCAGAGCCACAAAATCAACTCTGTGTGCGTGTGTGTGTGTGTGTGTGTGTGTGTTTTGGGGGTTCTGCCCATAATGAAAGGTCAAACACAGAAATCCAAGGAATTAGAAACAGGAAAACACACGTTTAAGCCATTTCCTCTCTGCTGTCCACACAGCTGCTGAATAATGAGTCTTCAGAAGAGAAAACATTGATGCAACTTTCCAACCTAGTTTTTTGTGCCGGTTGTTGGAAAATCAGGCTAACGTTTTCTGATTTATTAAATGGATGTCAACATTTTGGAAAACATGAGCTATTGATCTGTTTTACGTTAGTATCTGAATGTGAATAAAGGATGGAATGCTGGGATGAGTCTTTACTTGCATCTGGGAGGCAGGATTAAAACAGCAGGTTTGGTTGTGCATGAAAACCTAGAATGCATAATAAACGCCTTTAAACTGCTAAAATGGGACATCGTCCTATTTAGCACAAACTGAGTTTTTGGAGAAAAAAAAAAATATTGGTTTTGCAGGAAGACATGTGGACAGTTTACACACTTAACGAGGGTTATTAAAGCCACATTATGTAACTGTCTGCTTCAGAATAGCAGTGCAGAGTAGCCCACTGCCTCCTGACGGGAAGAGAGCGCCTCTTCCCTAGCTACCGGGTGGTCCGCAGCAGTCCAGTTTGAATCCATACCAGTGGGAGATTTGGGCAGGGAAGGCGAGAACCGACACTCACCGTCACCGCTGCGGCCCTTAGGGCTCCCTAAGCGCTGCCAGTTTTGCTAATTTGACCACGTGTAATCGAAGCCCCATCAAAGTCCTTCCCATCCCCAGAGGGTTAGCCTGATGGTAGCAACATGATGTTGGATCAGAAAACCTTTTTATCGATCGTATTCTGCTCTCGCATTCCAAGAAATACGATGCATTAGGGGAATATTAGCGTCAAGTAAAAGCTTGGCCCCGGCATTAAATTCCTTGCCGACAATTTCTTTGAATTAAAAATTCTCTCCGTCAAAGGAAAAGATAAAAGTGGACAAAAGTGCCCGTCCGCTGCAAGCATGTCCGTGTTGGTAGGCAGCTGCAAACGTGCGGCTGTGCGACGTTCACATTCTAGTCAGGGAATAAAATACATTTCAGAGTAGAGAAAAGTTAGAAAAACTTCAAATCCGGGATTAACAGAGAAGCTCTTTCTCAAACCAGTGATCCCCTATTTCTGAAAACGCATTTCATTTAAGCATTCGTGCTTTAATTATTGCAAAAATATAATCAGAAACACCATCTGAACAAGATCCCAGACATCTGAACATTCTTCTCTAGTAAAACAATGAAACACAAGAAAATGTTAAAATGTTAAAAGTTTTTTGACACCCAGACTTTTCAAGCACATCACAACCCAGAGTGAATCCCATATAAGGGGTTAGCAATAATCCCGTGTTTAAACAGAGGCAGAGACGGGCCGGGGCTTAGAGCAGCGCTCGCTCACGCGTGTGTGTGCGTGCGTGTGTGCATCGGTGAAAGCAGGGGCAGCCATCACGCCAGACAGGCCGCTCCAAGAACACAGTAATCGCCGTGATGACAGAAAGAGGGATAAAAAGGCATTAGATTTATTTCCACGGCTCTCCTGAGGGAGAGAATTAGTCGACATCGACAGACTAGGAGTGCAATTCCTCAAAGGAGGGCAATTAATTCTGCACCACTGCAGCCAAACGCAGCACAGAGGAAAACAGCGGAATTTTGTTGTGTGTACTGGTACAAAATCAGGAGGCCTAATCACATCTTTTATGTTTAAATATAAACACAGCCCACGGAGGCGGCGTCTCGATGGACGCAGTTATATTTTCAGAAGGATCACTGTACTTGCGGAACGCATGTAATTACGCAGGACCTTGAAGGCGGCGTCTGCAGTAATCTTACTGGTGGAAACAATGACTTGACGGAAATTTAAAAAACCGCCCTGAAGCTCTCAGGTCCTCCCGTCAGATGCAAACACCGCGCAAGGATCCGTGCACGTTACAGCTGCGCCGGTGTGCGGGATGTCAGAGCCAGAGCTTCAGCCTGCTCCATCATTAGAGCTGATCTTTGACAAGCTATTAAACACATGACCGCCACGGATATAATCCACACCCACAAATTCCTGCTCCGCTTTTGATTATCCCGCCCTCGCCCACTGATTTGTGGAAGCCGATGCAGATGATGGCGGTGCCTGTCTCTGTAATTGGCTTCTCAAACACAGAGCGTCTTTACTGGCAGAGGCTGACGTTACCAGGCAGTTCAAACCTGGGGAGGTAGCTGACAGTATGTAACACGAGGTGGAGAAGGGGAGGGAGCACAACAGGAAGTGAGCAAAAATGAAAGAGAAGCACTCACCCCATAATGAGGCTGTTGATGTAGTCGCTCCCGTCCATGTGCCCGAACTGGAAGTCTCTACAGGACGGAAAACACACACATGAAGCAAAGCAAACCTGTTTTTTTCCATTCTCCAACTATTATCTATCCATACTGAGGAGACTAGTGCTGGAGGCTGGCCCTGTTTCCTTCAAAACAGAAATAATGACCAGAACCATGTTTCTCTCTGCCTCTTCACTATCTCAGGAATGTGATTTATTTTAGCGATAAGGCCAGAAGAAGAATTGAATTTAGTGTCTGGATGTGCTGCACCATGTCTAGCAGACCTTTCTGCAGGTTTGCTGGAAGAGAGGGAAGCCTTCCACTGGATGACTGATGACGTAGGCCTACATATGCGCTATTCATGCAGAATCTGAGCTCCAGCGGCTCCCTTGTCCCCTGGGTGCTCCAGGCTACCGCGTATATCAACGGTGTGATTATAAAACACATAATAAACCCGGTGGATGTAATATAAAACCAGTCTGTGATAATCTTACCGTCAATATTGAGCCGGACAGACAATAAAGCTCAGCGAGGAGGCGCAGCACTGCCCGCCGAGCAAATGGTGACAAGAAACTGATGCAAGAATTACATTTATTCTGCCAGCAGCGCTTTCAATAGGAACTAGCGCGTCCGCCTGCCGCCTGTGTCAGTCTATCCATCTTTTTTCTTTTTTTTTGTCTAAATGTTCTGCCAGGAACCATGTCAGGTTTTCAAGCAGAATGAAAGTAAATGAGAGTTCTGCGTGCTGTCATCCCTTCATGTGGCTCTAATGAGCAGGGCGTCGCTGCCAAATTATGGAAGACGGTTTACAAACTGCTTTCAAAAACAGATGGGGGGGCAAAAAAAAGGGCTGCATTTCAAATGTAAATGAAAGAGGAAGTTATCATCAGCAAAACAACGAAAATGCAGCAGCAATGTGAGTGAAACTGGCACGTCATCACATCGGGGACGAGGAATTCAGGGCTGTTTTGCAGCTGAAACAGCCAGAAAACATCCTGCTTTTAGATTTCCTGGGTTGTTGCAGAGTTTTCAAAACAAAAATGACAAACAATATGATCTATTAAAAAATATTTGGGGAACACTGAGTTGTTCTAATCCTGTTGGCTGTACACAAACCTGAAAAATAGGCCACTGTATACTTATTTTATAAATCTTTTAGGGCTCCTATGGGTTGCTAGAGCATAGCGGTATTTTTTTAGTGTTTAATACAGACAGATATGTTTTATAGCACACTAATTGCGTGTTTGTTCCTAATTACTGAGGCGGGTTCTCCTCCATAGTTACCAGATGTTCCACCACATTTCTGCTGGAGCCCTGAATGAACAAACAACCTATATTTCTCTTCATCTTATTCTCCCAGTTCAATTTAAAGCTTTTAAAAATGAATATAGACCATCTGTATGAACAAAACCTATTCATCATATAAAACCCAACATGTTTTTTTAGCATGATGGCTGTTTTTTACTCCGAGCCTACAAAATCACCAGATAAAGTGAGCGCATCTGCAAAGTGCTGTGATATAACGTTGACGGGTGCTTGTGGAGTCTGGGGGATGACACGTAAAAGCCATCACAGTGACTGAGTGTGGACTGGGAACGCCGTCTAACCGACGCCCCCGCGGCTGGCGCCACATCGGAGCCGCTCCTAGATAAACGGGTAAAGCTGCAACAAAGCTGCTGAACCAGAGATCCAGGTTTCAGACCTAAACCTGAAGAAATAAAGTAAAACGTGAGCAGAGGGGGATTATTATTATTATTTTTGGATAACGTTTTACTAGGAAAAATTCTGCACTTGAACAGCCTAATGATTTTTTTCCCTTTTTATTCACCTGAAGAAATCCTTTTCTGGCCTTGCTGGAAGGGATCAGAGATAAAGGTCAGCCTCCGCAGAGAGACCCGAGAGCTCATCTGAATTCCAGCCGCTCGGACGCGTGCTGGCCTCAGCCTGGGACCAAACTCGTCCACACCCAGTCAATCGCCAAACACAGTTTCACTTTCTTGCATCGTCTCCAAAGTCAAGTTTCCCAGACATAAATAACAATAACTACAAGGTGCAGATTCTTTGTTATCCACAGTCTGACGCTATCAGATTGTCTACAGTGGCAGAGCCGGTTGATCCAGGCAGCTTCGACATAAACATCCCATCTCTGGGTTGTTATTGCAGCAGAAAACACAGAATCGCACATTAATACAAACCCAGCTGCCTGTGACTGACAGCTGAAAAGAGCACCTATATTTGGAGGCTGACATTTTGCATAATTACCTTTCTACTGAACCTCAACAAAAACAGGCATGCCCTGACTAAAGGCAGGAGATCGCTCGTGAGCAGACAGACAGCGCTCCCCAGTGAAGAGCCAGCCAGGAATAAACGACTAAAGCGGGTTTTTGTCTTTTATCTCAGCGTGTATCAGTGCCTTACCTGCTAAAATGTTCCCTGTATTCCTTTGCTACCCTCTGCATCAGGGTCTTTAATCTGAAAGCAAATGAGAAGACAGTGAAATACCACAAAGGTCAGAGTCAAACCTCTTATTTTTCAGCCTACATGCTGCAATTTTGTGGGAGGATACAAACAATAAAAGTGAGTCTCATCAGCCATAGAAGCCACGTGCTTTTAATTTGGTCTTTGTACCTGTCGCTCTCCTCTGCGCGGTCCTTCTCATCGATGACAGCAATCGCCACCAATTTGCCTGCGGTGCCAGACGGGGATTACAAATCGCATTCAGACAGCAGAGGAAAAACAAAGAAGATGAGGCGACAATAGCAGGGGAGATAATCGGCTCCGCTGGAGACGAATCACCTCTCGACGGAGGAGAAGAAAGAGGTAGCGTGGCTAGACTATTCATTCATCACTCAAACGTCCAGCGGGTTCAGGTTTTGCTCGGATGAACAGGAAGCTAGTGGTCAGTGTCAGAGGAGCTATTTCCCTACAACAAGAATAACAAACAGGTCCACTCAGATCCCAAAAACTGTGACCCAAACGCAAAGGTGTAACTGGGGTTGGGGGAGAGAGCCACCCTGCCCCCTGCTGGCCCCTGATGGAGGGAACCTGGCACAGCTTCTGGAGCTTCTCTCTCAAAAAGGCCCTTAGCTGTTCACAAACTAAAGAACTGTGTTTTGGATCTGTCAAAGGAAAAAAATAAAGTTTAGGTGCATCTACCGCCTCCTGTGTCCCGTCTCTTAGCTCTTGATCAATAGCTTGAAATGACATCCTGAGACTATTTTGAGACATTTTGGTTACATTTGTATTTTCATCTGCGTCAGCATGACTCAAGGCCTGATGGTCCAGCGCTTCTGGAACGCTAACAAAAATCCTCTGCCAGCCAGAGAACATGAAACCTGATACTCGTGCTTTTAGAAGCAACACTGTTTCTCCCAAATCGCTCTGAACCGTCACACTGAATTCATCCAGCTGACATGCTTCCATGTCTGGAGCCGCAAATACAAAGAAATGGGTCAAAAAGTGACTGAGTAAGCAGCGGCTAATGTAAGCAGAATCCGCTGGTTACGCTTCACTGATCTCTGTAAACTGCACATCAAGGAAAAGTACTGAAGCTTATATTAGAAAACACACCGTTCACTGCGTTACTGCCTCGAAGAGACGAGTGCTTCGTTCACCCACACCCCCCCAGGGAAAAAAGGGTGACAACGCAACTTGTGACTGTGAAATACCTAACACTACATCACAGTTTTATTTTTCATGACATCTGTGACTTTTTGCAGCATTTGCAGGCTAAGCAAAAGCCGGCGGTGTCCTTGACGATGTCACGGAATCCAGAACTGGATCTCGTCCCGGTGGACCGCAAAGTGGCTGCTAGCTCCTCAGGGGAGGGTTAAACGTAGAGGTTACATTTCACTCTACAGGCCAAATATACCAGAAATGTAAAGCTGCTTCGGCTTCTTGTTTAAAGTAAGGGTTTTTTTTAGAGAAGCTAGCGTGGAAACACAAAAGAAAAAAGCCAAAATCCATTGGCATACCAGTTTCTCCAAGCTCGTACAGAGTAAAACCGTCTATTAGGAGATATCCTTGGAAACGCTCCTTGTTCACCCAGGACGACAAGCTGGCATCTTCGTACTCTGCAACACAAGAGGAGGAATGCTTTAGGGTCACAACAGCTAAGGAGCTGATTGGAATTCAGGACAGATTTTGTAAGCAAAGCGGAACATATTCCCACTCGATGGATGTTTGTCGCCTTGAAACTATGTGGGGTTAAAGAGCGAGGCACAATCCAAACATCTACACACACAGGCATTTAAACAGTCAAAAGAAACTGTTTTGACAGGGTAGCGGGAGGCGAAGGAGGCTATTCAGAGTCGGAAACGGCTCATTGGAAAGTGAGTCAGTGAGCAGAATAGGAATCAGTGTGGAAGGAAACATCATTTAGGACACTTCTAAATAAATAGTGCTGACAAGAGTCTGTTCTGAAACAGGGTTAACGATCTGACCAGCGCTGGCGTGGGGAGATCCTCCTCACCAGCTGATAGCCTCAGGCTTTTGTCACCTTCATCTTTGCTCTATCAGGAACAGCAGCAGCAGGAACCGTTAACTCACCTGTGAAACACTTTCCAGCCCTGACTGTACACACACACGCGCCGTCGAGCTAGTGGGCCCCAGACGGCCCATTCTGGGGCAGGGGAAAGCCTGATTAAATCGAGCGGGCCAAGCAATATCGGTGAGGCTGCGCGGGAGTGTGAGGGACACCTCCCGGGGTGCAGTTGTTGCGGTTAAGTGTCAGGATGGTTTTCTGGGAAAATGACCCAGCAGGCTTGGCCACGCCTGAAAGCGTCACCGGATGCTCTTCAGATCACTGAGACGCACCAGTGGCCATGGTGTTAACACTCTGCAGCTGATGGAAAACAGGACTAAACTCTTCATACCTGGGATGCAGCCAGCCCTGTTTTATCTATTAGTACTCTTTCAGTTTCGGAAAACTCATAATAAACAGAAATATTGGTTTGTAAGTGAGTTTGAGCTCAGTCGGTCCTCCAAATGCATAATCGAGCAGAGAAGAGGAAAATGGTGCAACAGAACAAGTGGATTAAAACCAGAAACGCCTGTGAATGCGAGGCAGTTGTCAGCACTGGCCCAACATCTGGAGGCAACATGGAAACCTGGTCCCTACGGGGCAGCAGCGGAACGTTGTCTGCTCCGAAGGAAGAGCGTCTCCTCCGACTGAGCACGGATACAGGATGCACATAATTGATGTCAAATGTAGCCGGGACCTCATTAGGACATGTTAATAAGTTATGATGACCTTTTTGTAGTATTACAATAATTACAAGAACGCTGATGACTTCAGCAGAGTTGTTAAGCTGCTGGGCCCCAGCGGAGCTGGAAGCACAACAGCGAACATGACAACTTCAGAGTGGAACGCGTGTTGAAGTCCTCGAGGTCGTTACTCCTGGCTCCGGCTTTGAGGAGCCCTTCCACACTGGGCTGCGTTTGTCAGGGCTGCTCTTGGCGAAGGCCTCCGCTGTCCTCACCTCTTTTCACAGACGTTTGGGCTTTAAAGACAAGAACTGCTGCCCAACTCTCCCTCCTTCACAGTGAGACGTGTCGGCGCCACGCTGGGGCCCGCGCTGATGAACCTCGGCTGAACCTGCTTCACCTTGAAGCAAATTAGAGCGGCTCTCTTCCTGGGCGCCAACCTTGCAATCACCATACTGCCCCACAGGAGCCCATCAGCCCGAGTTTACACGGTGGGGGGGCCAGAGAGGTGAGGGGGAGAGCAACCGACGGGGGCGGGGTGAGGATGACTCCCCGTCAGAGGGCTGAGTGGAAGCGGAAGCGGAGGAGGTGGAGGAGGAGGAGGAGGAGGCCAGCTCTGACACACAGCACAGAGGAAGGTTAATGGCTCTGAAGACCTCCACGGCTATGCAGATGGAGACGAGACGGGAACAAAGAGCAGGCAAACAGGCAGAGGAGATCAAAGATGGATTAAAGAGGGGGAGACACAGGAGGAAGAGGACACAGAAACGGCACGAGACACTTTGCCTCCCCACCGCACTAACCTGCCGCCCTCGCGGCTGCAGACTACAGCAGCGTGCAGACTGGATCGCGCCTATTAAATATGGATGAGTGTCTGTGCTCTCCGCTGCTCTCCAGCGGCGCTCTTCAGAGAGGATGCAGCTTTGTGATGAGCGCTAAACCAATCAGCGGCCACGCGCGGCTCAGATTTCACCGGGCGGCGCAGCAACAAACACACACCCAAGCAGGATGATTTTCAAGGGCGCTGACCATCACGGGAACCCCGCCGGACCCCTGCGCCTAATGCTGAGTTAGCGCCCGCATCAGCGCTGCAGCACATCTGTAACCTCGGCGGGGGTCCCACAGCCTGAGCCTCCACCAGGCACCACCCACGGCTGGGGCTGGATGACAACCTGAGCTAGCCCCACGCTGCTATCCCTCCAGCCTGGTTTCAGCCAAAAACAAAGAGGAGGAGAGGAGAGGAGAGGAGAGCACCCTCCTCCTCACCCTCCAGCACTCCAACAAGCAGGAAGCAGACGTTTAATATTCACCACATGCTGGACCCAACCTCTTTCAGCCCCTCTCCTCCAGCAACAACAACACACAGACGTTTCCGTCCCGTTACCAGGATGACATCACCGGCTTTTAACATTTAGTCCTCTTTTGTTTCTCTTTCACGCACACAACTCTGCTTCTGTGCATCAACAATCTCTATAGAGCCCTTCATGACACATTATTCTCTTCCATTTGTCGATATTTAGTGTTTATTGCTCTGTTGACGCCGGTTACCACAACTCAGTTCTCCATCGTGAGCATAAACAAATACCATTTAATTAAGGTGCCTCGGCCTAATTTCCCGTTAATCCCAAACTAGTGAGATCTCTGGGAAACAACGCACAGCAGTTCCAGGCAGAGCAGATGTTGTGGGCCACAGCTGGCAACAAGAGACGAGGAAATAACGCAACCGGGAGGAACAAGAGATGTGTTCTTACACGAGGGTTGTTACGGCGTGGAAAAGGAAGAAAAACCGTCACAGTCAGAACCTTAAGTAGCCTAATCTTAAGCCTTCATCAGCTAATGTAGCACGTGTGTGTGTGTGATGAGCTCTAGCTTGTTTCTCACTCATGATTAGTGTCTGACTTCTCATGTCTTTATCTTGTGTAACCAAAATGTAATCTGAGCATGTGCGAGCGTGTTTCGTTTAAGAACGTGAACAAATTCTGACGACGAGTCCACCAACAACGGTGAACATCGAGTCTGTCAAACACCAACCAAGCGGCTGACGTCCATACAGAAGCGGCGCAACGGTGAGCGGAGTGTGTAGATATGCAGTCGAGATGGTGCGTGCTCTCTGCCTGAAGGTTGCCAGCAGGTCAGCTTGAACCTCTCTGAATCACACGCCATCTGGAGCCCCGGCACGTCATGTCCTCAGGAAGGAGAGACACACGCTTGGTCTAGGACAGGGTAGAAGAATGATAACGACGCAAGCAGGCGCCTTCTGCTGTCCCCACTGAGACGGGACAGTCCTGCAACAGGGGCTAGATCGCCTGCTGGGAGGACTGGGGCTTGTTCTTCCTTTACCTTTAGGCCAATGGAGTGGGGGCACCACTGAGTCCCACCAAAGATGTGAACCCGCCTCCCCACGGCGGCGGACGGGGCCCGTTTGTGTTGGCGCTGCTTGGCTCGGCCCCTCCCCGCCGCCCAGCCGGGGCACACCGCAGAAGAAAATGACCCAAGAATGCGGTGAGCTCGCATGGTTGCGGCAGGCGGCTTCAGACTGCGCCTCTCCAAGCCGCAGCTGTCACTTTTGATTTTTCTTTTTTTTCCCTCAATCAGACGCTTGACAGCTGCTTTGGCGATTCCTGGCTTCGCTTTCTGGTTTCTCCTCCTTCACATGTGGTCTCTCACACCCATCCACCCCGGCCCGCTATGCACGTCCGCCCAGAGACAAACCACAAAACATCGCTGGTCTCACCGCGCACACAATAGCGGGCAGCGCCCTGAGTGATTTGTAAGGGGACGAGCACGCCATAACTCAAGTGCGGCGAGGAAGATGAGAGAGCTGCTGCGGCAGCGATGGGAAAACATACACAGGCGATAACAAAGGCAAGCAGCAAGGATGGGAGAGGGATAATCGATACAAACTCCGACAAACACCACCCTACCGCCAGATAATGCTTCTCTGATGACAAATTGAATTAAAGTCTGAGAAACAAACAATAATGACTCACCATCGTAGGTAAAGTAACCTCCGTCTTTAAAGACTACAACTGCGGGAAGTTCTGGTAAGGTTATGGACTGTTGGGAAGAGAGAGGAGATAAGGTTGAGGAAGACTGGTCATGTACATGCGCACCTGCAAATGTGGACTAAGCTGATATTTAGCGGCAAAAGTGAAGCTTTTATCTTTATTTACATCTGAAAAGTATATTATATTATATTATATTATATGATATCATATTAGAAAGAGTCTTTTTCAGACTTGCCTCTGGAAAAACTTGCTCCGAGGCTGAGAAGAAATAAGTGTAAACGATGAGCTCGGAGGCCACGTCGCTGTACTTCTCCTGCAGAAACAAAAGGCTCTTTCAGATTTAGATCTGGGAAAAGCTGAAATAGAGAGTGTAGCACGCTAGTCTGCTGGGAGACACATGCTCACAGAGCAGCAGATTCTATCAGCCTCACTGCTGGCACCCTGACGGTTCTGAGGAAGCCAACACGGGTCCAGCCAACACGAACAAAGCTTACTTTGAGAGGAGACTCTCCGCCGACGTACACAAAGAGCACGCTGTGCCGTTTCAGCATGTGCTCAAACATCTCCTTGCTCGGGAGAGCTCGAACAGTCGGTCTGGAAGAGGAAAACCAGCAGGCATTGCTTTGGTTAAATTTGATTCAGTAGGCTAAAATACCGGCAGCAAAGACTGGTTTCTGGGCCGATGGCGCCGCCTGGTGGACACGGTTTGACACCACGGCTGAAGACTGAAAGGCAGGATGTTCGTCAACCTTCTCAGATCTAGCTCAGCCTCCCCTAAAGAGGAGGAATCACTCAGGCTGAGCTGACCCAGCGGTTTAAGACAGCCTCAGAGGAGGAATCCCATCAGCCAGTCATCAAATATGGTGGCAAAAAGCCACTTTCTACATCTGCCGGTACTAAACTTGGCGATCTCGTTATTTATATCATCTTGTATCATTAAATGTTCTAGTAAATAGCTGAGAATTCCCCTTTTCCCCTTGTTACTTCAAGTGTCATTAACGCACTACAGTCCCAATTATTGTTGACTATTGGAGCTGATAATGAGCCACCCACAAGCCCCAACAGCTTTGGTAAGACTCTCTTAATATAATTTTACTTCTTCTTAGGAAGAAGGGTTGCTTTTTAGCTATTGCTCATTTCCTTTTTTAGAAGAGAAGGCTGTGACTTACCCCGCCACCCTGTTGGCAAACTCGATAATATCATCTTTTGTCCTTGGTCCCTTGTAATTATAGGCGAGATCTCCCTTTAGCCTGAGGAGGATGGACATAATCAAGGTTTCAATTACACAGCAAGATAAAAAAAAACCTGCTACCACTGTAGTCTGGCAGAAATCTAAGAAATAAAAACAGTGGGGTTGCATTTGGCTGGGTTTCCTGAAAAATGTGTAAAAAAAAAAAGAACAAGTCATAACAGCCGTTCAAGCCGGCTCTATATTTCTCTGAATGACAGCAGACACCAGAGGATGACATCTAACCTTTCAACAGAAGAAGAGATCCGCTCTGATTTACCATCAGGAAGGTCCCCCGGGACCAAACTGACTGACCAGGACCCGCCTGAGTCCAGGCGCTGATGAAATCCATCAGTTCAGCTTTGGGCACCGTCACACCTGAGATTTCATGGAACTGACATCCAGCCATCTGCCTGCTGCCGTTCTGACAACAGGCAGAACGCATTACAGCCTGTCAAAGTTGCATCAGCCCAGAGAGGAACGAGCCCAGAGGGGAGCGTGCTTCCCGGCTCGGCCGGTCTCTGCGGGAGGTATCCGGCGCTCTCCGGTGGATGTTTCATCACTTTCTGGCTGAGATGTTGCAAACCCCGCGCCGATCCAGATCCCCCCTGAGCTTGATGGAACTAAACGCAGAGCCCAACGTGGCTGCACGCAGAAGAGATGAAGCGTGTGTAGGGAACGGGATCATTTCTCTACAGCCGGCGTGAGCGCTGCTGTTGAGCAACCGGCGTCCACGTGAATTCATCTAAAGTGAGACAGGAGCTCCAGGGTACAACACCAGGAGGCTGAATTCCCCGTCATTAGGACATATCAGAATCTAAGAGTGGGGGCTAGAACACCTGAGCTCAAAGGCCGTGAGGAGAGTCAACAACAGCTGATGCCCCTCTGGAACAAACCCTCTCCACAGGTTAAACCTCCGCGGAGAAACAACAGCGGAGGTAAAGAAATCCCATAATAGCAAAATAGAAAGAGAGCATGGACAGGTGGGAGAAGAGGTGGTGAAGCCGCAGCCTCCGCTACAGCCAGCCCGACGCGGAAACTCCAAATGAACACCCGAAGGCAGGAATGAGAGGACTAATCTATCGTTCTGGTGTTGGTCTGATGCAGGAGAGACACTTACAGCTTGATGGTCGGGTAACCGCGAACACCGAACTCCGACGCCATTCCTGCAGCACGAGACACATGGTTAGAGCCCCTCCTGTTCAGTCCCTCAGTTACAGCTCATATCAGCAGGGTTAGCCGTTAGCGTGAGCTGCCGTTTCCAAAGCGAATCTGCTGCTGCTGCTGACGTTTAGATTGGTTGTGTTTTCTTTTGATTTTGGTCATTTAGAGTCTGCCCCCCCGTCTCTGTCGACTCACCGGAGTACGCTGTGGCGTCCATCTTTCCCACGCGGACCGGAGAGCCAGAGGTCTTCAGCTCGAGTCCCACCTCGTTCCATATGGGCTCTAGCTTTTTGCAGTAGCCACACCACGGCGCGTAGAACTACAGGTACGGAGGAAAGGGCGTTAGCGGCATTTCATGTGTTCATCCGTGTGACTCCGAAAACAAAAGAACGCAGATGCTTCCTGCTTGTCTGAGGCGGCTGGGCCCATGCGTGAATGCAGACTGATTCGTTTACAGCCTCCACAGCACTTACGCTGACATCAGTTGCTTTAATGGTGCCGTAGAAATAAAATTTTAATTGCAGTTATGAGATACAGCCTGTGGTTAATTCCACAGAAGTCTGTGCATAATGCAATTCCCCAAAGCCGGAAAGAAGATCCAGTTAAATTTCAGTGGACTTAAGCCTAAAGCTCAATCACATATTTAACAGGAAAGATTATAAATGAGGCTACTGATCTACAGGTTTATGGAAATCATTTTTAGGGCTCAACATCATGCTCCTCTTTTATTGTGGATTATTATTTTTGGCAACACACTCTTGTTTTATTGGAATTATCGGGCATCACAAATCATTTTCTACGGCACCAAAGGAGCCAAAGCTGCTTCCAGGACCCAGACACAGCTCGGATATAAAGCCCTGGGAGCCCAGCGGCTTTGCAGCGATATGCATGACCTCTCATCCGCTAATCACACCCACAGGAGCCCAGGCTCCCCATCATCCCACACCCGAGCCGAGCCGAGCCGAGCCGAGCCGAGCCACTTCCGCAACGGATGATCCAGACAGTGGCAGCGGCTGCAAAGTAAATCACAGCTGAATGGACTCCTAACGGTGCTGTGTGTGTGTGTGTGTGTGTGTGTGTGTGTGTGTGTGTGTGTGTGTCAGACTCACATCAACCAGCCAGATATCGTTGACTCTTTTGTCTTTGAATCTGATGGAGAGGGAGTAGTAAACATATTACAAATAACAACATTATTACAACCCAACATAGGCACAAGAGACCTATACTGATGTCCATTAGCTTCTAAAAGTATCCTAATTCCAAAAGGGAAACACAAATAGAAGACTTCCTAAGCACAAATGTGACTAGATCTTCACAGATGTCGCAATAAAACCAGGCGATTCTATCAGCACCAGAGAATCATTGACTCCGCATCACTTACGTGTCGTCCAGGTCTTCAACGAAAGCCAACACATCTGAAGTCAGGAAAGCAGCCACAACTGGAATATCCAAACAAGCAAATGAACCCGGATTTCTGGGTGAGTGAGGACAAAACGCTGGTGTCGAGTTCAGCCTCCGGGCTGAAGCATCACCAGCTACCCTGCCTCCCCTGCTAACTCTGCGCCAATTCAGCTCCGCTTGCAACAACAGCGGTGTTAAACGACTCCAAAACGTGCTGTGGCGACGCGTAGAGTACGGCGTTTCATTGAAAAGAGACAGAAAACAAGACTTACCTGAATAAAACAGACACGCTTTCACTTCTGCCATGGCTTCGGCTGGAAAACAAGCAGGAAATTCAACGATCGCCCTAATCCACGGCGTCTGCGCATGCGCGACGTAAAGTTAGTGACGTCATGACGCAAACAGCAGCCGTTCCTTTAGTTTTTATTTATTGTTGATTATTTTATTCATTTATTTATTATTGAAATTTAAATAGAGTCGTTCATAATATTACGTATTTTTCTAGTGGTTTCATAATTTTTTTTTCCAGATTTTTTTCTGCTGTAAACTTATTTAGTTCTCAATTAAAAGAAATATTTTAAAAATGTGCTACTTATTTTGAACTCAGTTAGATGTTTTAAAAGCTGCGTTTAAATGCACGAATCAAATAACTTTAGATATGATTGCCTGCTAAAAGACACCACAGGATGGCGCTCTAGGCTCATACAAAACTGCCAAAAGGCGCAGTTTTAAAAGCCTGAAGTCTGTTCAGAAAGTTAAAAAGAATTTAATTTATAGGTAAATAGCTTTTTTCTTTACAAAAATATTTTATTAAATAGACAAGACGTGTATTTCATTAGAATCCACAAAAAAACTCCCGTAAACATATTATCTTTAACATCTTTTATTGAAAACGTTGTTTTTTAGAAGCTTTAAGAAAACTATTTGCAGTTAATACTGTCTGTGTAACTTTATTAACAATATTTACAAAACAAACCTAATCCTCAAAGCGTATATGTACTTATTAGAAATAAAATCACGTAGAATTCAATGTTTATCTTAACAAAATTAAATATTATTATTATTTATTCTTTAACAGCTTTAAAATCCTCTATCCTTCTCTAAATGAAATGGTGTTATTCCCATTTTTAAAAGTACCTTTGACTTTTCATAAATATGTGATGGGGGAAAACAAAAAAAATGCAATAATGATGAGCTGCTGGTAAAAAAAAAAAAAAGTGCAGCATATAAACTATCTAAAGGAATTTAGAAAGGCTTCACATGGTGAGGAAAAGTCGCTTTGGCTGATTTGCAGGATGATGGTCATGGCTGTGTTACTAAACACACGCATGTGGACGAGCAGCCCTCATACAAGCGCCAAATCTCTGCAGCTTCAACGCTTGCAGGCTCAGTAATCAGGACGCCGGCTGTGTTTGAAGCAAAAACAGTGGGTAAAAACGGCGGGAAGAGCCGTAAACATGCAGAAGACATGAATTTTAATCAGGTTTTTTTTAGACAGCTTTTCCAGGAGGAAGTTTCAGCACAGCGGGAGTCACTAACAGGAGGCCGAGCTGGAGATGCCAATCACCCACACGCCATCTCACATAAACCCTCCAACAAACCTTTCTTTGTTATTTCCACACAAAACGGTCAGAATAACTTAAAGTACTGTACAAGAGAGCACACATTGTGTCATTATTTAGATTTTTAAAAAGGAAATAAAGAGGATAATTAGCTTTCTGTTGAATGCTAACTACTGCGTCACACTGGTTATCACCCATTATTGGCCTTTTCCAGCATTTCAATAGAGTTTTGAAGGGATTTCACAGTAAAAAAAAAAAAAAGCAACAACCACAAATAACCTAGTTTAAGGTTGGTTCTTCAGCCACAAAAATTTCCAATTTGTGGAAACACAAAGCGTGCACAAAGGTCTTCTTCTGCAGCAACCAGAGCACCACAGAACCACTTGGGGAAGTGGCGTGTGACCTTCTCAGACCTACCGTGCATCAGCTGCTAATGTGCAGCTCTAGCTCATCCTCCAAGCTATGAAGGCTCCTGGTGCAAAAGGCACGTTGGCGGTGTCGCTTTAAGGCTGCAAAACAGTGTTCTGGAACTCTGTCAGCATGATCGGTGGCTATCGGCAGTCATTCCAGGATGTCGGTCTCAAACGGGACCAGGTGGTAGTAGGACAGGTTGGTGACGTACGCCTCCGTGTCCTGGCTGCACATGTCAGACTCCATGAGGAGAAAGTCACCTCCATCCTCGTATCTGAAACAGTCACGAAAGCACGACCTTTAACCTTAGGGGTTCTACTAATATGGACTCATGGAAGCATCTAGGTTTCTTTTTCTGGTGTTTTGTGGGAGGTATGGAAAGGAATGTCTTCCTTCTGCCTCACACACGCCCAGGGAAGGAAGAGGTGCACAAGCAAACGTCCTGTGGGGGCTCCAGGGTTTGGCTTCAGTCCATTTAACACACATTTGTCTTACTCACATATGTTCCACAGAGTCTGTGGACGAGGGTCTGTCCTTCTCTTCAGGAGGACTCTGGTCAACACAATGGTCTCCGTGTTAGCCAGACAGAACCCGTTGGACCGCATGATTTCTGAAAGAGACACAGGAGGTGACGTGGGAGCAGCTGTGGAGTCAGGCGGACCCGGAGGTCAGCGAGGTCCGCCCGTGTTCAAAACACCCACAGGCGCTGACCTGATATCTTGACCGGACTCTGGAAGCACGGCTGGATCCTGTGGACTTTGTCGTTCCTCAGCACCTGGTCCAGCGGCGACCGCTCGAAGAACGTCAACATCACCTCTGACCTGGAATACTGCAGCGTCAGGGTCTTAGTACGCAAACATCTGCTCGCTGCCTTAGAAGCGGAACCGCTAACATGGGTGAGAGGATATCAGCTCACATGCAGCTCTCACCTTGCACGGCATGTTGATGGCGTTCTTCAGCAGTCTTTCCACCTCGTTCAGTTTCTCCTCGATGTCGTCGGCCTCTTTGATTTTCATAAGCCCTAAAAGAAAAATCTGATATTAATTACTGGAATAAAATCTATTGACTTCCTATTTTTTCCCTAGAGAGGAGACGTCAGCCAGCAGCATATGGAGATGAGGCTTACGGAGGGCCGCGGTGAGAAAACTACAAACGCCTGATGAGACAGCGGAAACTGGTCACAGGGTGGTTGGTGTTACATGGAAGTTCTGAGTAAGAGGGCCAGGAGGAACTCCACATCCAGTCATCGCCTCGGCCGTTACTAACGGCTGGCGCTGATGACATCATTCCCACGGGGATGAGAGAAGTGAGTGTTCTCGGATCAGAACCAGTCTGCTGTTCAACCAGAGTATGAGACCAGCCTGCCTGTGATCGGACCTTTTTCTGGGCAAATTAAGGAACAAATTCAAATGGACCAGCTGATTTAATAGGTCAAATAAGCCCTAAAAGCTTCAGAAGTGATCAGTATCAGCCCGGAGCAGATCTCTTATCTCTGCAAACAGGTCCATTGATGTCCTGTTGCGTACTGCTGATGTTACCAAACAGTGAACGGATCTGCCCCGACAGGGCAGAAAGGATCCGATTCCAGCCAAAGCTCCGGGGAAGCGTGATCGCCAGGTGAACCAGAGAGGTCAGCACATGCTCATCTGGAAATGGCACGGTGCCACAGCAGGGTCTCTGCAGACGCCTGCAACAGCTCGGGCCTGTCTGCAGATTTAATCGTGCTTACGGCCACCACGTGGGCGTGCACCTTATCTCTTCATACATCTCTCCACGCTGGGCTCTTGAAGTTCATTTCCTCCAATTTCCTGTGTAAAAGTCCCTTTCCTGCTGGGGGCTTCCTGGCTGCGGGTTCGGAACGTTCCTGGTTTTCCTCCTGCTCCTCGGAGCGTTAATCCGCCACAACCTTTAAACTCAGACTGGCTTCTGGCTTTCTTGACAGCCTTTTTGGGCAGATGAGCAAACGTAAATATGACATTTGGTAATTACACCCTCCTCTGCGTTCTGTCCGTCACCTCTGAGCAGCCGTCTGTTGTGTTGACGAGACTTTTTAGTTAATAACTGTAATAACAGTGGAGAGTGCAGCCTGCCACAGTCTTCCTCACACACACACACACACACACACACACACACACGAGCGAGCCATCAAACTGAACCCACGTCAGATGCTGAAGCAGCGCCTCCTCTCACAGCCTAACCATTTATCATCTCAGATCCCAGATCAGCTCAACATGTAATTACAAAAACACCCACGGATGAACACAGAAGCTTCTATAAGCCCTGCTCTTTCCTGGCCCTTGTTATCAGCATTCCGCGTATTCACAGTGAGTTGTTAGGCCAGCGAGATGCAAAAATAAAGCAAAAAAAGTTTGAAACTTCCTTTTTTGGTGTCAGCGACTGCAGATAAAGAGTGAAATAGGTTAAAAAGTCCCTCCCTCCACACGGGTAACCTGCTTTCGGGTTTCTACAATCCTCTTCTTCAGCAGGAGTGGCTCATGACGTCCAGAGGGAGGAACACTGGATGCAACGTCTGCCTCTGTGGAATGTGAGCAGCCAGTTCCCGTCTGCTCCCTCTGAGGTCACATGTAAGGTGAGTGTTAAAGGGCCTGGACCCACCGCAGGGACTGAACACGGCACACTCTCCCGTCCTCCCATCATCCTGTCTGCCAACATGGCATCTGTCTGAACACAGTTGCAAAAACAACTGGCTTTCTTACAGAACAGGAAAAAGGACTTTTTTTTAACCAAGAATCTTTAAAAAAAAAGTGAGTCATGAGACCTGGTCTCATGGCCCCCGCTGACAGTCAGGGAAGCAGCAAAAACCTGACCAGCAAGATCAGAGAACAGCCGGGGAGCCCAACTTTCCGGCCTCGGCCGAAGCCGTGTTTCCTAAACAGTCGTACGGAGGAGGAGTTCTGACAGCAAGGAGATTGTGTGAGGAGATTATCCAGCAGGAGCCCTCTGGGGGCTCTGCCAACGCTGCTGGCAGCACTGGCTCCACAAACTGTGGGAAACAACAAGCTGAGGAGACGCACAAACACACAGAACGCCAGAGCCTTATCTGTATGCACAGGCAACACGCCAGGGGGTCAGAGGTCACGGCTCAGCACGCTGGGTCTGCAATTACAGGGATTTTGCATCAAGTGTCAATACTGAACCCAAAACTGCACCTCAGAGTTGTAAACATCTGCTAGCGCTAACGCCCCATCCCAGCAGACTGGTTTTAAACCCAGAGATCAGAGCAGGCTGCTGGGGTGGGGGGGCAGAGGGGTCTGCTGCTGTGGCTGGTAAACGTTAACCTGCCCCAGCAGCCCCGCGGAAAGCTCAGCTTTATTGATCCTGTCCTCCGTGCCGATACTGGAATCCCATGGGGAGAGCTAAAAAGCGGCGTTCTTGGTTCCCGTTTGGAAGTGGCGTTTTCAGGGTCTGGACTCGGATCTATTTCCAGTAGTTTCCACAAATTCCAACTCCAATAAAGCCAGAGTTCTGGATCTGGACTCCAACTGTGTCAGAAAGGGATCAGGATTCCTGGAGGATGATCTCATTCCCGACTCTGGGATCCTCGGCATGTTTTCATGTGCAGTTGCATCACTCCTCCTCAGGCCAGCAGGACACTTATGGTATTTGTTTTCCATCCTCCAGCTTGTAAATGAATCAATAATATCTTCAAGAACTTCCCCAAAGTGGTGCATTCTTCTTCTGTGGTGGACTTAATATCGTTCTCTGTCACACTGATAAACAAATCAACAAATATCTTCCTAATACATGAACAAATGCAAAGATTATTCAAATACTATCACACAAATGGGTGGCCATAGTATTTCTGATTACTGGGTTTCAACACGGGACCTAAACAAAGTCTGAGGCTTGATGTGATACCAGAGTTTAAAGTTAAAGTTTCTTTGCACAGAAGTCGTAATAAACCCTTTCCTGCAGCGGAGGGGGGCCTAACCCTAAAACCCTAACCCTAACCCTAACCCTAGCCCTAGCCCTAACCCTAGCCCCCCCTGCCTACAGTGCGCGTCGGGAGCCCT
>CAAE01014768.1:998521-1060678 GCA_000180735.1 Tetraodon nigroviridis
AGCGAGAGTCAAAAATGTTATCTCAAATGATTTTCTGATAAATTAATCCTATTTTGTTTGACTAACGCGGAAAACACAAACAATTACCCTTTAATTGAAAATGTCTTTACAACTAAAGCTAATCTTTCCTGTCGTTCCTTTAGTTTGCTGCAGATTTCTGAGCATTACTGCAGAGAGCAGGAATGATTATCAGGA
Source organism: Tetraodon nigroviridis (assembly GCA_000180735.1). Taxonomy (NCBI): domain Eukaryota; kingdom Metazoa; phylum Chordata; class Actinopteri; order Tetraodontiformes; family Tetraodontidae; genus Tetraodon; species Tetraodon nigroviridis. The sequence continues at coordinate 998,717 of CAAE01014768.1, forward strand.
AGCCCCATTTCCTCTTGTTCAACAGCAAGATCTGGATGCTTTAAGTGCATATTCAGTCTGCGGTGTGACCACATTTACTGATTCAGCGCATTCTGCTCTCAAACCTCCATTTTATTATAATCCCCGCGGCTGAGTTCTGGACCCGGTGGAGCTTGTGGAGACGAGAGGGGAAGACCAACGAGGATGGAATTACAATAACCAATACAGGATGTCAGCAGGGCATGAATGAGAACAGCAGTGCTGTTGGTTATGAGGAACGAACAGAGATGACAGAGGGGAGGGAAGGAAGTCACTCTGAGGGATAATTCCAGTCCTCCAATGAAGAGGGCAGGGACCCAAGGTCACAGCAGGTCAGGAGCACTCTTTAAACAGGCTGAAACGGGCTGTCCCCGTTTAACTGCCTGATCCTCACAGAGTCTGTGCCCAAGCTGCAAAAGCAATAAAAGTCTCTGGAAAGGAGATGCATCTGTACACTTGAAAATTCAAAACCCAGCCCAGGCTGTCATAAATTTGCAGGCCTGGAGCTTCGAGGAGCTCGTGCATTGGCGTGTGAAAGTTGTTCTATCTTTGTTGTGCACATACACATGTGAAATATTGATTTTATGGGTGCAGCTAGTTAAAACACTGCAGTTTTTATGACACATCCTTAAAAATATGCACAAAGTTGACTGACAGACGTGAATGTGTCCAAAATTAAACACCTGAGGAGATATTACATTTTCTCTCTGCTGGGACACACCTAAAGACTAAAGACGAGGGTTTTAAATGAGTCTGGAGAAGAATTTGTGTTGTGCATATCAATGAAACAAATTAGCACAAAACCAAGAAATAACATGGTGCGGGGATGGTGGGGGGGGGGGTCAACAGCAGGCAACATTACAGGGCAGAAACTGATTTCAGTTTTAGGCTTGAGTGTATGGTATGATAGGTCAATGATACACACACACATCAGGATACAGTTAAAGAATTAAATGCCTTTTTTCTTGACTGAAAACTAAAACAACACCTTAGCGCGCCCTAGTGGACACACGTTGACATTTCTGTGTCCTAAACCTGCGGCGCCAGAACAGCAGGGGGCGAAACACTAATTTAACATCACCGTTCCTCGCTTTGTTTTTTCAAAAAAAAAAAACGAAGAAGAAGAATTCCCTCTCAACAGAGGAAAATGGCCGATGTTGAGATGGACATCGCATCCTCAAGAATGAATAATGGAAACGAACACGTGTAAGTCGAGGATTATAATATGAGACATTAGTGATAAAAGAGCGTAAGCGCGCATGTAGGCTGGGAACATGAGTCGATCGTTGTGTTTTGTATCACCTGAGGTTAGAGTAGCGGGTCCAACGATGTTGCCAGGCCCCCTAAGTACATCGAGGCAAACGTACTTAGCTACCTAGCTATCACCTTTCCTGCTATAAACTTTGTCAACACGCGTAGTCCGTATAGATACCGTATAATAGCGATATACGGGCAGTTTTATTAATGCATCACAAGTCAGATCGGTCAGCCATACCTATGTAATAACGCTCAATGCTCGTGTAATGTAGGTTAGTGCGGCTAGATGCTAATGTTATCTGCCGTAGCATTAGGTTCGCTAGGCTGGGCTAGCGTGTCGTGGCAAGTTTACGGTTTTAAAACATATCTCCCTTCTGCCTCAAATCAAATACAATCGAGCAAAGTTCAGACTGGCGACAGTTCACTGCAGAAGGTACAGAATTAAGACAATTTTCAAACGCCTGCAGTTTACTCTTTCCACGCTGTTCATTTAAATTCTAGTTACGCAACAAAACCTCATTTTAGCTGCCGTAACTTCTAACAGTTTTTATATGAGCCTAATTTTCGTCTTGGGGCTTTTTATTTTAATTTCGGTGGTTATAAAATGTGTAAACTGGATGTATTTTTCAGTTCCGCAAACATTGACGCTCTCAGAATACGGCGTTTTAAATTCGTGTAAAGTGTGTAATATTATTTACTGTGTAGTAACAATACTTCATTGCATCAGTCAGATTTACAACTGCACAGTTGTGCAGGGAACCTTGTGTTTTTCTGGTTGCCAGGGGTAACTCGGCGGTCGTCGCGTGAAAGCGGCCAGTCTATCCGGGTACTTCGGCTTTGTTCCTCGGACGATGAAACCTGAAGCCCGCTTATACTTCTGGAGATGTATATTATTAATATGTTAAACTAAAATAATCATGTTTTTGCTGTGTATAATATCCATTGTGTTTTTCCTGATCATTAGAAATTGATGTAATAATTCAGTCATCCTACATTTACAATGACAGTAAACGCCAGCGTGGCTGTGTGTGAAACATCAAAACTGAGTTTGGTTTCGTTTTTGTTTTTTTTTTTTTAATTGTTACATTTGAATTTTTCTTAACAGGAAACAGGATCTGGAAAGTCAAGACAGAAGTGGAAACGAGGACAGTGCAGACATGTCAGAAGAAGAGGAGGAAGAGGAGGTGGGAGATGACTGCTGGTCCAGCGAACTGAGATATCATGAAAGTTGAATGTAGAACAACTTTTAGGGAGAGAAAATTAATAATATAACAACATTTGCAATTTATGATGACCTATAACTTGTGGTTACAACAGCTAAGATATGAACCAAAATGAAATGCCATAAAGCTGAGTTTTTTGCACATCCGGCTCAATTTGTTGCATATTTTGTGGCTATAGGAGCTGGCAGTGAACAATGGCGAGAAGACGGAAGAAGGGTCCAAACATCATGGTGGCAGCGGTAAACACAAGAGGAAAAAACACAAGCACCGCAACAAGCACAAAAAGCACAAACACGCTTCGGACGAGGACAAGGACAAGGACAAGGACAAGGACAAGGACCGAAAGCGGAAGCACCGTCACAAACACAGGAAACACAAACGCAAAGAAGGCTCCTCTCCCCCCGCTGCCATCATCCTCGGCTCCTCCGGCCACAGAAAAGGCGACTCCTCTCCCTCCTCTGGAAATCCCAGTTTGGATGACAGGGCTTTGTTAGAGGACTTGGAAAAACAGAGGGCCTTGATTAAAGCTGAGTTGGACAGCCAGCTGATGGAGGGAAAGGTTCAGTCTGGAATGGGCTTGATTCTGCAGGGGTACAACTCTGGCTCTGAAGAAGATGGAGAAGCACGCGTTCGAAATGGGGAGCAGCATCAGAGGAGTTCTGGTAAACCTGCGTCTCCTAGGAAGGGCAAAAGTGGCAAATCCAGGCGGGACTCTATAGACGGAGGTAAGACCAGTGCCAGGCATCGCAGCCGGAGTAGAAGTAGGTCTGGAAACAGACTAGAGCCGAGCAAGGAGACCAAGGACAAGTTGACCAAAACTCCCAAGGACATGGCTGTGAAGGAAAAAGGCCGTGCCAGGAGCAGATCCAAAGATAGGAAACGTGCAGCCAGCACTGACAGGTCCAAGGAAAGAACCAGGAAGTCTAACTCCCCCTCCAACGTGAGAGGAGAACAGAAAAGCAGTCGTTCTGACAAACGTTCCTCCTCCCAGCAGGACGACAGATCAAACCTGGAGAGGCCAAGTCGCCAGTCCAGATCTCCACGGAGAGAAAGGCCAAGTCGCCCAGAGGCTGACCGGGACAAACGGCCAGGCAAGTCGCCGTCCAAGGACGCCTCTTCAGGTAAAGAGAACCGCTCCCCTCACCGACGAGCCCCTCACAGCCCCGCGCGGAAACGCAGCGCGTCCCCCCGTCACAAAGACGCCCGCCGCCACTCCGCCAGCGCCTCAGAGCGGACGGCGAAGCGCAGCCACTCCCCCTCCAGGGCCAGGACTCCCCCCCGCAGAGGCCGCAGCCGTTCACCAGATGTCAGCATCAGGAGGAGAGAGGCGGAGCGTCAGGACTCCCCTGTGAGGTGAGACAACCGAGCCGAGCAGAGCGATGCTGGCAGGAAAAGTTTCCCGTCTCCTTATCCACCTTTTTCCGGTTCCACAGAAAGCGCTACCGACCGGACATGGGCAGGGATCGCTCCCGAGACAACAGTCCCAGACCGCCGCCCCGCCGCAGGATAAGCCGCTCACCTCTGAGGCGGAGGTCCCCATCACCGCGGCGACGCTCTCGCTCTTCCCCCCGCAGACGCTCCCCGATGAGACACAGGTGATTGTGCTGCCGTTGGCGGCCGGTAGCAGCCGGCTGGCGTGTGAGGCAGCCACAGGTTTTCATCACGCCTGTCCTGCAGGTCCCTGGAGAGAGACCGATACGGAAGGCTGAGGCAGTACAGGCGCTCGACGTCCCGCGATCGGGACAGGAGGAGACGGCAGAGCCGCGACGAAGACAAGTTCAAGGGCAGCCTCTCCGAGGGCATGAAGGTGGACCAGGAGTCCTCGGAGGAAGACCTGTGAGTAGAACCGCCGGCCCCACGGTCGTTGGTGGCGCTGAGGCGCTTCCTCACACCGCCAGGCTCTGACGCGTCCTCTCTGATTACAGTTTGGACGACTTTGATGGGGAGGAGATAGACGAGGAAGCACTTATCCAACAGCGTCGGCAGCAGCGGATGGCCATTGTCCAGGTCTGTACACAGAGAGGACCGCCACGCGGTGTGCTCCGGCTGCTTTCTAATGGTGGAAGCTTTCCGCACCGTACAGAAATACAAGGCCGGGAACGAAGACGGCAACATGATTTCCGAGCCCAGCAGCCCTCAGAGCAGCACGCGCAGCCGCTCCCCCTCTCCCGACGACATCCTGGAGCGGGCGGCGGCGGACGTGAAGGAGTACGAGCGGGAGAACCTGAACACCTTCGAGGCCAGCATCAAAGCAAAGCACAACCTCATCGCCCAAGAGAAAGACGGTAACGCCCCCTCCAGCCCTCTTGGAGCGCGCGAGTGTGTGTTAGCATACAAGGCCAACTGAATGAACGCCGTCTGCGCCTTCTGCGCCAGATATCTGAACAGTTTTTACATCCTCCCAAAAAAACCGATTCTGAACGACCAAAACCAGCTGTGCAGCGGTGAGGGAAACCCAGGTCAGGTCAGCGTTGTGTGCTGCAGGGTGTTTTAATTTTCTGTCTTTCTGTCATGTGTTCATTCAGTTGCTGGCTTGTAATCCAAAGCCTGGTTGTCTCTGCCCCCTGCAGCATATTTTGAGCTCTGCAGAGTATGTGAATCAAACATATGTTCCAGATATTGTGCTTTACAACACAGCAGAGCAACAGAGACTCACACCTGCTTTGTGTTGTTGCTGCTTGTGTGTTCAGGAGCCAACCCCAAGAAGCCGTCGGCCCCCGACATGTTTACAGAGTCTGATGACATGTTTGCCGCCGACTTTGACGTAAGCACAAGCGGAGGTTCGCTGTCAGAAACGAGGCAGAAAAACACCGGTTTTGATTCACTTTGGTTCCTGCAGAGTGCAAGGATGAGGGCTGCAGGCGTGGGGAAGGACTTCAAGGAGAACCCCAACCTCAGGGACAACTGGACTGACGCTGAAGGCTACTACAGTGAGTACCGCCCCCGGGATCAGCATCCATTATCAGGCATCTGTTGAGACTGCAGCGTCTGACGTGCTCAGTCTGTTTCCGTATCGGCGCGTAAATGATGCTCATTTCAGGGGTCAACATTGGGGAGACGCTGGACAAGCGCTACGACGTTTATGGCTACACAGGCCAGGGGGTGTTTAGCAACGTGATCCGAGCCAGGGACACTGCCAGAGCTGGCCAGGAGGTGGCAGTCAAGATCATCCGGAACAACGAGCTGATGTGAGCCATTCCGACCAAGCCAATAACGAAGCCGCCGACTTTGGGTCCATTTACCCACGAAAACAATCTGCTTACAGGCAGAAGACGGGTTTAAAAGAGTTGGAGTTCCTCAAGAAGCTGAACGACGCCGACCCTGATGACAAGTTCCACTGCCTTCGCCTCTTCAGGCACTTCTACCACAAGCAGCACCTTTGCCTCGTGTTTGAGCCGCTGAGGTAAACCAGGAGCAGCGCCGCAGGCTGCTCTTGTCCCAGGTGCTTCTTCCTTAACGCAGCCATCATTTCATCTGCAGCATGAACCTGCGAGAGGTGTTGAAGAAGTACGGTAAGGACGTGGGCCTGCACATCAAGGCCGTGCGCTCCTACAGTCAGCAGCTGTTTCTGGCTCTCAAGCTGCTCAAGCGGTGCAACATCCTCCACGCTGACATCAAACCAGACAACATCTTGGTGGGTTCAAGCTTTTTCGGGCCGGTGTCGCAGTGAAACGCCTCTTTAATGCGTTGGTTTCTGCGAAGGTGAACGAGTCGAAGACCATTCTGAAGCTGTGCGACTTCGGTTCTGCCTCTCACGTTGCCGACAACGACATCACCCCGTACCTGGTGAGCAGGTTCTACAGAGCTCCTGAAATCAGTGAGTATCAGTCTTTAGGAGCAGGTCCGAAGGTTGCGTGGAGCACGGCCCCGCTCACCTCCTGCTTCTGCTACAGTCATAGGAAAGCCGTACGACTACGGCATCGACATGTGGTCTGTGGGCTGCACTCTATACGAGCTGTACACGGGCAAAATCCTCTTTCCCGGATCTTCCAACAACCACATGATCAAACTGGCGATGGACCTCAAGGGCAAGATGCCCAACAAGGTAAAGTTGCATCAGTTATTGTTGGTATTTCTAAGATGATGCGAGCTGCGTTGCTCTCCCCGAGCACCACTGACGCAACGCGGTGCTCTACTTCCCTCAGATGATCCGTAAAGGCTTGTTCAAAGACCAGCACTTCGATCAGAACCTGAACTTCCTCTACATTGAAGTTGACAAAGTGACAGAAAGGGTAAAACCTCCGTCTGCCGCAGTGCTACCTTTATGTGCTTGGACGGTCGAGTTCCATCTTCGACATGTTCTGCTTTCAGGAAAAGGTGACCGTGATAAGCACCATGAACCCCACCAAAGACCTGCTGGCAGACATGATCGGGGGCCAGCGGCTGCCAGAGGACCAGAGGAAGAAAGTGATGCAGCTGAAAGACCTGCTGGACGGCACCCTGATGCTGGACCCGGCCAAACGCATCAGCATCAACCAGGCGCTGCAGCACCCCTTTATCCAGGAGAAGATCTAAGTCCCTGACGGCCTCGCAGGCCCAGAGCAGGCACGGAAGCAACCACTACAGCAGCTCTGACAGGAAGGCAGACTTCTGATCAGAACCTCGTAGTTCTTCCTCAACTTGATTTTGTTTCTGGATGCATAATTGTGTTTTATTGTAAATACGCAATTGAAACGGTAAACACTGATTTACATACCCGACAATGCAGTTACATTTTTTTTTAATTATTTAACTTGCATTGGGAGCGAGGGATGTTTTAAAGAGAAGTATAATTCCTGTAAATAGCGAGGCGTCGATTGCATTAACAATCTAGCAGCAGACAGTCGAGCTTTTGTTGTAGCCGCTGATGAGCCAGGTCATCCCATCCAGGGGCCGTGCATGCTGTTGAATGTGCACCGTTTGCTTTCGGTTTCTGTAGTGCAGGCCTGCATCAGTGTGCATTAGAGTCCCTCATTACAGAAACCTGCCACCCCAGCACCCTCAGACCAGCTCTGAGCAGGATTACAGATGCATACCATGTACTCCATGCTTCTTTTTTTTTAAATGGTTTTCTGTTTTTGGACATTTTCTAAACCCTTTTCCCTCCTCCCCTCCACAGTTCTCTGGCCAGTTTCTGGCTCCTATAAGGCTCTCACATTCAAGTGCCTCCTGTTTGAGCTGTGTGTGTTTAAAAACACCCAAAATTGGCCTGTGGAAGCCACAGCTGTCCCCTTCCTCCCACTGTACTGTATATAATCCACCCGGATGTTCATTTCATGTGAAAGCTTTTTGTTTCCCATGAAATGGTTAAAAAGACTTGTGATTTCAATAAAGAATTGTCGTGAAAATGTCGCTGAAAGAGCATCTCAGTATAAGACAACTTTTTAGTAATAAAATGTTTCCTATTCTACACCAAACTTTCTTCCTTTCTCTAAATACGTGGTTTGCGTAATGCCTCGCGGTGGCCAGCAGAGGCCGCCAGATCGACCCGATCAAAGACTTCTCGCTCAACCTTTGCCTTTGATCCGTCACCCGAACCTGAGTTACAAAGAGCGTGGACACGCAGTAGAATTTAAATTTTTATTAAAACCATACAAACATTTGTTATAAAAGAGCAAAGTGGCTGCTCTGGTTCGGCGCTGGACCAGACCCCTCAGTGCCCGGGAATCCCTGCTTTTAAAGTCAGTTCTTTGCTCCCCATTTCTGCTAAACCTACAGAAATTATATAGTATTTACAGGTCATATATAAAAGAGCACAATAAATGTGAAAACAAACAGAAAAGTAGAATGCATTTCACAAATCATTTTCCATATTCAGATTTGAGTTATAAATTGTTCTGTCATTTACTTTAGTTGTTTAACTTTCCCATCATTCACAAAGGAAAATTGGCAGTGATCGTTCTCTTTATCGACAGGCAGCTTCTTATAAGGCACATACCTCGATGTGATTTCCTCCCTTTAAAGGAAATGATTTCTACTTTTTTGAAAAACAAAAAAGGCAACTAAACAATTTGAAAAAGTACCAACAAACATAAGAGTTTGTACCTCATTGCCACTGAATCGAAGGCAAAACGCTAATACTGTTGACAAACCGCAATACTCGATGGCAGTACACATTCTGAATTTAAGAGCTTTGGAAAAAAAACATGACCTTTTGTGAGGGGAAAAAAAACACTTTACAGCATTTATCGCCATGTGCTGCAACCCAGAACTTGTCAGTCACGCCATCGAGAGCGCTCGCATCAAAGCACGTGAGCTTGCAAAAGAGGAAAGTCCACATCGGTTCAGAGCAGCCGTGCAACTCAACCGGGATTATCACAACAGAATTAAAAACAAGTTATATACACCTTTGAGTACCACACAGCCTGTTTTTACCCAGTGGTAGTTTTGGTGCCAGCTCCTCAGAGGAGAACCTGGAGATCTTACCACCAAGGATTTTGTTTCCATAAATAATTTTATCGCCTGTCAGACCTTTCTGATGAACAGCAAACTAGAGGACCGATGTGTCGACCCCTCAGTGGAGACACCCGATGTTAAAGTACCCTTTTAGCGCGTACCCAACTGTACTAGCACGCAGAGCATCCCGGACCAGAAGAAAGACTCGGTAGGAGCACTAAAACATTTACAGCTTCACAAAAGCAACGTACGGATGACAACAAATGTAAATACACCACTGAATAAAACCGCGGTAGATAAAGTTCCCATCAGGCCCAGAAGAACGACCCGTGTCCAGGTTTAGCTTTGTGCAGTCCGGATGATCGGGCTAGTCTTACTTACACAGACGGGTTGCGTTTTATACATGCACTTTTTTACCATTGGAGTGTACAGCAAAACGGTGACAACACACAGAATACTGTTTCAAAGGAGTGAGCTTTGGCTCAGCGTCACATGGTCATACAAAGAGCTTCAAAAATAGCCTACATTCCAGAAAAGGAATATAACTATTTGTCTATACATCATTTTGACACATCCCGTTTCGTTTTGGGATGATCTTTGACCAAAACAGGATCTGCCTGATCCACAACACTTGAAGTACGTTAGAAAGTTCTTATAATTGCCACTTTGGTCTTTATCTTCACATAAACCACCAGAGCTTTTCTGTTTCTGTATTTTTTTATTGGAGGAGAAAGAGTAAGGGAGAGAGAGAAAGAGGGAGAGAGAGCAGCTACTGCATGATAGCCAGGAACTTGCTCTCCTCCGCCAGCGTCGTGAGGAGAGAACTCATGTCTCCGATCGCCATGTTGTTGAGTCCCGGCGCCACACTGTGGAAGGCCGCGGAGGCTCGAGGGGTGGTGAGGCGGGACGAGGTCCTGGAAACAGCCTGGAAGATGGAGGGACTCAGCAGCCCCGAGCCCAGGCTGCCCTGGTCGAAGCCGTCCTCCAGCATCGCGCCAAAATCCACGCTTGCGCTTTCGTCTAACAGAGGCGCCATGCTGTCCACCGTGCTGGTCACCTGGTCTGCCCCCGGGGAGAGAAGGGCAGCGGGGTCCGTGCCACCGCCGCCTTCATCCTGCCCCACTGGCTCAGCAATGGAGCCGAGTAAGCGCTGCTCCTTCAGAGCGAGGAAAGAGGAGGCTTTGCGATCCCCTGCTTGGTGAGACAGGGGGCCGCCGAAGCCGTTCTCTGAGTGTCCCTGGTCTGGTTCCAGTTTCAGCCCAGACACCTGATGTGCAAGAGAACAGTGGTCGTTTCTCCGCACCTGCTGCTGCTTCGCGTTAGTCAGCGCGCTGCCGGAGTTGTGGCCCTGCTGGGCCCTGACCAAGGTCCTGTGGTTGTTGCTAGGTGGGTGAGGAGCGTGACCCAGCTGAAGGTGGGGCAGAGCAGCTCCAGGGGAGAGGCCGGACAGGTCGTCGAAGGGCAGGCCATAGTTGAGCCCCTCCTGGGACGGGGCGCTGCCGCTGGGCTTCAGCTGGAGGTGGCTTTGTCTGGGAGCTCCGCAGGCAGGCTGCAGGCCCTCAAGCATGTGTGAGTGGTTGGGTCTTCCCACGGTACCCTGGGAACCTCGCATTTCCATGCAGGAGTTGGGCGCCAGCGTCTCTAGCTTGACACTACAAGCGCTTTGAGACTGACTGGTGTGGAAACAGCTGTTTGCAACTTCGTGGGGGCCCTGCTGCTGAACAACCATGTTCCGAAACCTGCCAAAAGGCGCAGACCCACACCCGTTTCCTGAGCTGGACCACCTTCCATGCTCCATCTGGTGGTTTAGTTGCCTGTGAGGAGACCTGTCAGCGCTACCGGAGCTGACTTCATTCCACTGGATGGGGAGACTGCTGGGGCTCCTCCGCTCTGCTATCTGCTGCTGGAGGCCGTGGGACCCCGAGTAGGACATGTCCAAGCCCGAGGACTGGATCTGCTCCAACTCCTCCATAGATGGATAGGAGGGGTCCCTTTGGCTGGAAGCTAGCTGCTCTTCAACGTTCATGAAGGCGCAACTATCTGACTGAACCTGTGAGTGGAGATACTGCACCAGGTCATCTGGTAGCATATCCTCATCTCCGAGCAACAAACCAGCACCGCCGTCTTCTTCCATTGCAAGAGCTTCTAACGCAGCGTGTTCTGCTATACTCGGGTTGTACGCCGAATGCTGCAGAATTCTCTGCATGTTGCCCTCCGAGCGTGCGGAATTCTGCAGACTGAGGCTGCAGTTTTCAGGAATAGAATGATGAGACAGCGGTGGGAGAGGGTGGAGGTTGTTAAGGCTGCTGAAGCGCTGCACTGGGGGCAGACTGCAGGCATCAGGAGCCTGTGATCTCACCGGATCACTGGCCCTCCGGTTTCTATTCGCCGACCCCTCGCCAGGATAGAGGACCCTCCTTCGGTAACCTGAATGCCCCGTGTGGCCGTTTACGGACCCGGGGGAGCCGTCGGCGCAACGATGCGGCCTGACCAGGGCGTCGCCCATCATGCGCTCCATGTTGGGCAGAGGCGTGGGCGGTGGGCCGCCTGTCGCTGCTGCGTATTTGGCTTTCAAGTGGTAATGCTGCGCCGGGGTCAGACTGAGCATGCCCCGTGACCCCCCTCCGCCTCCTACGCCTAAACCAAACGCACCTCCGCAGCCACCGGCGGACAGCATCCCTCCCCCTCCCCCCCCACAGTGACTTGCCTCGCTGGACCGGCGGGAGGCGTCAGTCGATATGGGATCGTAGGAGTCGGTGGAACTGAGGTTGTGGAGGCGGCGGTGGTAGACGGCGGCCATGGTGGCCTCGTTCTGGGAGGCCTGGCTGGAGCGTCGACTGGAGAAGCAGGGGGAGATGCCCGAGGAGCGCCGACTGCTGCTCAGATAGGCCGAACTAGTGGCGCTGCCGCTGCTGTCGCGTCTGTCCCGGAGCAGGTTCAGCACCGTTAGCTCGGTGCTGCCCAGCTCCCCGTGAGCGGGCGGCTGAGGAGCCGTCACCCCCCACTGTCTGCCCAGACAGGATCCTGGAAAAGGGCACAGACCAGGAAAGGATGGAAGAAACTCAGCAAAGGGAACTTAAAGGAGTTTTAGGACAGATTCATCATGTAGCTACTGTCACGGACGAGGCCATGAAACATGGTTTCATGCTAGTTTCTCTGATATGATACACAGCTGATGAGTTGATAGGAATTTGTAGCGTAACAGTTTGTTTTAAGCTTGAGTTTTGCCTGAAAACCTCAGCAAAAATGGGTAGCCGGAATTTCAGGACTATTTCTCACACTTACCCTTGTACATACGTGTGTGGCTGCGTCATATTTTTGTCAGTCGACTCAAGAAACTATAATAAAATATGCAAAAACCGTGACTCTCACCCTTTCCCAGGATGGTGGGCAACGTGGAGACTTTAGGGGGCGGTGTTGGGGACAGGGGCCCCAGCCTGGGCAGCGCTTCGTTCACCTGCTTCAGCCTCTCCATCTTGACGTGCTCCATCCAGCGCAGGGAGCGGCCCACACTTCGCCTGGCCTGCAGGGCCAGCATGGCCGTGGATGCCGTGGAGACCGTGGAGTCCATGATGGGGGCCTGCTCGCCCTCCTCGCATTCCTCGTCCGCCTCTTCGTTTTCCTCTTTCTCCTCGCTCTCCTCCAGCCCCTCCCCTGGCGAGCGTCCGGCACTCACAGCAAGCTGGACTCTACCGTAGGGATGGGTGCTGACGGGGGACTGGTCACTGCTGCATGTAGACTGACCGCCAGGGCTTGGCTGAGACGTCTGCCAGAGGATCGGGGCAAAGAAACGCTTCAGCAACTGGTGCATCGGGTCAGAGAGCCTTTCACATTTGCGGGTCGTGCACCACAAGACTGTCCCTCCAGGAACTTTCAGTGTAGCCTTTTCACAATATCGGTCATTACAGATTAGGGCTTCAGCGCTTTTTTGGCTACTGTACAACGATCCCTTGATGTTTCCCATAAGCATATTAACTTGTGGCAGAAACTGTGGGAAAACCAAGTGAAAGATCCTGGAGCGAGAGTAAACGACGATAAAATGCAGTAGTATGAAGAATGTATTCCCTATTCCTCAATCTACAAGCAATGAAAAAGATCACCGAGCATCTTAGATCCTCAATCAGCTCCTTTTGGAGGAGAACAAAGTGTGTTTGCCAGTATTGCCAGTTACAGCGACGCTACGATGAAGGTTGTAGAGGTCAAACCATGTTTTCGGGCTGTTCAGACAACAGGCAACCAGGATCCAGGTCTCCTGTGCGTTGGGCTAATGATGCTGTTGGACGTTAGCCCGTATGGTGCACTGAGGAATAGGACAATGACATTTTCTGCCATGCTGCCAAATGCCAACATCAGCGTTTGGAGAGTTTTCATCCTGTTTGCAGTGTGAACGAATCTCGGCTGCGCTACGGAGGCACTTTCACAACGCCCTCAAATATCCTGACCAAAGTCACAAAAAAAGACTTTTAAAATAGCAGAAATGCAAGCTGTGATGGGATGAGAGAACAGAAAGTACCACGATGGAAACGATGGTTCACTGGAGTGGATCGTTCACGAATGCAGCGTGACGGGATGTCAGTCTCACCTGATTACCCACTGTCCTTAGTAAGAGAAGGATGGAAATGCCGAAGCATCGCATAGAAGAAAAGGTTCACTCGTTAGAAGACGAGAGTGGAGACAGCGCTTCTTTTCAGGTTAGGTAGGAAGGTAAAGGAGTGGGATGAAAGCTGAAGTCAAGTCTCACCATAGGCTTCTCCGTCTTGATGGACTTGACCTGCAGACATTCTTCCGGTTTTGAGGTAGAGTGGGTGTACTCCCTTTGGTCCGTGTAGCCGCCCAGGGGCAGCTGCCCCGGCGAGCGGCCCTGCCCGTTGCTCCCAGGCTCCCGTGGCTGCGGCGGAGGCCGGGGGTAATCCCCGCGCTGTTTCTTGGTGACGTGCGCTTCTGGCCCGTGCACCGTCTTCACGTGCTTCCGTAAGGAACTGGGGTCCGTGTAGCGTTTGGTGCAGCCTGGGATTTTGCACACGTACGGTTTCTAGAAAGGAAGGAAGCGGGATGAGCTCTGAGGCGCATGCAGCTTTGACCTTCTGCAACGGGAGCTACCTCGTTTGAGTGCGTGCGGTTCTGGTGCTTGGCCCGATCCGAGGCGTTGGAGAAGGCCTTGTTGCAGCCTTCGTGTTCACACACGTACGGTTTCTCTCCAGTGTGGGAGCGTAGGTGAGTCTTCAGGTTTTCCAGACGGGAATAGGCCTTAGCGCAGCCCTCGAACTGCAGGAGGACAAAACCTAATGAGGAGGGTGCCGGAGCAGGCGAAGCTCGGGGTACTTCTGCGGCTTTCTGCTTCGTTTACCGTGCACTTGTGGGGCTTTTCTCCAGTGTGCCTTCGCATGTGGACCACCAGCATGTACTGGGCCTTAAAGGGCTTCTGCTCTCTGGAACAGTCCTCCCATCGGCACACAAACTCCTTCTTTTCTCCGTGGATGTGGTCGTTGTTGATGTGCTGGAAAGACAAGAAGTCATTAATACGCTCGTTGATGCATGCAGGGAGTCTTCAACTTATTTATTCAACTTCCTCTTCTCCCTTCATGGGTTAAAAGTTCTGCCCTGCTCCACAAACAAGAGGGAAAAAATGAGTTCCAGTGCCCAAGCTGAGCAGGATTTTCAAATAAAACCCTGTCACTTCACATCACATGGGTGCCTTGCCCCCCCATGACAACCGCTGACAGTTGTGCTGCCGTGGCAACTTTCAATCTGAGGCTTAGGAAGAAAGGGAGGTGAGGGAGAGAAATCAAAGTTCAGTTGAGGCGTGTGAAATTCAGGGGGCTTCACAACTCCAGCCAAGCATTATATCTTTCAGCACCACCTTTCTCCGGCTCCATTCTCTACCTCTTTTTTCTGCTTTCGCCACTAATCGCCTGCATAAACCCGCGGAAGCGGCGGTCGTGACACAGGAATGAAGGAAGTTGGAGGAGGCTCAAGCAGACACCGACCCTCAGGGGACAACATCTGGCTCTCTGTCAGATCCGAGACCGTGGTGGCCTCTGAAGGGCCTCTCCGGGAGCATTTTTAACCCAGGGAGACCCGCTCAATATCCTGACTAACACACAGCAGCATTATTACATTCCTCCGTGCAGAAGACTCTGTTTACCTCACGGCGGAAGGAAGACAAATAGAGACTTGAAGCTCGACTGCTCGTAAATGTCAGGGAAACCGGCACTTAAGAGTGGAAAACCCTGCAGCAGTGGGGAGAGAAAGTGTCAGGCTTTGGTTCCTTCCAGGTACGATGAGCTTTTGGTCTTGTTCTACGGAGACTCGCAGGTTTCTGGGATGATCAGCAAATGAGTCAGCGCAGACGCAGAAGGATGTGACAGCAGAGGCGAAGACCAACACGGACACTAATCTGTCTGCGCAGCGCTTCCATTATTCTCACCTGACAGTTTTTTAATTCCGGTGTGACAAAACCAGACTAATTCGATGGAAAATGATTGGAGAGCGACCACAGAGGCCAGTGAAGTCCCCCACCGCCAAGATTGATCTCCCTCCCAACCTCAGTCGCTGGTCCTAGAAATAAAAAAACGGACTTTTTCTGCCGGTAAGTGATTGGTCTGCTGGAGTTTCACTCGATATCCACTGGCTGAGAGCGATGGGAGAGCGCCAATGGCGCTGGATCACGGCAGCAGCGGGCGCAGCACAGGCGCGCATTTGCAAACCACGAGGAGATCGTTGACGGCTGTGATGCATGAGCTTCTGAGCTGACAGAGAGGGGGAGGTGGCGACTATGAAAGCTAATGGCGGGTTCTAATGGCAATTCTTATTGAATCAATAATCTCCATGCTGAGCAGACAGGCCCCATTGGTCGGCTAAATTGACAAACAGGTGCTGATAGCAGCGACACGGCGGGTTATTCATCTTCCTCCTGCCAGCTTATCAGCCAACAACTGTAAAAACGCCACCGAGATGGATTTAGGAGCCGCGGCAGGGACATGGACACACGGGTCCCGGAGGGGCAGCCTGGACGACACTGGTCCAAGCAGACCAGCGCACTGGCCGTCTGCAGATAGACGTGCTATGAAAATGAGTGTCGGCATCGCCCGGTTGAATCCCGCGCTCGTTCAGGCTTCAGTTATATGCCCACTTTAGCATCCATCTCCACGCTTCCTTATCAAGCACTCTCCAGGACACGGGCCAGTCCCATTAGAATGCAAGCCTGCGTGGAAATCAGGCCTGTTTACAAGGTAATTTCACTGGGCTGTGGGACCCGCAACACCGTTTAGCTTTATCAAACACGGCCTAATAAATCATACGCTCTTTTGTGATGTCAGATGTTTTGTATGCAGAGAGGAAGGGAGGGAAAGAAGCATGTAAAAGGAAAAAAGGAGGGAGTCTGGGGGGGGTTGAGGAGAGAGGAAATCTGGGAAGATGCCTGTAAGTAAATGAGCAAAAAAAAGGGGGCAGGGAGCGCGAATTGGCATGTGTAATTCAGCAGTCTTTTCATCTCAGCGTAAGATACTCTTGACAGATAAGAGCCATAATCCTCCTCCTGATCAAAAAAAATCTGCATTTTACCAATTAAAAGCCTGCGCCAGCAGCCATATAGGAGGCCGGCTTCTGATGGTGCCAGCGTTTATCTCCCTTCAACACTGGGGAGGTGCACAGCGGCCGCCTCGGCGTGGAGCGCCAGCTCCTCATCTGAAAACAAGGACAGCGCAGCGCCACCTACGTCGCCGACCTGGAAGGGAAGGCCGGAGCGTTCCGTGAGAAAATAGCAGCAGGGCGGAACCAGACCAACCCGACCATACCCGATCGGTCACACTCACCCGCAGTATTGGGAACTTAATAATAGTTCCATGAGAAAAAAAAAAAAGAGGGTGGAACAGGGCCGTATTAGGGAATCATAAGGGTGAAGGGCTGGTGACAAAAACCCGAGAAAAAAAGAGACCGCTTCAAAAGAAGCCACCAGGCCTTATCTGTTAAAGTAGTCCCCTAGAGGAGAAAGAGGGGCGGAGGGGAAATGAAAGGAAGAACCAGCGAGGGACGGGGTTCTATGCCCAAAAATGGGGAAGTAAAAAGATGCGGAGCTGGCTGGGGCAGGGGAGGGCTGGGGAGGGCAGGGGCAGTGGAAACGGAAGACATCAAATCAACGCAACAAACTAAAATTGACACCCGGCCGCCTTTTGCTGAGCTGGGTGCGCCAGAATAAGTGAGCTAAATTCCAAAGATCCGATGTTTATCTTATCGGCTGCACCGAGAGCGCCTAAACGTGCAGGATAAAGAACCTCGGTGGCGTGTCGCGGCAGAGCACTTTTAAACCAGGTGGAAATGCGTCGAGGGTGGTGCGCAGGCTCCCGAAATTAGGCCCAGACGCAAACATCACGAATCGTTACTTTGCTGCAAGTCAAAAGTTCCGCTGTACATATTCAAATTATTTTTTTCTTATCTTGTATTTACTTTCATCCCGAAGCCATTTTAGACATGGGGGAGGGAGGCTCCATTGTTTAGCTATATGGAAATCATCCTCCACCCACCCCCACCAAACCCCCCCCAGTGTTGGAGGAGAGGCACTGTGGTCCAAATACTGTACTTATCCTATTACTGAGGGGGGTGTTTGGGGGGGGGCAACGAGATAAGAGCATTTTCCCGTCCGCTCTGCTGAATTAGAGGGCAGGAACTCTCGGCGTACGCTTCACATGCATCTCTCTGCATATCTGTCTGTAGGAAATGAGAAATAAAATGAAATGTCGCAACGCCAAATGTTAGAAAAAGCAGCAGAGGACAATAAAAATCACAAGATGGAAGAAGGGAAAACTAATACTAGTGTGTGTCTGCGTGAGCGTCTGATCAGCGCTGGGCCGGGAGGGGAGGAAGGGGCCACCTGGCGTGAACGTAGGATAGGAGGGAGGTATGAAGCCATCCTCCCTTCCTAAACTCTTCCCGCCCCCTGAAGCATGCGGCGAGACGTTGTCAAGATGCTCAACCTTTGAGCCGAAGCCTTCAAACACGGGAGGCAGCCTATTCCACGCTGAGGATATCAATTATAGATAGGGGTTACCACCGCGGACCAGGATTGGGATGTCAGGACGGCAAGGAGACAGCTGTGGAGAGCCGCATCTTTCTATCAGATGTCTACTGATGTGTGTGTGTGTGTGTGTGTGTGTGTATGTTTTCAGCTGCTCTTTGACTCCAGGCTGCGAGGAGGCTGGTGAGAGAGCTGATGGTGTAGGTGGCCTCAGTGGGGGCAACACGTCCGCTGTGTTATTAGTATTTAGCTGACGGCAGAGCCCTCTGGGGCAACATGACGACGTCCCTCCGGCTCCTGGACTGTGTGAAACATGGCTCATTCTGGAGGCTGAACCTCCCCACCAGCCTCCTCTGCACCTGACGCTTGTGTCTCACCTGTACCAGCTGCTCCTGGGTGTCGAACTCGCGGCAGCAGTTCTCCCAGTGGCAGTTTGTTTCGTAAACCACTTCTGGCTCCTGTTTATTCTCGTCCTTGTCCCCTTCCTCCTTAACCAGCGTCATCCCATCTGGATGGTCCTGAGGGGGGAGGAGGGAAGGAGGGGAGGTTCAGACTTAAAACAGCAGAAACGAGGTGGATAAACGGCCTCCTGCAAGAGTGGAAAGGCTGAAGGAAGGACCTGGCTCTCACCACCTCCAGTCTGTCCAACCCTGTCAGGAAAGCCATTTTTAACCGCCCTGTTGGGTTAACATGAAAGGAGAAAAAAACCACAGCTTTGGTTACAGGTCTGAGCGGCTGCCGTCGGCCTGCTGAAAGCCCAGCTCTGTGTTTGGGTGCTGTTATACGACAGGACCGGGTGGAAGGCATTTGAGGAATCCAACTCCCTTTTCCTGCTGGAGGTTCCTCTATTAGCCAAGACATATTTCACTGTCAGCGTCAGCGAGCTGAATGAGAGCAGAGCTGGTGTGGGCTCATTCACCGCTTTCACCTGAATATAGACAGATGTGCTCCTTTTCTTTGGGAACAGCGAAGGATTAAAACCATCCAAATGCTCATAGATAAATGCAAACAGCGGCTGGTAATCCTGCCTATATCAGCTCCTGGCGGATGACCAACACTTACAGGGCTGGCTAAAACCTGGCTGGCTAATCCCCAGATCCCCTAAACTTGGCATAAGCGAAGAATATCCAATGTTGAAGCTAATGACTGCCATGTTTTTACATCCACCTTCCTCACCTGTATGCTAACAGCGCCTGGGCTGGGCAGCTCCTCTTCTGGTTTCATTTTGGAGCGTTTGTGGTGCATGGGGTCTCCCGTGCTGCTCACCGCCGACTCGCTAGTTGGTTTGGTCTGCAGATAGAGAGATCTTAGCGTAGCCTAATGCTTATGAGTCAGTCATTTCTTTAATCCACGCTACGGCTGCACCATAATGGTTTTCATGTCCTCATTTCCAGGCTGGAATTAAAAACGATGCAAATCATTGTGTTATATTTGCTGCTCTAATCACAGCAATTAACACAAACTCATCAACCAAGCAGCGATGGGGCAAATGACCTGACTTTGACCTTAGGCTGAAATTCCCTCGTTTGACGTTGGGAAATAGTACTCAGTGAAGAAAAGTCCAGCAGGCCTTCCTGCAAATAATTTGGTGAGCCTGGTATTGAAAATGCCTCATTTGCGACGACATTATTCACACGATGGAATCTAGCGGGGAGGATGGGTAATAAACACTGAATATTTACTTCCAAACTCAGCCTGGACGCACAGTACCGACTGAGAAAGGGGAGAAAAAAACCCCGAGGATCCATCCATCCATGTCAATATTCCCTCTCTATATCCGCGTTCTCTCTCTAGTGATTAATGGCGTCAGCGGTGGGATTCTATGCTAACAAGCCCCTTGTTGTTTGCTGCACGCTCGTTCTCGGCTTTCGTGGCAGCCTAAAAACAAGAGACAACACAAGTAGGAGGAAACTCCCCTGAGATGAGCGTGCAGAGGGGCGGGGGCCTGCCTGTGGCAAGTTAGCGCACTTGTGTTTCCACCCCAGCGTGTGACGGCGCCATCTATTACCTGCGATGATGAATCGCACGGGCGCCCGCCGCCACTCTCACCTGTGAGGAGTCGCTGGAGATGGCTGAGCGCTCGCTGGCGGAGATCCCGGAGGCGGGGATGCCGGGGACAGGCCTCTGGGTGGTGAAGGCCGGCGACGGGTGGATGAGGGGCGGGCTGTGGCCGAAGGCGGAGCCCACGATGCTCGGCTGACGGCCCATCAGCTGCTGGTGCACGTGCAGAGCCACGGGGGTGGGGGGGTAGGCGAAGCTCAGTGCCGGGCTGCCCGGAGAGGAGGAGGAACAGATGTAAAATAATTATAAAACATACCACTTTCAGAAGTAATGAAGCAAAAAAGAGGGGAAGGGGGTGAAAAAGAGGATTGTTCTGGATGGTTCCGTGTCCCCGAGGACAATCTGACAGGAGATGCTGTGGTAACACTGGAACCACACGGCTGCCGGCTAATCGCTGCCAGTGATGTTCGGCTTGTTAACGCAGCGAATTAGCGTCTGAGCTAGTACGGCGTTCCTCCGCTGGGCAAATGATGCCGATGATAAACGATCTGGACTGTGTCGCCATGCAAATAAAGCATGTTTATTTAGCCTCAACCTCAGCTTACTTTGTTTATCTGAGCAGAAATCCCAGAAGCCAGCGAACCTGCTCTGGGGTCCGTCCACCGGCAGATAAACAGCTTTGTGCGCCTTCTCCATTCATCCCGAGCGGTGAAGCCTGGCTCTCGCCGCGACCTATATGTCTGTCGATTTTATTACGAGCCGAGCGGAAATCAATGGAGCGAGACGCATTCGGAGGCCCGTTCGCTTGTCAGATCACTCATCAGTCTGTTGGCTTCGGCTATTCGGGCGCTGTCACCGGGACGGTGCCGGAGCGAGCGCCGTGATTGATCAGGCCCCTCTAACAGTCGGCTGATCAATGGCCATGGGTGGGGCCACGGATCTCTTCTCTTCTTCCTCACCTTCGCCTACCTCTGCCGCTGTTTCCGCGAGGTGGACCGAATGAGTGACACCAGCCGCCGGGGGAGGCAGGAAGGCCGCCGCCCACCAGGGGGTCTGACACGGCCAGCGCGCAGAGACGCTACCTAACCGGTTTGCTCCCACGCCACACATTCAGAAAGCGCCGCAACATCCGGAAAGTCGAAGATTAGTAACGTTTCTCTCCAGGGAGAACTGTTGCTTGATGCATCGCTGGCACGTCACCACCTCCAGGTAGGTGATCAATCAAGCCCCGGAAAGACTCCCCGTCATCCACTTCTAGGCTTGTAGAGACAACCCAGTGGTTTTGTGTTGCACCCCCAGAACATTTGGGAATTCAGATTTGACAGTTTTTCTTCCTAAAAGTAGAAAATAAAAGACTCCCGGGACTTAAAAGTTCATCAACTCAGCCCACAGGTCAGGAGTCAGGAAGGCTACCTGATGGCTCCGGCCGACAGGTGACCGTAGGAGCCGCTGGTGGACGAGCTGGAGCGCGAGTTGTTGAGTATGTTAACGAGAGAGTTGGGCGAGTTGCGGATCATGGTCTGCAGGTCGAAGCTGGGCTCGGACAGAGGGGAGATGGGCAGCGGGCGCTTCCTGCTGGGCCGCGACGGCAGCCGGGGACTGGAGAAGCGAGAGCCTGGAAAAAAGGAGATGGGAAAAGTGAAGATCACAGAAAAGTTTGGCAAACTCTAACTTAACCCCGACAGATGACATTTTTGTCAATCATCAGACAAAAGGCTGATCTGAGTGAGCGTTCAGCTGTCACTTGATGCACTGCTAGCATTTCATCCTAGCGCAAACATGCCTTTTATGCCGCTGAGACGCTCTGACGCTGTATGCTAATATTTAATCAAGTCCAATTTGACTCGTTATTCAAATGCAATCAGTGTTGACTGGAAACACCAAGAGGGGGTTTGAAAAGGTAAAAGGCGGCACAGCGCAACCATTCTCTCCGCACATACAATGAGCCACGGGTAGAGATTAAAACATGACTTTTGTTGTCTTTTCACACGCAGATGTCACAAACAAGACAGAGGGAATCAGAGGGAGACGGAAGGAGGGTGGAAAAGCGCTGAGGGGATGTGGCGCTTTGTGCCTGAGCTGACACAATGACTTTGTGACTCAAGACTCGGAAATAAAACATTTTGAGTTATTTCATAAAGGCGAACAAAACCAGCTTACACAGCGCCGATAACCCCCCTCTATATTTACGTCCCCCACAATCCATCCATCTCCCAAACGTAAATGCTCCATCTCTGGTTTGACACATCTGACGATTACGGAGCGCTCCATTCACATGGTAATCAGAGCGTGCGCATGTGAATAAGCGCGCGCTGATGCCGCTGTGGCGTTCTGGCATACGGAGGCCCGAGTTGCAACTGTGGCGTGAAGCAGTATGGAAAGTAGCAGCCTGTTACATTGCCATTGTATGGAAACTATGGCTTTTTCATGGCTTAGCGACTGGGCTGTGGAGGGGAGTGGAGGGGTGGTCTACCTGCACATCTGCAAATTCCAGAGTGCACCCAGTTTGTTAAAAACGACGTCATGTGACACTCTCCGGCCTGATTAGTTTAGTCATTTATTCAGCAATTAAACTGTCCATTTTACCTTTTTTATCCCATCCAAACTTCCAC
The DNA here is from genome assembly GCA_000180735.1 of Tetraodon nigroviridis. Taxonomy (NCBI): domain Eukaryota; kingdom Metazoa; phylum Chordata; class Actinopteri; order Tetraodontiformes; family Tetraodontidae; genus Tetraodon; species Tetraodon nigroviridis. The sequence continues at coordinate 1,021,216 of CAAE01014768.1, forward strand.
ACTTCCAATTTTATACCTAAACAGACTAAAATCAAGCAGAAAAGATGCACGTGCGTGGAGCAGCATCCCGCCACTGCAAAGCCTCACGGGAGCGGTGTTTATTAATGCACAGCCCAAATGATAAATCGGCCGGCCGGGGAGACGGAGAGAGGAGCGTCCTGGCACATAGCAGGACTGTCCCTCTAATTTCCTCTTGATTTATGGACGGGACGGCTGGTTACACTCGGCGTCATTAATTCTTCTGGCCAGGAGGGTTTAGCCAGGCCGGACGGACGGTGATGGAAATAAAAATCTGCCTACAAAAGTGGACTTGAACCCTTGGCGACACGCCCCGGGGCCACCACAGAGGGACATTAGCGCAGGGGAGGTGCAAATATGAATACACACTGAATTTCCACCGGGCAGACGACCAGACGGGAACTTTCCGTAGTGGTGATCTGGTTTTCAGTCGTGCGAGAAGACTAAAATTAACTAACAAAGACGACAAACACACAGCTTAATTTTGTGATATATGAGAGCTCTGGCAACCAATAGGAATTTTAAATTCAGACAATGGCCCATTAACGCACAAGAAGGCAGGACAGGAGCATTGTTTCATTAGTGTTTCTCACTGTCGCTAATTACACTGATGTAAATTAGACTAAAATAGCCACAGTAACACAGTAGCCTAGATTATCATTGAGAGCCTCTTGACAGACTCTCGGCTCTGTTTTTTTCTTCTTCCTGAAATCCAGCAAGGCTTTAAAGTGTTAATTTTTTTCAGACACACAGTGATGAGTTGTTACCTTCGATGATCACAGGCATTTGTAAAGGAGAGGCGCGTCGCATCTCCGCTTCAATTTGGCCCTAATTGTTTTGTTTCAGTCTATTAATCTTAAAAAGTGACACAGAAGAAAGGATTTGGGCAATGATGAATGGTGGGACATTCCAATTCCCACTTAATAGCAATTAATTTTCTGATACCCGCACAAGTTTGGCTAGTTTTAATTAGTTTGTTCAGAAGGAGTGGGGGGTGAACTTCACCCCGGATTTCCATGAAAGCGTCGCCTGCCCGACTAAATACATTCTCATCAAAGGGAACGGGTGATGCGGCGCAACCTTTCTAAGATGCAGTGTGCTTTTAATTTCCTATTTACACTTTAAAATAACTCATTAGCATAATTCCACCGTGCGGCCCAACACATTAGGACAATAGCTCATTTAAAATCATGTCACAGGTTCCTTCGCGCTGCAGAGGAGCTCCAGTTTCATCTATATTTAGAAGGAGAAGGTGTCTTTTATAGGTTAGTGTCCCACTGTGGCCACCCATGCTATAATGTGCAGGTATGCGAAGGTGCATTCCCAGAGGGTGTGTTTATTAGGTGGGCTACATGTTTTTGAAAAATTCATCCCTGAGGTGTCATAGCTGGCTAAAACAACGTCTTGAAACTAGCAGCTAACTAACAAGAAATGAGTTTGTAAGACAACAGTCCACACTCACTCTCCATGGCGTGCAGGTATTCCACGTGCGAGGCCGCTGCCCCACTGGCTCCGGCTGTGGCGGCCAGGGAGGGCAGCAGGTCGGCGGCGTACGGGCTCCGGTGGCCCGCCAGCAGGGCCATCTGGTGGTAGTACTCGGCTGTGGTCAGGCCGGTGTGAGGCGCTGGGGAGGGAACAGGGAAGAAGAACGAGGTAAGCAGGAGGGCAGGACGAAGGAGGAAACATCTGCGCTGCTTTATTAACACTCCTTCATTTATATCAGATGATAATCAGCTCAGCACAACATTAATGAGCGCATTAGCAGCAGCGTGGTGCCAAGTAAAAACAGCTGCACGGGGAGCGTCACCTGAAACGAGAGCCTCGCTGGGGATTAGCGGATGCTCGCTCAGAGATTACGCCGCGTGTGCATTAGCGTTAGATTGATGCATTCATGTGAGCGGGCATAACTGATGGTGGTACAACACCATCCTTAAATGAGCTCTTTTCTCATGCTTCCCTTTGAAGAGACTGCAGGAGTGTGTTACACTAATAAACGTGTGTGTGGTGAACGTGAGTGGGCTGCCAGAGCCGACGCTGGTGCGATTCAGGGCTGCAGTCTGCAGATATGCAACCTGCTCCTCCACGTAAACTGCAGAGGGAAACAAAAGGCCTAAATCTGCTCTGATGTGTCTTCATGCATAAAGATGCAGCTAACGATGCTGCCTCCTTCTCAGTCTGCTGTTGTTTTTACCCCAAACACACCTCCCTCCCAACTCATCCCTGCAGTGGTGCCGTTGTCAGTCCTTTGAACCGCGGCCTAAAAATAAAACATCTGGCGGTGGGCTTTTCCTAATGCAAACATTCCAAGAAAGAGAGGGGCTAACAGTGGCTTTGGATGCAAAAAAAGAGATTTGGTTCAGACCCACAGTATTGCAGCCCCCCCTCCCATCACACACACACACACCCCCAGAAAATAAATAAAGAAAAGCCTTTATAGCAAGATTTCCTCTTAATTCTGGCCTGTATGGCTGCAATATGCATCCACCGTTGGTTGAATGAGTGTAAGAAAAAATTCTAAATTAATTCGCTCTGGGTATTATGTCTTCGGTGGAGGGGGGCTGAGTTCCTTAATTGTCTCCAGTGTTCCGCCTTAGCTTTGCTTTTGCATTCAGCCATAAAATGGCCCATTCAGCTTCAAAAAAGGGGCTTTGCGGAATTTCTAAATCAGAAATGCTGGCATCCCAGTGTGATCCTGAGGGCACAAACTGGGGAGTGGGGGAAGGCTCCGAGTGTGGCGTGGAAGGGGCGGAGACTCGCCTCAGGACTCGGCGAGCCATCGGGTTCTCCTACAGCATTACAATAGGACCAAGGAGGGGGGGCTACCTCTGAACCTCCGCAAAAAGAGGGAGGAGCAAACGGGAGCGTGTGCCAGAGAGAGGGTGGCACTAAATCCCACCCACTGCAAATCTCCATTAGACCCTGGTAATTAATTCATCATCATTCAAATGTACTTTTTTTTCATAAAGAAAAATAATGCATATTGAAGGAGGCTCCCTGTAAGCGTGGTGATATACTAACAACACAAAAGCTGACGGCTTCATTAATCACCGGATTGATTAAAGGAGTAATTAGGCGCCTCATTCACAATTCACGGCGTTATGAAGTGAAGGAGGGGAGGAGAAAGTGGCTGGAGGAGCTGCTGTGATTTAAAGCGAGCCGAAGCGGCGAAGGTGATGAGCAAAAAGATGATCTGGTAGCTGTTTTAACAGGTTTGCTGGAGGGGAGGACCCGGTTTCTGTGGCTGAGACCCCCCCTCAACATAGACGTTTGGTAAATTAGCTTTTTCACCATTACCATGAAATATTTTGCCATTTTGTTCATTTATCAGCATGTTCCTACTGCACTTTTTCACCAAACTACCTTTATTTGTCTTTAAGTTCTTAATTGGTTCCAGTGACACCCCCCTCTCCCCCCCCAGCCCTAAACTTAAACCTGATCCTCCCTCAGCACGCATGTTGTCACGTGTACGTGACCCCACCGCTCAATGATTCACCCGCCAGAGGTCCCTGACACGACTCAGAGATCAGAAGGATTACCCGTGCTCCAGCCCGCACCCCCCCTCCACACACACACACACACACACACACACACACACACACAGATAATACCCCTGCACCTTCACCCAGATAACAGCTCCCCAAACTGTGGGTCTTAATAGAGATGGATCTGGCTGCCTCTCACCTGACCTTCTCTGATCTCACCCAGGAATTAAACAGATAGCATCTAATAGCAATCAAAGATCACTAATCAATTCCAAATAGGGCTTCAGAGGGGTCCACTGAGGCGCAATCATTCGCTCCCCCACTCCGCTGGGAGGTGTTGCGTGCAGATGTGTGCGGACACGCATCAGGGGTCAGTTTCACTCTACTCACCATCTGCGGGGCTGAGGCCGCGGGTGGCTGACAGGACAGAGATGGAGGGGCTGCTGTGGAGCGAGCGGATGTAGTCCATGTATGGGCTGATGTAAGGGTGCGGAGGGTGAAAGGGCGACTCCGCCCCCACCGAGGGGTTCCGCTGGGGCGATATCCGGATGAGGGAGATGTCGGAGAAAGCCGGACTTCCCGCCAGCGCAGGAGGCCTGCAGGGCGACAGAGGAGGTTTTCTCAGACTTCCACTTTAGCAGCATTAGGACAGAATCGCAATTTTAACATTAAATACACACAAAGAATTCAGAGATCATTCTTCAAAGGGGAATTTAAAAATATTTTCTGTATCTTTCAGATTCAGACAAAAAATGAAAAATCCAAAAATAAGGGTGATTTTAGGTTCCTTTTCAATGCAACATTTGGCGGTTTACTGTTGCTGCAGTGCAGCTCTCGCTCTCCGCAGCGCTGCATTCCAGCCGCTCCCGACGCAGACATTTGAGGGATCAAAGGCGGCTTTCACTGCCGCGTCTTAATCAGAGGAAATGTTAAATCCACTGGTCAGCGCCAGACAAGCTGAAATTTGGCTCGGAGCAGCACGCAATCACACATGACGTGCACTTAGGAGGAAAAAAGAACATTACTGAGTCTAAACAGCGTTTGATGGTGTCAGACGAGCAAAGTTGGGAGCACTCCTAAACTTTGAGATGAACTCATTTGTCTCCCTCCTCATAATTGGCTAGGAGGGCTCGGAAACTTGGTAATGATGGCCTTCACCACAAAGGCCTTCCCCCGAGGACGTGCAGAAATCCACATATCAGCCAGACATTAAGAGGCTGAGATTAGACTGAATTAGCCCCTCTACTTCTGCGCGGCTCCCCGGCGGATCGGCCTACTGTGACAAGGGACCCCAGGAGAGGGACCGGATGAGCAGCGGAGAAGAGGGAGAGAGGCGCTGCTCTTAACGGGAGAGGTGATGAGACGCGGAGAAAGAGTGAGAGGTCTGGCACAGAGCTCGTCTCCTGTGACCTTGAGCAAGGCCAGGGGAACGGAAAAGCCCAATTACAACCTCCGCCCCATCTTCTGATCTCCTGCTGGCCTCTCCGGCCCTCCTCCTCCTCCTCCTTCTCCTCCTCACAGAGAGTCCTAATGAAAGAGCTCTGGCCAGGGCAAATAATGAGCACAGAGGGGCGGAAAAAGCGCGCACGTCGCCGTTCGCGAGCGTAAACTCGGTCTTCGGCTCCTGTAATGAGCCCAAAAGGCCCGAGGGATAATTTTAAAGGTTTGCGCTTGTGCGACGGCGCGCCTCAGTGATGCTGAAGCAGGCGAGTGTGGAAAAAGAGTCTCAGGAGGAGGGGAAAGGTGATGGAATAAAAGTTCCTTCCAGAGATCGCAACCGTTACAACCAGGCCCAGACCCCCAGGACCTGAAACACTTGTGACATTTGTTTGGGAAGACCTGAGCGCTGAGGAGTGGCTCCAAACCCACTTCACACATCACGCTGAGGGCGTCGAACACACGTGTGCAGGGGTTTGTTCGCGATAAGTCGCTCATGTGCTGCAGTTACACGCCTCAGTTGCGCTGATCACAACACAGCTGCAGGGCGCCGCTTCGCTCTGATGTCACGTGGCCGGCCGTGCACGCCAGCGCTCACGTCTCGCCACGTAGAGGAAAAACGTGTGAAAAGCAGAAGAGAAAAACCCATTTTGCTGCGTCCTGCACCTGACATCTTTTAATGCAAGTGCAGCTGTGGAAACTCTTCAAATTCCCACATGTGTGCATCTCTATTTACTGGCAAATCATCGGGCCAGAGCGTCTCCGAAATGACCGCATGTGACATTTGAAACATTTTAGGAATAAAAACGCAGGAGGAAAGGCATAATTTTTTACAAGTCTTTCCCTCGTGTGAGGAGGGCCAGACACTGATTAACCCTGTCAGGCCTTGGCTGGAGCTCCTCTCACTGACCCTGGCAACGTTCCTCAGCTTCCCTTGTTTTTCCAATTAACTTAGAATGTAGAAATAATGGGACTATTGAAAAAAAAATGAGAGGAAAAGTAGTGCATTAGAAATGGTAGCCTGCCAGTTTCCTGGTGCGTTATTAAGTCCCTGCAGAACTTTTTCTCTCTCTCTCTCCTTTTTTAGATTGTTTGCAGCCAGAAATGCCAGATGTTTCAGATATTTGATCAAAAATTGTAAAACCTGTTTTTCTGCTACCATCTACAGCACCAACAAAAATTCTCCTGGACTGTGGTGAGCACAATTTCACCCATTTGATGGCAAAAAAATGGATCCTGCATGTGTGCACCAGTGCTGTGCACCAGTTAGACACCAGAATCCCCAACTGTTGAATGCATCTGCGTGCACGCATCTGCCTCTGACTCCTGCAGAGATTTTTCTGAATGCATAAACTTTCAGAGCGACACTACAATAGAATTATCTCACAGGAAAAATCTTTGGTCTCCAGCCGTTGCGGAGAATTTATGTTTGCGAGGCCTCAAATTCCTGGAGGGACTGGTAATTATTCAGGCTGCTGACAGGTGAAAAGAGAAGCTGAGAGTAAGAGAAAGAGAAGAGCCAAGGGTAGTCCGGAGGAGAAGATGGGGGGCATGCAGTGCAGTCTGGACGTAGACTGGGAGGGAAGTGGGAAAAGTAGTCAAGGAAGAGTTACAGTGGGTGAAAGAGGGAGACGAGCTGAGAGGGAGGAACGGAGAAGATCTGGAGCAGTGCAGATGCAGGTGTGAGGAGGATTTGAGGAGGACGGGGGGAAAGACGGATGGTTCGGTGGAGTGTGGCGAGCGTCCGGCCTTTGGCCTCCTGCTCCGGAGTCGTGATGGCTTTACCATCTGCCTGCGCGCATCAATCAGGAGCAGGAAAGGACCTTTTCTGACAACGAGTGTGCAGGAATGTTGAGCCTCTGCACCAGAGTCTGAGTTGCACCTGATTTCAGATTTATATCAAAGCATCTTTCTGGGGAAAGAAAGATCTTTCAGGCCTCCGCGAAGGTTTGCAGTTCCTATTAAGACTCAAAAAAGACAGGGGCAGGAAGAAAAGATCGAACTCCTGACATATGGAAGCCATTTCCTCTCACGTGGCGTCACTCCAACCAGCCAGAGACTTTTTTAGAATCGTATGTTTACACGAGGTGGTCTGTGAATTCTAAACACTTTTGAATGCACTCGACACTTGGTGCAGGCCGATGACTTCACCTGGCAGCGAAGGCATCGTTTTGGTGTCGAGGCAGCAGCCTTTCAAAAAAGGAGCTGCTCTGCTGGAATTCTTGCAGCCGGAGCTCCAAATGCTGGCATGAGAGCTGGAACTCTCCTGGATGCGTGCTCCGCAGAAGGACGCAGGAAATTGCAAATCCAATAATCCAACAACTGCAAATGCTCACAGACCCCTTTTGTTTTGGATCTGAACTGAGGTTTGAAAAGATATTTTTTTAAAAAATTAAATGCTGGAAGTCACGACACCACTGAGCCCAACAGGAGACAGTAAATCGCACAAATATGACATAAATGGACATTGTATCAATTGTGCAAAGAGGATTAAAGTGGTTCGTGTTTGTGTAGGAAAACGCAACAGGTTTAACCAGTTTTCTGCAGCCAGCCGGGGCTCGGTGTGCTGGGAGAACTGGGTCAGAACTGGCCCCATTGTCTCCTGGCAGCATCACACACCTCCAACTCAACCCCCCCTCTAAACAACAAGTCTGCCGCCGCGCTGAAAACCCAAGCCAGAGGTGAGGAAGAGAGCGGCTCCTGACAGCGGAAACAAGCTCTTTAAAGCTTCCAACCCTTTCAGCGAGATCAAAGGGTCCGAAGAACTGAGCGAGCCCCGAGAAGAGAGGAAGTGGGAGACAGGGGGACAAAGACGAGACTGACAGAATGACGTTCTGGGTTCCCAACAGCTCAGGGGGAAACTTTACCTCCTACCCCCAAAGTTCCATCTGAAGACTTCAAAAAAGGAGTCACATTAGCAATCAGGCTTGTAGGTGGACACAGAACGCTCCGGGTCCGCTCGTCCCTGTTCTGTCTGACGGCAGCCCTGGCGTGGTGGGGAGGTTGCCAGGCATTGGCCCTCGCTATGTGCCAACCCCCCCCCCCCCCCGGACATCAAAGGTTTGGGTGGGTTCAGGAGGTGGGGAGGGCTTTCTATTCAGGGTCACAGGGAGCAGGATTCTCTCTCTGTGGGATCCCTGTAGAGGCGTGCCAGACGTTCCCATAGTGTGCAGCTGAATACCGCAGCAGTGCTCTGCTCTCACTTAAAGAAAAAAAGGGAAAAAGCGCTCGTTCGTTCCGGAGACGTGCACGGTACATCGCTGCAGGCACGGATTGCTTCCGCGCCGCTGGACTGATAACTCATGTTTTCCAACAAGCAGCCGGTGAGCTTGCAGGTGTCACAGGAGCAGAACAACACAGAACCTACTGAAATCAAACGCCCCTCACACCTCTGAGCCATCAGGAATGCTCGTTTGGCCGCCACCGAAAGTCCCTTTTTAAAAAGTTTGCGTCGGGCTTTTTGGCACAGCAGGGGGCTTCTTTTTCCACCCTGCAATTAACTGTAATTTCACCCATCCAGATAAGGAACCGCTGCGAAAACAAATCAACAGAGGCTACGGCAGCAGAATGGAAACATGGAAGTGAAATTACACTAAACAAGCCAGCCGTTTATTCCAGTGCCATTTAGAGGAGACTCAAACCCAACATAAGAGCAGGAAAATGGCGTTTCTGGCTGCCTTTAGGGCCCTACCAGGGGCTGATTATGGTATATTACACTTGCTGTGCATTGACTCATGGCTCCATAGGAAAGGTGAATTCTCATCCAGACAGCATTTTCACCGCAGACCAACCCTAACCCAGGTGGGAGCTTCGAAGGAGCACAGCTTTTATACAGGTGGGCCAAAACAAGGCCCAGGTGAGGGAAACGGTGATATAAACTAGGCAATGAGGCAGGAGAGGAAAGCAAGTCAAAGAGTGTGACAGAAACCGACCCGAAATTCATCTTTACAAATTCACTCTTTAGAAACTGAGATGGAAAAAACTGATCAACAAAAAGGAACGCCTCCAAAATCAGTCAGAATAAAAGTTTATCACACCAAAGTTCTTGTGAAAAATGATGTCATCCTCCTCAAACATCACTGTAAGCCTGCGTTCCAGACAGAAGCAGGACTTTGCTTTGACTCCCTCCGATGTGCCCGAGGCTACAGAGGAGACGTGAGATGGACCCCTGGCTGCTGAAGAGTTCAGACTCTCCTGTCTGTCCTGTTGCTCTTAAGCCATATCTGCATGGCCTCGGCGCCTCTGCTGCCGAAACTCTGCTAGCGCCTGCAGCTAAACAGCTGCCGGCTCTGCCCACGGACCAGCCAGGTAACGGGCACGGGTGAAGACAATGAGTGTGGCCCAGGGCCACAAAGTGCACCCCCGTCCCACCGTCGGCGCCATCCACGTCAAGCTGGGCTGCTGAAATGAGCAGCGGCGCAGACGGTCCCGAGCCAATCACAAACTAGCGCAGCACTACAAGACAGCAGAGACGCACGGCTGGAGAAGGCTAATCCGTCAGATCTGAGGTAGAACAACAGACGAGGAGGAGGAGGAGGAGGCAGGAGAGATGGACAGAGGAGAGCACCAGGTAGAAGACACAAACATATTTCCCTCTCCATGCTGAAAGGCTCCTTTCTCCAGGAGAAAATCCATCAAGTTTTTTTAATACATACTTCCGTAGAGGAGCAGAAGAGGAAAAACTGGACAGAAGAAAGGCAAGTGCTGGTGGGAAAGCGAACAGACCCAGCCTACTTTATCCGAGCCATTCCATCCATCTTGTTGGACTAATAAAATGTCAAGTGGAGTTCCTTGATATTTAATCACAGGGAGGCTGGTGGAGAGCGTGGCGGCGCAAAAGCCCGGCTCGCCGGAGCTTCCACGCGGCCCTGCCCGCATTTTCTGCCATTGTGGTAAGAATGACAAAACATAAAAGCATAAAATCAAGTAAAATAGGAGGAGTGTTTAAGAAGATGATCTGTCTGATGGAACAGAAGAAAGATTGAAGTTTAGACATCTGTAGAAAGGCATTCTGCCTTTCAAACAGCTCAAAGACGATGGACATGGAAGAAAAAGCCTGCAATTCTTGCATTCTTCTTACCGACGCCGTCACTCTGCAGCTGCGCAGCTTCCAAGTGGAAAATAATCCCTCCAAAACTAGCCAAAAAATACTTTTACGATATCAAACTGTTTGCTATCAGATATAATGACCGCAACACCCGATGAGGAAGATAAGAAGGAGCTCAGACAATACAATCGCTTTATGTGATAGGAATGAATTTCCCCTGGTCGGGAGGCTGTAAAGAGAGTGAAATTCCTCCGATTTGGAAGATACGGAGGTTTATGTTAGGGTCGGGAAGGAGTCAGTGCAAGCATTTCCACGTGCACTGGTGGGGTCTTTAGCAGAACTTAAACCAGACTAAAGGCATTTTAAAAATACAGCCATATTTCACACGGTTGCGTTTTGTAAATCACGTGCTGAAGCCTCGAGTAGGAAAGATGGACGCCAAGGGGAGGGAGAGAGAAGAGGAAGGAAAGGAAAAACGCGGAGAGCCGGGGAGGATTTATGGCCCTGTTCCCTTGTTCTCGTTACTCGCTGTAACTGGCCCCCAGAGTGGGATCGGGGGGTCTGGAGCCCCGCAGCCCAGAGATCAGAGTAATGGAAACTCCACAGTTCTCTGACACAAAAACTGACTTCAACATTTCACCACCTATGAATTGAAACATGCACCCCGTAAAGATCAGCGTTTGCTATAAAAGGTAAACCTGACGGCTCCTTTTTGTGAGGTGAGCCGGACGCCAGGCGCCACGGCCGTCAGAGGGGTGAGGCGGCGTCCATCGCTCGTCCGACCCATCAGAGGAGAGAGGAGAGTGATGCTTAAATTTACATTTCATAAACGAGGGCTAACTACTTTATTTAATGAGAAAATAATCACATATTTGCTTGAACCTAAATAAAGGCCGTAAATGGTGGTGAAAAGGAAAAAAATAGTGTAAACATGAACTCTCTCTCTCACACACACACACACACACACACACACATATTAGCACAGAGCTGTTGGCACCTGCCTGTTATCTCTTCCCCTCAGACCTGGTTTTCCATTGTGCTCCATGGGAGAGCTACAAATTGAGATCTCAAACATGAATTGGGTGGAGGAGGGGGTGGAGGGGGGCCGCTGCGGCACAGAATCACATCCGCTAATGTGTTACATGTGCAAATTCACGGTCCTCGTATTAGAGATTAATGCATTCCCACTTTTTATCAAAACGGCATTTTTCTAAGGATGTTTAGTGAATAGTGTAGCTACAGAAGCTGAACACAAAGAACAGGAAATACAACGAACAACACGGCAGATTGACACGGATTTAAAAACCGCAGAAAGAAAACAGAAATTCATACTTAAGCGGAGATTATGTTCCGTTGACACGTAATTGGGGAGAAACAGAAACCCTCAAACCTCCAAACCAAGTCAAACATCCACTCTACTTGCTTAAATCATCCCCAAAATACAGAAATTGTCACGGTCTGGTGCACGGGCTGCATGGAAGAAAGGAACAGTCCATATTTAGGGTGTATTACAAAATAATAGATACCGTCGGTTCAATCTGCCCACAGTTCTGCTCAGGCATTTATCTCCTTTCTCTCTAAATCCTGAAATTGCCTCAGTAGAGAAAAAAAGGTGGGGTGAGCTACTTTCGCCACATTTCCAGAGTGGTGCACAACTTTCTTTTCCCTTCCTTCAGTGAAAATTGAAGAGGCTTTATGTCAAATGCGGCTAAAGCCGGCCTCTCCATATCAAACAAGGCTGCACGAAAATTACTGTGGCGATGATAAGGCTGCCAGATAGAGTGGGAGAGGAGAAGGCGAGGGTTGGGGAGGAAGCTGAAAGGAAGTGACTCTACTCAATTATACTGCAAAATTGGTATGACTGAATATTTTTCATTCAGGTGACTGATAGTATCAGGCAACCTGCAATGCAGATAAATAAAGGAGCCTTCTGTCAAGAATAAACACCATTAATCATGAAGCTGGCGACTGCACCGCCGCCTGTCCCCCACCGTCTCACTCCATAGAGGAAGTATTCAAGACGAGGGCTGAGGCCGGGGGGGGGGAAATCGGCGAAGGGGGTGACCTATGAAGTCACACCGAATGCGTTTTGGACAGTTGGAGAGGAGGATGAAAAAGTGGCCTTCGTCTCTGGGCGCTGACAGCGGCCGTATCTGGACAGGAGCGATCAGATGAGATTATGAAACAATCATCAATTCTTAACGTAATTTATGGCCCTGCTTCACGTTCGCCTCCGGTCTAGACCATATTCAAATAGGAACGTTGCAGCTAACCGCCGACTCCGGCGGAACTTTGAGCGCGACACGCCTCCGATAAAATTGCACGCTCGTCTTAAAAACGCGTCGGCGCTAAATCTCTTTTGTCTCCGCTGGTTTCGGTATTATGAGTCCGTGTGTGCTGCAGCGCTGCCTCCTAACCCGTCCCATCCGGAAGGAGCCGCTGAGATAAGAGCGCCGTCTTTATGCTAAGCGATGCGCCGCCTCTCTGTGCCCAGATTGGGCGCTCTGACAACAGTTTATGTAAATAGCCGAAGAATGCGGAGCGGCGAGCGTCTTAGAGGAAACTCAGGGGACATCCAGGGGGAATGTTGTGCAGAGAGCGTGATTTTGGCTATAAAATGAGGTGATCCAAACTTTAGGACTTTTTCCTCACCCTTTCTCGATGTGACGCAGGGTACCAAAACCTGCCGAGACGAATGAACATTTGCGGTAACGGTATGTGCCAACTGATCCCAGTTCAAAGTCAAACTGCTCCTTTTTGCATCACACCTTTATGAACTCCTGAATGGACTCTGTCGAGTTGACTAAGTCTTTTTAAAATCCACATTTGGTGACTGCGCGCAAGGTGGTGAGTCAATTGCTTGACTGTCGCTAGTGTTTGGTTGTTTTAGTGGGCTAATTCACAGCACGGGGGCCGGGGACAGCGGGTGAAAGCCCCGATGCTGATAATTGACTTGTAAAGAATACCCCTGTCTGTTCCCGGCGGTCTCCGGGTGACCGAGGGCCGGCGCTGAGCCGCTCTGAGAGGGCTGTTTTGTTTTGCTGTGTACTACAGCTCAGGCAATAAAGCAGGAGTGAAAGGAGCGGTCTCTTCTCCTCACCCCGGACCTCTCCCCCTTTACTCCCATTAAGCCAGTCCTGCACAATGGTGGTGGTAAAGGGGAGCGGAGCTCCCGTCGAGAGCCTGCTCCTCAACCCTCAATGTGTTTATTTAGGTAGGAAGTATCTTCTGTGGAGCAGGTTTCCACACCAAAGGCGAGCAGGGAAACAACCTTTATAACAGGAAAGCCTTTTTTCCTGGTCTTTATTACTAACCTTAACTGGTTGAGTTGGGAGAACTCAGAAGAGGCTTGTTTGGTTTGCCTCAGACTGCAGTTTCGTGCAAGTACAACGCAGTAAAGGACCCTCCCCCCCTACCCCCGTACCCCCCCTCCTGACCCTAGGGCTTTAATATTGAATGGCACGTTGGTGCCTTCCCCACAAGAATTCATAAACTAAACGATTAGCCTTTCTGTAATTGCGCTCTCCTTTGCCTAATAGAGGTGAGGAGGAAAAAAAAAACAAAGGACAGTTAATTTGTGATTTCCTCTGCTCATTTGAAGGCAAATTAAGTGTCAAACAGCTAATACAGAGCATATTTCATTTTAGGCGCTTTTAATTTAATTCTACCGCCTTATATCGCAGGCGCCCGTTAGCCGTCCTAACAACCCTGCGCCTCGTCTGAAAACGGGGGCCATAAATAAACATGTTTCAATTAGGCCCGTCGCTGTAATAGGATATGATCCTGTTCATTCGCCGCGTTCGGATGTTGGAAGTGTCAGCGCGTCAGAGAGGAAACAAGTTGCCGGGACTTTTGCGGTGTGTTTTTTCTCCGGCCACAGATGCCCAGTGGTGGCTGGCTCGTGCGAGCAGCGGGGGGAAGCCGGTTGGATTGATGGAACTGCCGCAGGGCCAACCCAACTGTAATTACAGGCCGTAATGAGAGGCTGCATGGGGAAGTACTGCAATAATGGTCCCTGTGTACTTAGGCATATCTTTGAGAGGGCTAATAACGATTAATTCTGCTCACTGAGGAGAACTTGTCTTAAAACAATTCAATATTTCTCCATAAGCCGCCTCCTTTTATTTCCCCGAAGCGACAACCATACGTTGACGGCTCCTATTTGCTCGGGCTGGTGACAAGCAACATTACAGAGCGGAATGCATCACTTTTCAACAACGGAGGTTTTTCGTTCTAATTTCGGAAGTTTGGCCGCAGCTAAAACTTGCACAAAGCCAGACTGTCAAGGCTAATTTGTCTTCAAAACACAAGCTCAAGCATTATATCACGCTCGCCTCACAGCTCTACAGCCGGCTAATTGACCTCAGTTAAAAATGAAGAGCTAGATCGTTCGTGTGCAGTAAAAGGAGTGACGGAAGCCAGGGATGGGCCGAGTCCACGGGAAGCGACGCGGGGACTCAGGTAGCTTCTGCAGCGACTTTGAGTTCACAGACAAACCGTTTCCCTCAGCCTTGCATGTGGTTTCAGGCGGCTGTGGTTGACGTCGTGGACAAACAGTCCGGGAGCGTGCCAGTGCCTCCAGACACAGTTAACCGAGCACAGATAACTCCTGTCTGCTCAGAGTGACTGAAGACACCGGCATAACTTCTCCCCCTTAATTCACTTCCCTGGCTCCGCGTCCCTCCTCTCATTTCTTTCCTTCCTCCCCTCCCTAACCTGCGCTCCACATCGCACCAAAGCGCTCCTGACGGATAACAAGCCAGGCTGTTTGTTCATGCCTGTGTCGCCTGCACGCGTTTGCTCCATTATCTCCGCATAAGCTAAATGCTAAATTATATTTGCCATTTTGTTTACCGTGACACTGGGCATCAATCACCTCCCTTTTTTTATTTCCTCACCCCTCCCCAACCTTCCCACTACTCCTTTTTCCCCTCTGCTGCAGCCCCTGAGCTGGAGATGAGGGGCTGAGAGGTAGGGTGGGCTGGAGGTGGGGGGACATAAAAAATTCATTACGCTTAGTGGCACATCAGCAAGGGAGAGATATGACTCTTGAGGACGGAAAAGGGGGAGCTGATAATGATGAAGAATATCAAACATAATGCGGCCCAAGTAGCTGCCCCATCCAATTTGTCCTCGCCGGGCTGTGATCGCTTCCTCCGTGCCTCGCGACGTAGGAAACAAGCACCGCGAGGACGATGAAACGTCTCGTTAAGGCCCTCGGTGTTTGGGAATACAAATGATGGAGTGAACAAGAATAAAGGAGAGAAGCAGAGTGTGGAGGAAAAACAGCGGGCAGGGGTGTACCGGAGCGAGCGAGCTGAGGGAATGCTTTGAAGTTCAGCGCTGACCTGGCCGGCACGATCAGGAGCGCGGCGGGGAAACACGAGACCACCGTAATTAGACTTCTCCTGCTCATAAATACTCAGCAGTCTGCTCTGAGACGCGTTCTGAGCGGACTACGGGATCAGAAGAGTGGCAGCAGTTGTTTAAAAAAACCACCCTTCATTCAAGCTTCCGTTCTGGATTATCCATATTTGCAAGGTCAGGGTTGGGCCAGCGCGTCAACTCCTGCTGTGACTTTAAAGAAAGGAGTTAGCTTTGGCTAATGCTAACTAGTTTAGCTACATTCCGCCAGTGTGAACCGAGCACAGTCAGCAGGAGGCCATCTGTGTCGGTGTCAGCTGCTTCGGTCTCTTCTCAGGCGTTGATCAGTGGTCTTTTGAGAATCGCCCGCTCCCAGGCTCCCTCTCGCCCCGCTCTCATTTCCATGTCTCTGACACGTGTTCATTTGCGCGTCTCTGACATGTGGCTCATGTTGCCTGTGTACATGCTGGCGGCCTTTGATCCTAAAAGGCAAAGCGAGGCGCCCAGCACCCGTGAGGCAGGTTGCTTCACGCCCGCGGGCAGACGGCGCTTCATCCGTAACGAAGAGCCACTGAGGCCTCTGATCGCTAGCCTTTTGATGGGGTTTGACTTACACGTGAAGAGGTGGCACGGGGGAAGGCTCGTAGATGTAGCGTCCCTGGGTGTGTCTGTCATCAATGGGGACCGGAGGATGGAAGGTGGGAAAGAACTGCGGTGCAGCTGCAGAGAACAAGAAGAAACACACAAAAATGAGAAGACATTTGGTGGGAATTCGGCTCTCCGTTCATCTAAATCGCATCGTAATGAAAGGCTCTGGCCGATAGCCATCTCAGAACGGACCCGCCCAGATTAGACCTCATTAACCGGAAAGCGATACAGCTCTGAAATGTTGGCGGAGGAAGTCTTTGTAAATGTCTCAAGGCTGATAGGACTCAAAACAAACAGGAGAGCCGCCAACATTTCTCACAGCACCGAGCATAATAGGGTTTTGCGCAAAGGATAACATTTAAGTACGACCAATGAAATGCGCAAAACGAGGACAAAAGCATTCTTTTCCATAACAACGTTTTGTCACAGCTGCCAGAGGGCGGCATCTTATTTTCACTTCCCTCCAGATGAACACATTAAAACATTAGCATAATATCAGCTTCATGAGCATTTCTCTTTTTTTCACCCCTGAAATTTCCACTGTTGCTCCACCAGCAGGCCTGGATTTGAACCCTCACCCACGCAGAACATCTCTGCAGCCCTTTTCTCTCCTACCTGAGACTCAAACAGATGTCTGTTTGGGGACCAGACCAGGAAATAATGCAAACACCTTTTTCCTGGGAAATGAATCGCTTATTCATCTCGTCAGATACGCATCGCCACCCGGAGGCAGAGCACGTGTGAACATCTGCATGCTTCCACATGGCAGGCCTCAGGGGCTTTTTTTGGCGCTTGTAAACATTTGCGAGCGCGTGCCAGAAGTGGGCAGATGGCCAAACGGCGGGGTGCCCGACAGCTCTACAAGTGTTCCTGCCGGTGCCAGCAAAAGCGGCAGGTGTTGATCCCCAGCAGGTCCCCTCAGGTGTGCTTACGACATGGCTGCTGATTCAAGGACCAGCACCGCTGCGACCAGGAGGGATCCCTTCTGTACGTTAGCCTTTCAGTCCTAAAAAGGTACCAACAAATATTGCACCTTTTAAACTTCCCTCATAAAAAAAAAACTTTGGAGTCAAGATGAGGCTGATTTATAATGCACCAACAAGTAGAGAAAAAGAAAAAAAAACATTCAGAAACGAAACTGGGGGTTTTAGACTGTTTACACAAGTGCAGAGATAAGTGGTAAGAGCCTCCTCCGCGCAGCTCTGGCAAGTATCTGACTGCGCTGCTCTGCTCTGTTTGATGGTTTCCTCCTGATGACGCACTCTTGGCTCGGCCGGCTCCAGAGCTGCTCGGGGAGGGTGGGATGGAGGGATGCTGGGATGGACGGACAGGCTCGTACAAGAGCGGAATCTGCTTTGTTTACTGTCCGCGGCCCCGCTCGGAGTCTGAGGGCTCTCGGCTGTCAGAGCCTGAAATGAACCTTCCTGAGATCATTCTAGCTTCACGGCAGTGAAAACTTTCGCCTCCTCTGATCTCGCTGATCCCTGGCCACACTGCCGGAACTTCATACAAATCGTTGTCGTGCCAAGCAGACTCCGCCCCCTTTCTATCCCATCACCTCCCATTACCTCCATTCCCACATCTGAAACTCCTCTTTGAGTTCCCCAGATCTCCCTCATGTTTATGTCTCCAAAGCCCCTCACTCAGCACATCCACGCACCCAGGCTGAACCTTTTATCATTCCCCCCTCATCACTCTTTCCCTCCCTTCTCCCTCCTCTTGGCCAACGAAACTGCAGCAGAAGGCAACTGTTCCACCACGGTTTGTTTAAATCCACCACAGAAGTTTACTTTAGCATCCTGCTATCTAAACAGAACCCAACACCTCTTTCACACCAGCGCGGCTCTCCATTAGCAAGGCAAACAGGCCCGTGTCACTGGAGGGAAAGTCTACGGTCACAACGAACAGGCGGCTGATGAAAGAGGGGGAGAGACTCCATCCGGCAATCCATCTCCACCGTTTCCTGTAGGGACCTCTCACTGTTTACTCCGGGACTAAATTGCCCCTGCTGGATATTCAGTGGGTATTTTCATCCTGCGAACCAGAACACAGCTGGAAGGCACACACGCGTCGCTGTTTGGGTTGTGCTCAACGGCGGGTTAATATATTTACAGTTACAAAGGTTTAGCAAAACGTTGGCCAAACCAAACACCCAAAAATACGGATGCTATAGACATACTGATCTCTTGCTTCCCAGCATCTCTTGAGCAGAGCAGAGTAACTATTTCCGCCCAAAAATGATCCTAAAGGGACCTGGAAGTCATTGTAACGTGATTACAAATGGGCACTAATACAAGAGCAATTAGGGGCAAACTTTGACCGAGCTCATTAAAGCTAATTTAACACAAACAGACCAAGCGCAGGACCAAAAGCCAGCGTCAGCTTCATTAAACAGGAGGATGATAATTGCTTTGTCCTTTGTTGGACACTTGAATAATCTCAAATAATGGGGAGGATAAAGCCTGAAGCACATCATTTGTGCCATGCTTACTGGTTAATCTCCTTTCCCGAAACAAGTTTCACCATGATGGATCATCGTGCAGCTCTGGGACCTTCAGCCATTCTCTGAGAGCCCTTCAGACGTCGTTTGCACTTCCTCAGTTTAGGTTCTCCTTCTTTCGCACTCTCACCGCTCTGACTTTAGCGTCTTCTCCATCCTCCTTCTCCACTCTGCCGACGGCTGACTGATTCTTTAACAAAGCGTCACCCGCAGCCAAGGACGACGCGTTCCTACATAAACAGGGTACTTCTCGTCACTGCGAGAGCACAAAAAGCCAGTGACAGATTGTCATAAGTGAGTAAGGCGGAGTGAGTAAAGAGCTGCTGGGACCCGCTCCAGAGGTTTGTGAATCGCTAATGTGGAACATATGAAGCCTGTGCCGGGGTCGGGAGTGCCAGATTCGATTATGCCACCTCTCCCCGTGCTCATGATCTCACTGCTCAGGCACGCTCATCTGCAGCCAGGCCTTCCGCACTTCCGTACAGCACAACCCTGAAAGTTGTTCAGACGGAGTCTGTGTGCATCTTTACAAAGTGCAGAATTTCCAGGCACGAACGCCTGTTGTCGATGCATGCACACACACCTACACACACACACACACACACACACACACACACACACACACACACACACACACACAGAAATGGATTTCAAAATTCATTATAAAAGATGGTTCTGGATTTCTTTATTTTTGATAGTTTTACTTCTGGATATGTAATTTTCCAGCACTACTCTGAGACTGAGCCAAATATTTTAAAACTTCAAGGTTTTTTGTTTTTTTTTTTTAACTTTCCAGTGATGCCTTCACCATATGGAACCAACCGGGCCCAATAAACAGCAAGAGGGCCGACAGTCTTGGTTATATGTTTGCAGGTCACTGTGTCTGCGTTGGATTTAATGCACCCAAAAGAGGCAAAAAACTCAAAAGATGAACATCTGTAATATTTTACCCTGAAAAAAAAAAAACCCACAGACAACATCCTCGTGGTCCATGTGCACAGTCCTGCAGGGCTGCGGTGAGCACTAGTCCAACCCTGCAAGCTCACAATTTGGCTTTTTATAGACGAGGACGGCAACCTCGGTTTGACGGCTGAACTCGGCTTTTCCAAAATGTAACCAAACTTTATAGTGCAACGGCAATTTATTCAGTAAATATTTTAACGCTCATGATAATTTTAGGAATTATAAAACTGCTGCTGCGCCTGCTTTCGTTTAAGGACTTCTGATTCAGTGTTTCGTTGACATGGGAACAGTTGGAAAACCAGGTTTAGACATGAAGCTCCATCAACCTTTTGACATCTGTAAATATAACTAACTGTCCTTTTGCAGCTTACTCACTGCACATGATTTCCAGGTGAACAGTCCTGAGACATACCTGAAACGTATCGGTGTGGATGCCATTTGGGAAGAAGACAGACGAGGAAGCCTCCTGCCGACACTGTGGGTGCAGGAGGAAAGCAGCCACTTAAAGGCTGAGCTCCGCCTCTGATCGCTCCACTCTGTCCTCGTGTTTGCCTCAGACCTCAAGCTGTTTGGACATGTAAATACCACTTTTGCCGACTGTTTAGCTAAGCTCAAATGGGAGTTGCTGTTGATTTTGGAGCGCTTTGCTTAATTATGGGTCCCAGATTGTTTCAGGTCTAATGGCCTAATTACCGCTGTATAAATTAGCCTGTTGTTTCTGTGTACACCGAGCCGAGGAACTACAACAGAGAACGCTTTTATACACAGCTAAGTGAAAAATAGATTATAAAGCAATGGTGTGAGGAGGAGGCAAGAAGAGAGGTTAAATAAAAGAAGAATGCAAAGTGGTAGGATGCCATTCATCACGTGTAAAACTGGCAGATCACACTCCGCCTTTCCTTTGTAAATCAATATTTGTCCTCTTTTTCACTCTGCTCTGCTGTGTTTTTCCTTTCCCTGTATTTTTTTTTCTTTTCAATTGCTCTCACGCCCATAAAGCACAGCCCATCTCTCTGTAAGGACACTTAATTAACATGGTGCAAAGGGAAGAAAAACAGTCCACAAAAGAGGGAGCGAGTGTTAAAGTGTGTTAAAAACACACTCGGTCTTTCTCTGTTCTGTCTTTTCATGGCTCCACAGTCTGCCCCTACGTTTGCTTGTTGCGGTTACTTCTCTAACCCCGACCACGGCTGGGGCTGCAGCATCTGCAAGAGATTTTCCAAGACTAGTCAGTCTTTACAAATTGTGCACCATCACAAAGGCCCCAGCTACGCTGCAGAGGAGCTAAGCACGCACACGACTCTTCCAGGGGGCCCCCAGCACCACCCGCTCCCCTGACATCCTGCTTTTTTCTCTCCCACTCCCCTCCTCCAAGAGTGGATGTGGGGGTGAAGGTTATTGCACGAGGCCTCGGTGGAGCAACAATCTATCTCCTACATTTGGTGAATTTCTCTAGATTGGGATAAGCTGGGGAGCAGAACAAAGCGCTGTGTGTTGGCCCTCCTCCCCTTAACACTCGATCCCATACCCCCCCTCTCTACTCTATCCGTCCATCCATGCCCCCCAAACTCAGTTGGAGATATACACAGCCGTTTAGCAGCTAGGCTACACCTCTTTTTCCTCTTCTCTAGCTCCTGCACACAGCTGTCTGTCACTCTCTAAACTGAGATGCCTCTCAGGGTGCAGGGAGGTGATTTAAAGCTCGTGTTGACTCCCCGAGTCGACTTTGCCAAATTTATTTCCTTCAGCTCCTGAGTTGTGATTTATGCCACATTCAGGGCTTGTTTAAGATTTTGGCGAGGCCACTGGAAAATGGACAGATGGGAAATGAAAAGATGCTTAAACGTCGGTGTCCTGGGCTGGGGAAAGTATGATTAATCTGTTAGACAGTGACATCTAGATGACCCAAGGTCACATCAGTGACAGCGTTCATGATTGCTCTCTCGGCTGCAGGTGAGTCTGCGACAGTGACCCCCCCACCTTCAGTCACCCCCCTGAGCCCTGAACACTGGAACTTCATACGCCTGGATTTTAATGTTATTAGCTAACTGATTGAAATCCATCAAAAGCAAAGCAGACCCTCAAGGTCTCGAGGAAGTTGGGAAACTTGTTAAATCTTTGTCAAATGGTAACGCTCATATTTGAAGTTTTTGGAAGATTGTTCTCCATTATCGTTGCAATCCTTTGATGGGATGTGTAAATAGTAGTTTATTAGTTCCCTTTTGTTCTGCTGTACTCAAGGCCTTACAGGCCTCCAGAGGTATGCGGTCGTTATTTGGACTAATGGAGGAACCTGGGCGTCCCACAGCCCAAAGACAAATGGCTGGTGGGTGCTGGTGGGACCAGACAGAGTTGACACTTGTGGACCAATTAGGTGCTGTGGGTGCAAAAACATCTGGAGGTGCTGATCGGCTGTTTTCCTCTCCCCACGCTCCTCACATTTCTGTCACCTTAGCCTCTCTTTCACCCTCTCTCTTACTCTTGTATCGTCTTCTTAATTCTTTCAGTTAATCCCGCTCCCTTTCTTTTCTTCGCCTCTTTCATTATTCAAAGCGCATCGCTCGCCTTTCCCTCCTCACGGCATCCCAAAACAAGGACAAAGTTGTAATCCACTTACCACAACCCTGTCAACAGATTTTGCCCAAATAATCCTGAAAGACTTGCAACCACGCCTAGGTGCTCTCAAGGGAAAGGGTGTAAAGAAAAATCAAAATGCGAGAGGCATGGCAAGGCAAGCGGGAGCCATGGAGAAAGAGTGAAGAGAGAGAACAACACGCAACAGCAACAGACGGAGGGAACTTGTGTCACAGTGATTTGAGTCTTTGTCACGCAGGTGGCGCCCAGGGGTTCCCTCAGCCTGGGCAGAGAGACAAACTGAGGCCCGTGTAAACCTTAAAGAGGATTAACCCTGCCAGAGCGCTTTAATGAGACCTGAAAGTGCCAGGCACCGGAGAGCCCCACTGATTGAGCCGCGCTCCAGCCGGATCCCAGCGGTCTGATGGCCCAGTGGCCCAGCAGCGCTTGTGCAGCCCCGTGGCCTACAGCTGCCCGCTCACGCCGAGCCACATCAAAGAGGTCCGCCTGGGAGAAGCCCAAGATGGGAGGAAGGGGAGAACTGTGGGCATAGAGGAGGCGAGGAGCATGTGTGAGAGGAGGGATGGAGGAATCTCTTATCTCCTCCAGAGAGGATGCTACTCTGTGGTGCGAGATTGTCTGGAGCTGCCACCTGTCCCAGGCATCTTTAAAGGCAACACTCAAGCCTGTGATGGGCCTGACCTCCTCCAGCTCCAATTCTTTTTGGTCCCTCTTCATTTTCTGCTTTGTTACACCCCCCACCCCCTTTTCAACTCTCCTTTCTCTCACGCTTGTAGCCCCAGACCCCCTTTCTTCTCCTCCTCCGTCCTTCCGCTGATATTGTGCATTTCGCAGGGCTGCTAGAAACATTTTAATTACTCTGTTGTTCATCAGCCTCCTCTCAGTGTAGAACAATGCTCATGACCCTCAAGAGACGAGAGCGAGATAGGAGTCTTTTGCAGAAGGGATAACAGCGCTTATCTCTGCCGCTATGTGAGCAGTAACACAAACACAAACAGGAGTGATGAGATTTGGATACATGGGGAAATAAATGTAAAAAGCCATGAAATAACAGATTCTCCCTGAGCGCGCTGTGGTGATTATCCTCCTGGAGTCTACAAGGTAACATAAGAAGGCGAGGAAACCCACTGAGGGAAGAAAGGCCCATGTCAGCATGCGGACTTGATCTTTTTTTTTTTTTTTTTTTTAATTTTTCACTACCAGTGGAGTTTGCTGCAAATGATTTTTTTTAGTTTCTTTCAGCAAAGTGCCAGTGTTTCCCTTTGCCTCTGTGGCCCGATAAACTGATCTCATTCCAAAAGGAGGCAAACGCTCCGACAGATGTTGTCAATAGATAACAAGAAATGCTGAGTTTTCTCCTTTGAACATGTTTGCCAAAGATCCTTAATTCTTCTCAGATAGCAAAATATAATCCAGTCATTGTTGGGGAAAAGGCTGCCATTATTATGAGATACTCAGCTTTGCAGTAAGGCCAGAAGATGACCTTAACATTGAATGAAACAGTGCTTTTAAATGATCGAATGTTGCGAAAGGACGTACGCATGTGTGAATGTGACCTATCTTACAGCACGAGACGTCTGTAATAAGCTGTATAAAAGGGGATCATATGATTATCCTTGGTGTGTTGGACCGAGGGGCCACAACAGAGCACAAGCCTGTGTTGTTCTTTCTTGATGAAAAGAGGTGGATGGAAGGGATCCCTCTTCATCGCCTGCAGTGCGCCCCAGGCTTCTCTACGCCGGCACGCCGCTGGGGGACTACACCGTGCCACCGCGCTCAAAAAGCCAATACTGAAACAATCACACAGCCAAACACTTACCCTTGAAACAGACACGTGAATTCCCACCCCAGGCTCCACTTTCTACTCTGCCATTCTTTTTAAATTTTTCACACTCACACGAACAAAAGTCCTTAAAGTTTGGGAGTGAAAGCAAGTTTACGAGTGGGCCCTGTGTGGAACCCTTTCAAGCATGCTGGGGTTGGTGATCAGACCCCTGGAATGTTAGCGCAGAGACATTTGCATGCATTTGGAAACAGACCCGGTAAATTTGCTTTCTAAAAGAGGAGGTGCAGCAGTTATTCAATCCCAAACATGTTTCCTTTAATTGTCCTTGGTTGGGGAAGAAAAAAACCTTCTACACAATCTGATGCCTCTCAATCTACTTAAAGCAGCAAAAACACACCAAATCTTTGTAGAAAGTCCTTTTAATCCACTCTTAACAATTATGCTAGTTGCACCTAAGTGATCTGGAGCTGAGATATAATAGTTCCAACCTGGTTCAACTATTTACTGGAGCTTCAATCATGCCACAATTATCTACGATTTAAGGAAAGCAGTTTTATCTCCACACCAAAGAGGTGAATTGCTAGGCAACTAATAACAGTATTAAACACACATACACACGAAACACTGCTTTTTCTTGCTCTCATTCCCATTCTTTCTATTTCAAGGCACAGGAGGAGCCCTGTACCAGTCCGGTTGAACCAGAAGACCATCCACTGTAATTAACTACAGAATCCAGGGTCATTCATGTGCAGATCACGTACAGGTCGGCGACAGCTAGTTCATCCAGTTCAGTGGTCAGCCGCATTTTGATACCCAGGCAGTCAAACTGACGCCGGGCAGCGGTCAGCATGATACGACCCAGTAGACTCGAGATCAAGCACAGCAGTTTAGGGTTTAACCCCTTTGGCTGGACACCCCTCCTTACACAATAAAAAATAACAAGGCTGGGTTTTAGGCCAAGGCTCAGCATTCACTCCAGTTCTCCTGGAGCAGCAGGGCAGTGAGATCCATGCAGCAGCCACCTTTGTCCAAGCTCACAGAGCAGGATCACCTCCACACATGTGATAGGATCCTTCAGACGGGAATCTTTGCCTCCACTGCCTTTAGCTTAGCAGGCTTGAGATTCTGAGAGCTCTCCAGGACAGCGAGGCTTTGGCGCAGGGATTAAGCATCAGAGGTTGATTTCTGAGGCAGCATCCTAAAGACTAATGGCCACAGCCACAGCCCGTAAACGACTTCCACTCTGTACGGTGATGGGTTTGGTTTACTCTGGCTAGTATTCCCCGTTACGTATTGGCTTTGTTCACTAATCAGTAGCATTTAATGACATAAACGACACTTGCTTGTATGCAAAGTAAAAAATCTTTTACTTTTCCAAAGTACTTTTTTTTAAGCTTTCAGTACTTTTTATGATTCCTGTGACAGTATAGTCACACAACTTGTACCACATAAGTGCCAAAATACTTAAACATTCTTAGAAAAGCTTAGCAAATTCACTTTCGTCTGTAAGAGAATCCCATTGAAAGGAGGCGCTTTAAGTCCCTCTGTGGATGTGTTTAGTTTGGCAAGAAGGAGCAAGTCTTCAGAAAGGAGACCCTTTAAAGAAGGAGATCCCCTCAGAGTGGGCAAAGATGCTTAGCCAGCAAGTGGGCTCGCTGTTGCTGCAGGACCACTGACCAGCTAATCAGCAGACAAAGTAAACAGATGTCGGCGCTGTGCATCCTATTCATGCTTCTATACAATTAAGATCTTAAAAAAAAGACTTTTTCCCTCATTAATCCTCATTTCAATCCTTTCTTCTTATCCCACAGCAAAGCTCCATGTATTAGTGTTGTGGTAAGAAGGATGTGGACTCTTATCCAGTGTTTGCCCAAGAAAAGCGGCTAAGACTCAGGCATCACCACGATTAGCTAATGCTAACAATAGGGGTAATGTTTCCTTGTGCCTCCTCTTTTATGAATTGAAGTGGGTGTAAAAACCAGAGTAAACAGGGTCTTAGGCCTTAGAGGAGTGGGAGATCACAAGTCTGCCTGAATAGCAGCGATTTACACAGACCCTGCCATCATCCCCCAGTGCTCCCTTCATTGCTCCCAACGTCTACGCCTACAAGCGCTCTTCGCCACCACGGTAATGAGCGAGCGGCCAGGTGTGGGGAGGCTGCAGGTGCCGTCGCATTTAGGCACATTAGGCACTGACACAAGATAGCGAGAAGAGTAATCGGATTTACCTGGCTGTCTGCAGCGCAGCGTGGCACGCACTGCAAGCACAGCACAAAGGCTTAGGGCCCCCTCTCCATCACAAACACACACACATTCCCACACCTGGGATGAATTTAAGAGGTGACAAAGCCCTCCTAGAGTGGGGCTACTGCTGGCAAAGTGAGGACTTTGTGTGTGTGTGTGTCGTTATATGTGAACCAGAAACCAGGAGCTGGAACCCATGGCTTTTTTTTCACACCTCGTGGCGCGCGAATGGCGACGGGCTCCACAGGCCTCTGGTTCAAAGTGGCAGCAGGAGGGACAGGAAATGGGGGTTTTAAGCCAGCCCCTTTGGTTTCGCTGACCCTCAGACCACAAACTCTCACGGGGGATTGAGCTCCAGCGCTGGGTTCAATCAGACAGAATGGGACCAGTGTCTTAAGGGACGCCCTGTGTCCCCAACACCTGGGGCCAGAAGGAGGTGTTTCATGCTCTCGTCTGAGATCACACAGGCCTTGCAGAGACCGGATCAGAGGCTTACCAGATAGAAATCAATGAAAAATAATCAAAACTATTGAGATTCATGTATATATATTTTGGTAGAACACGGGGAGCTCGAAGTCTTATGTACAAAAAAGCAAAGAAATTATTTATCGTTCAATGAAACAAAGGAAAGAGGAGAATCAGAGGGAAGAACTGGATCTATTGTGTCTGCAGCCTTGCAGCAAAGACCCCAGTTGTCTGCTCTCGAGTCCTACAGCCTCTTGAGTCCCGAGACATGAAGGAAAGCTCTTCAAGCTCTGCGGCCCTTTTGACTTTTCCTGCCGCTTTTGAACTCACTATTTCAGACTGTGACTTTCCCACATGACCCTACGCCCCAGAGTGACCTCCCTTCCCCCCTACTGCTCACTCCTACCCCTAGGCTTCAGCGGTCTGGAACCAAAGGCTTCTTCGTGCACACCCCCACCCACTACACATGAAATGAGAAGTGGCAGTCTTGCTGAGTTGGGTCAGGTTGTAATGGCCACTAATGTTCCGCACTTGAGGCTCCTGTCCGTGGCCCTGCTGCCTGCTTTTAACTGACCTTTCCTTTAAAGAGGCACCTTGGTGATTCTCAGGCATCCAAGTATAAGGGAGCAGCTAATAAAGTGGCCGAATAAATAGAGTTACAGTTCAAGGTTGGGGTCCGCTGGACTTTTCATTACTGCCGCCGGATTAAAATGTGTCTCTCCCACTTTGTCTGCTCTAATTCAGCACCAATTTCACCAAACTAAACAAGCTATCACATCAAATCCTTGTCTGCAGGCTAAGTCCTGGCTACAGTGGCCACTGAATTAACCCCCTTATCAGCCTCTTACGCCACACTCCTCTATCTACTGTTTTTTTCTTTCCACACACACACACACAACCTCACTTTGATCTAACTACTACCGTCGAGCTCACTTTTATTCTCAAATTATCTTCAGTATCTCACTCAAGCCACAGCTATTCCTCTAGCACAATCTCTCTGTGTTCATCTCTGTTAGTCTCCCTCACTTCCTTTCTCTCACACAGTCTCGGTCCCACAGAGAGGGAGAACCAGAGTAGGGGGTGGTGAGGTTTGACTTGGCGCTGCTTTGGTGCTTTGAAGTGTGTGTTGATGAGAGAAAGTGGAGTACTGTGTTCAGACAGGCCCCTAATGAGGGAATTAAGAAGCTACGCTGGCTGTTCCCCATACTAACTTCCCAGGCGTACAACCAGACCAGCGTGCATACGTGCGTGTAGTTGTAAAAGAGTGTGTGTGCAGAAGAGAGGGGCTAATCTGTCAGATTATATCAATCATTTGGGAGTGCTGCCTCTCACCTAGAGTAAAGAAAGACATAATATTGGCCTCCCTGTCTGGAGTTAAAAAGTACCAGAAAAGTTACCATATTTTTGCCGTAGGTTGTGCCTGCAGATTTGCATACAAACATATTCATCCAAAAGGTGGAGATCACAATCGACAGGAGCTGTAGTGCACGGGCCCGTCAGATTCCTCATTAAAGGTTGTCCGTTATTACTCTATGTAACAAAATATTTGCTACTTACGATAGTGAGAGTCTAGGTAGCCGTTGCGAGGGTCCATGGCGAACAGGGTGCCTCGGTAGGGCAGGGCATGGTCACCCAGGTGGGCCAGGGAACCATGCAGCTCCTTCTTGAGCAGGGAGGGACGTTCTTCCGTGGAGGTGGATGGTTCCTCACTGATACTCCTGTCCAGGCCGCCGGGCGTCGGGGCGTGGGAACTGATGGCGTTGCGCCGTTCCCGGTGAAAGGGAGTGCCTGAGCTGTCGTCCTCTGCATGAGCAGACAGAAAGAGGGGAGAACCGTGGTGTTATTGTAAAATTCTGAAGGGGGAAACTGACGCAGTGCAGATTTATTATGAGTAATGTAAACATTTCTCTGCTCTCACGTTTTGAACTTCTCTCACATTCTCGAGGCAGTTCGAAGCCATTACGTAATCCCCACGAGATTCAGAGATAAGAAAAATAAATGAAAACGCACTTCCATCCAAAGCACTGGACATAGACCCTGCGAGCGTACGAGCAAATCAACAGCTATGGGACAACGTGCCAACTTTTTATCCTGCAGCGTTGAGACATGACGTCTGTGCATAAAAGCTGGTTTCTTAATGGAGAAATAAGTTCACATTGAGGAGGCGGTCTGCCCGTTAGAGACACCCCTCTTCGTTCACTTGTTTGCTTCTCCTTCCCACTCTTTTGCTCTGCATTTAGGTAATTCAACTAGCATGTTACACTGATGGAGGCAAGCGGTTAAATGTGTGTACGGTGCATAAATCACACATCTGGTTTGTATCTTCTTGTCGATCTCCATTCAAGCCCGACTTCTTTATCAGCAGCTGTTGTTAATAGTCTGTAAGTTCAACGCTGCTTGTGTTAAATTATGATTTGGCCATTTCAAGTGCTGTTTATCGTACTTTTCCTGGCATTGCCAGGAGTCGCTGGAGGCCTGGCAACGTGCCGGTGCCTCGAGTTTAGTCATATTAAGCCCCGATTGTGGCAAAGCTCCTCTACTACACGCAGAGGAGCAGAGGGACGGATTAAAGAGCACTACCTAAAGCAGTGAAGAGGACCGCCATAGCACTGTGGCACTTCAGAGAAGAAGAGAAACGATCAGACGAGGGGGGCTGCGGGAGAGAACCAGGAAGAGGGAACAGGACTGAGAGGAGAAGAAAGAGGAAGATAGCAACCCACAGGTCCCGCTTTTATTCCCCTCACTCTCCCACATCCATTACCAGCCACCAGGCCTGCTGCTCACTGGCACAGCACTGGCAGCGGCTTCAAGGATTCTTAACGCGGAACTGACAGCCACAGAGGCAAGCCTCTCTCATCCGCAGGAAATGACAGCGTCAGTTATGATATAAGTATTTAATCCTATACTGCACAGCCAGTGATCTTATTAAGGGAATAATGGCACTTATACGGTTAAAGCTGGATTAATAGGTCTGCTCTTGCAAAGCGCAATATTAACATAAAGGGATTCCAGAGCTGGGTTCATCTCCCAACATGGATTGAAATAAGTCAAGAATGTAAACTATACTGAGCGCACACACTGCTCAGGGTCGAGCACGTGCATTTAAGAATGAACATTCATGACTGTCAGCACTTTGCCCTTTAGTACAGATATTTAATGTTTTATTAATAAATTCATCAATCACTTTGATTATAAAGCAGCCACAAAAATGGAAAAGCTCACAATCATGTACCACAACAAAAATGGGAATTGCAAAATCTGAAAGGAAAACACCTCTGTCAGCGTTGACTCTGGACCCAAATGCACACACTCACAGACAGTCAAAAGTTTCTTTATTAAACACAAATTTAAAAAGTCAGCTCACTGGTAAGTAAGACAGAAGTTCCAACCGGGGACGGGCAGAATCGGTCCTAATCCAGAAGCAGGGTCGAGTAACCAGGACGCCAGTCTAAAAACAAACGCTCGAGAGTCGGGCAGGAAGCACAACACAGTCTGGCGAGGAGCGACCGCCAAATCGCCACCTAAATCACCTTGCCTCCAGGTGTGCCAAAATGGCAGTTGTCAGGTGCACGACAGAGTCCCAGGTGTGGCATATCGTCCCAATCGCCCCCATGACAACCTCCTCCAAAAGTAGGCCCGTTTGCCACAGTTTGGACTTTGAGGCCCTGGCTACTTTAAAAGTCCTGCTTACACCCATCCCCATCTTTTCTTCCTTTCTAAATCACCCCTCCATCCTTCGATTTAGATATGCTGCCCTCCTCTGAGGGAGGTCAAGCGACTAACAGTTCAATCACCACATGTCACACTTCTCTCCACCCCCTCCGGTCGCCATTGGAAACCCACAGAGAGGGTCATCATTTGACAATATACCACCTTTAGGGGCTTCATTGATGGATTTTATCGCACATTAAATGGTTAAACAAACAGCTCAGCAGCACAAAGGTCAGCTGAGTCCCACTGCTGCTGGAGGAGAAAGTTGGTTCTCAAAGGTGTTTCCTGTACCTGCTGGTGGAAACTTCTCAACTCCTCCAAACATGTCAGGTACCCGTCAAAAAAGAGCTATCAAACTGTAAACACCTGCAACTTTCAAAAGTTCAACACAGCCTAACTCAGACCATTGGCCCAACAGGCCCTTTCCCATTTTCCCTCCCTCATTTTTCATTCCTCTTCTATTTCCCTCTCTTTTCCCATGGTTGCCACATCCAGTCCTGCACCAGTTTGCAGGTCTATTCAGTCCGATACAAAAGCAGCAGGCCAGTCCTCTGTGGACCAGAGGAAAGCATGCCTCTCAAAAAACAGAAAAAAGAACTATCCCACTCTCTCTCTATGGTGATTGAATTTCTTAACATCTTTTCAAAAAGCGCTTAAATGCCTGGAGGCGAGAGGAAGAAACAAGCTAATGGTGGATGGGGAGCACTGAACAAATTTCAGAGCCCTTTCCTGCTTGCGTTTGAGGTTGAAAGCGAGCTCCTGCCTTTCAACTTTCAAAGTCCTCCTTCCTCCCGCAGTGTCACTGAAGGATTTGAAAAGAAGGTAATTGTGCTCGCTGCCGTTCTGATCAGAGCACACGCCCCAGCTCTAGTATTTCAGGAGCTTTCTCTGCCACTATTATAGTACCTGGTACTCCAGTCCTGCATTCTTCCTCCTGTACTCCTTTCCCACCTCTCACCCATCACAAATACACTCTCTCACTCTCCTTCACTTACTTTCTAACATTCTTTCAACCCCATGAAGCCTCTCATTAAATCCTAGGGCCCAGGTTCTCCCTTTTTCCTCTTGTTCGGGGTCTCTATTTAGAAAAAACTGGTACAAATACTTCAGAGGAATCCCAGCGCAGGGCCTTTAATATGAGGCTGAAAGGAGACTGTGGATATGCAATGACAAATGAAATTTTAAAGGAGATAATGAGATATGGAGTGGGGCCAGTTCCTTTGAGAACTGGGCTGTGGGACAAGAGGGGGCTTAAGTTAAGGGTGCCCTGCCAATTCAAAGGAAAAGGAAAAGTGAAACAAAACCCTTGGCTTGTTGTTTTGGAAGGCATTTTCTTGAGGCAGAGGTGAAGAACAATGTCTGCTCTTCCTCCCACATGCCAATCTGTCCTCTGCTCACAAGCATCTGGTTTGCCCGCGAGCCTGAACTCAGCCTGGCTCCAAAGCTGGGCCACGTATGATGATGCAGGCATGCACAAAGGGCCACTGCACATCACGTTTCACCTATCCTGCCGCCCACCGCAGCCCTTCTCCATCTGCCTAAACATCAGATGAGGCGTTGTTGCACCTCTGAGCCAGACACATGCCTGTGTTCCACCTTCGAACTTCTCAAAAAATGTTGTCAGTGGCACAAACAGGTTTTGGCCGGGGAGCACACAGAGAGCGAAGAGGGGAGGGCATATACAGTGAAATCACAAAACATTTCTTCAAAGCTCATCTCCTCCTGTGCAATAATCTCTTGCTCCTTTTTTTCTTTCTCTTGCAAATCAACTCCCGGGAAAGACTCAAGACTCCCCAATTAACAATGAGAGGGGGAAGAAAAATTCCAGCAGCTGGCTAGAGTTTAATAAGAGCACCTCTCCAAGCGGCTTAGGCTTATGTACCTGATTCACCGGCCCTGGCACCGGTGCTAAAGACGCAGAGAATCGTTCCGATTAGCAAAAGGCTGAAAACCAATGGAGAGGGAGACCGCTGAAACTCTACCAAACGCAACACAAAAGCTCTGGGGATTACTCCAATTGTGTGAGGGCTTTTTATTTCCTACCAACTTTTTTCAGCTTTACACTACATGAAGGTTATCAAATCCACACGGAGTTACTTCAGTCTCCTAAATAAGGGTGGCAACTCCCTAATGAACCCATTTTCTAATGGACAGAAGGACATAGAATGGACATATTTCCTTTGTGGGTTTTGCTCACGGGCTGATTATGCCCTTTTTAATATACTTCGAAGCAAATTTTACTAATGCATCTCACTTTGGCAGCTCACGAACACTGCGCGGGAGCCCATGCACCCCACCCTGTTTTTTCTAAACCACCAGGGGTCTGCTGGGATGCACCCAGAGATCAGTAGCTCATAGCCTCTGCTTTCAGACCCCTGGGCTGAGGAGGGCCAAATCAAAGCCAGCTTGGCGCCTTCCATCTTCCCTTGCTCACCTCAAATCAGCCTCACAGCAGGGTTGTGTCGTGCCAAGCCTCCGCCTTCCCCGAGCCGCACTTTGTTCACCCAATGGGGGCACAGGCCCACCATAGAGCCGCCACTGTTTCATCAGGGCCACATTGTGAGGGAGCAATGAGCATTTCGGTGAGAGGGCTGAAAGCCCCTGACTCCAAAATACACGCTGATGCATTTGTGGCCCTGGATAGTTATGGCTTTTAAGTTTTTTTGCTCAAAGAGCACCTTGGCCTGCATTCTTCACAGAATCAAAGATGCATGTGATCAAGGCTTCACTGGTGAAAAAAGCCATTCAGGGCAGTGATTGGCTTGTAGACAGTATGAGGGTTTCTGCAGACATTCAGAACCCAGCTACGATCAGTCATGACCTGGTTATGCTGCCCTCTGTTGCAGTATTGACCGTTAGGGTGACTAATGTTCACTCGGGGTAGTGGGTGAATCTGGGCGCAGTGCCCACCAGAGCGGGCCAGCTTTCCACTGGGCCTCGGCACTGGAATCCCACTTCTGACACTAGTCTGATCTGGACCAAGTCTGTGGCACTCTGATTAGGAGTGGTTTGCCAAGAGAAACGAATACTCGGCCAAAGCAGAGACCCACAGAGCCAACAGTTTGGATGGAATGGGAAGAAAAATGCAGCAATTTTCATGCACTTCAGATGTAATCCAAAATGCCACTGTGTATTTTTCCCACCTTGTGCTGCATGACATCATGAAATTCTTACGCTAACTCTTAAAAGTTTAAACGTGTTCAGCAGCCGTTTTGCTCGTTTAATAATGCACATTCTGTTCAAATGAATATGCGCCGCCATTAAGACTTGCTGGGAACTGGATAATTAGACACTTCAAAGGTACCTGCCCGCCATTCCACAGGGGCAGAAATCACAGCGCTCCGCCCCATTTAAAAGCATGTTAACTCCTATCTGAGGCTAGCAGGCTAATTTAACTCTTGACATTTGATATCTAAGGAATGAGAGGGATCAGCCATTTAGCTGGAACAGGATTACCCCCCTTCATCTCCTCCTCTTCCTGTCCCTCCTCTTCAACGCCAAAGCCCCCCTCTCCCAGTCAGGCCAGATTCATTAATTTTCCTGCCGCTAAGCACTTTATCAATGACTGGTGAACGTCTCAGTGCAGGGTGGACGCTCGCTCTCTGCCTCTCCTCTGAGGTGATTAGGCCTGTGGATCTGTCTAATTCACAGACCTGCTCATTTGCCACTGGTCTGCTACAAAGCTCAATAAACAGAGAGCAAAAATGTCTCCCCAGAGCTACGCTTGCATAACACTTTCACCACGTTGGCCCTAAGCAATTTACTCTTAAACGCAAAATATCCAGATATCTGTTTCAATTAGTCACTCTCCATGAAACCTTGAATATCTTTGTTTGCACAGGCTCTTGTAGATCGCAATCTTGTAGACCTGATTTAGTTTCCAATAGCACCACAGTTGTTGTCCTTGACGCTAACCAGTTAAGAGTGTTTTTGAATAAGGACATTTATGGCTCAGCTCCACTCGTCTAATCTGATGTTTATATTATAGGTTGAGTGCGGGGCTAGGCGCAACTGGCTGCACTGGGTTAAAAGAACGTTGTGCTGGTGTCTTTAATGGCTTAGCTGGTAACGCTTGTGGTTTCGAACTCGTCATGTTTGGGCTATCAGAACCCAGAACTTCAAGCCACTCGTCTCTGCTCCACTCATTCCACAAGGATTCTTGTTTTACATTAAGCTGCTGGAGAAAAAAAAAATGGCATGATTATATAAAATAGCAATTGCTCTTTTCCCACAAGGTGCCAAATAGGTGAACAAAGCACCCTTCTGCGAACCTGTCAATCATCATTTGACTACTTACATCCCACAGCTGACAACTGGGCGGCGTTTGCGGCAAAATCCCAGCCCTGACCCTCACCTGCCCCAGGGTGTGATATGAATAGGCATTCTAGCCTAATGAACAGGGTGTAATTCACCACTCCCCACCCACTTAAAACACAGGTGGGACCCCGACCCCATCATTACATCTGCAGCAAGCAGGGAAAGTTCTGGAGATTAGAGGACCTGCCTGTCGGCCAAGCAGATTGAAGTACTCTCTGACGGTGGGGTAGGTGACAGTAGAAGAAAGAGAGGTCCGGATTTTACGCTGGACCTGTCGTTCTGCCACCACACACTGCCTTCACAGTGTGTCCCAGTCCCATACTGGGGAACCGTTCCCATCCCCTTTCCGTTTCGACTCGTCTTTCGTTTTGCCGTCCTCTCTGTGTAATGAGCTCTCCTCATGTATGACCTCTGCTGTCACTCCCAGCCCTCAAATCCTCTTCTGCTGCTCAGCCCTCGCCTCCCTCTCTAATCGCTGCATTACTTTGCCATTAATCCCACATTCCACACAAGGTCTGCCGGTGCAGCTTAGATGACACGCTGCCTTCAGAATTGCGCTGAAATGAATCTAACCGGATGGAAAGTGTTTTTAAAATGATCAGAGTGTAAGACTTGTTTGCTATAGGGTTCACTTGCAGCATGTATTACACTTTTCACCCCTTTTATCCCTCAACATTCCACCTTCTGTATCTCATTTACACTTTTCTTTACTCCCTGCTTTACCCTCTCCTGATTTCTTGATCTCCCACGTTCTTTCCCAGTTCCCATGTCCTCCGTAAATCTCCACAACACTTCACTCCATCCACTTCTCTCCCACCCTACATAGCCACGGTGGGGCTGTTGGACTCACGAAGCCCCATGCTGAGCAGCTCCAGAGCCAAGCCAGAACAAAGAGCCCATTGAGCCAGGCGGGGAGACATAATGTGGGCCGCCTCTGACAGCGATGAAGATGAAGTCATGCGGTCGCCAAACAGTTAATAACGCCGGCCCATCCTCCAGCTGCACCGAGTGTGTTTCTACAGTCGGATTCCAATGAAAAAGGGCAAGAAAATTAGAGATTGTGTGCCTGCGTGCAAGGCTGAGATCCTGCAGAATACATTGCATGACTTCACAAGGTTGCGGATGGGTAAAAAGCTTTTAAAGGCGAAACAAGATACTTCATGACACTGAAAAATGAATTCAATCACCTTGTAAATACGGCTGAGGAAAAACAAAACTTTCACCAAGCTGCACTTTTGGCTCCATCTGCGTGGAAGAATACCCATCACATCCCTCCAGGCCCACCCTTTTAGTTATTAGCGTCTGACATGAAACAGGCCTCACTGGGACTGGAGCTATCCTACAATTTCTGCAACGCTCCAGGTGTTCTTTTGAGTTATTGCTTAATGGTTTTAGATTATTTAAGCACATAAGTATAACCTTTGCCCATCATTTCTCAAAAACAGTTCATCTATTTAAACTGATCATCCATTTTGGAGCTAAGAAGGTAGCTAAAAAGCTACTCTGTGGGCTGCTGCTGCTGTTTTTGTTCTTATATATTTATCTTTTTTTTTTATTGTCTACTAAAAATGTTTTGGTGAGTTACAATAATCCCATTTCTGAGCTTCTGAGGTAACAAACCATGGGCCAGCGTGGCAAAGTTTTCCTGGCTCTAAACTGGTCTTTTTCTAACCAGGAACCGCTGCAGCAGCACCGACGGCGTCCTGGAACCAGCTCGATGGAAAAGGCCCAGGCGTAACAGTCCCGTCTCTGAACGCTGCATAAAAGGGGCTAACGCTTCTCATGGGGAGGGCATATTAAAATACCTTTACAAGACCACTTGCTTGTCAAAAGGCCTCCAGGATGAGTTCGGATAAGGAAAGGAGGAGGAGGAGGAGGAGGAGGAGGAAGAGAAGAGGGAATGGTGAAAGACAGCTATGCAATTGATTAACATGAGAAGGCCTTGCACAAGTTCAAATTGCACGGCCCTGAGCTCTAAGCTACAGACATTTCTCCCCCCGCAAGTAGAATGCTTCTTTCAGGCCCTGTCTCTGCTACACATCTGAGTTCAATTCTCTGCATGCCCCCTCTCTGAAAATCGATTCCTCCTCCTCTCCTTTGCACTTTTCCTCCAGCTCCGCGAACAACCAGGGCGAGGGGATTACACTGTCCCTCCCCAGTTCCAAGCAAGACAACAAATGGTTCTTATCAACTGACACCCCCCCTCCTGCCATCCAGGAGGAAGAGGCAGAGAAAGCCGTCCAAGCTGCCTGGGCACGGATGTGCTTTCTGGCCTCTGTCTGCCAATCGTGGCAACTCTTTTTTACACTCGAAGCCCGAGCTATTTACGAGAGCCCTGGGAGAATCTGTGCACAGCCCCGGAGGGTGGGAAGAAAGGAGGGGAGAGAGGGAGCTGATGCTTCTCAGCCTCTGCTTCTAATCAATCACCAGAAATCACTGCCACGGTTTATGGCCTTTGATCCAAGCTCCTCTTTCGCACTACGAGAGAGAGGGGGAGGGGAAAGGGTGAGAGTCAAGGCCCAGAGGCTGCGGAGGTCAGGGGAGAGAGATTAGGAGCTACAAGGCCTCTTGGTCTCTCAGAGTCATGTCTTGATTTAATCCAGCGAGTTTTGAGCACAGAGCAGCAAGTCGCCTGAAACATTTAGAAAAAAAAATCATATTTCAAAAACCCACTCAGGCAGACGTGCTGTGTCTGTAAAAGGACAAGAAGCCTCAGCCTGGCCAGCAACGTCGCATTCAGATAAATGTTTACACTGATTGAAGCTGGAAGCCAAAACTGACATGTTCTGTTTGCACAGATCACATTAAACCTGTGGATCAATTTCAGGTTTCTTCCTTCTTCCATGGCCAAGCAGACGTTGGCTAAAACTCACAAAATACTGTACAGAAGTCAGTAAATCAGTTTCGTTCCAGTTTTTTTCAGGATACCGTATTCTCATTGCAAGCTTTTGGATGGAAGTCAGACCACAGTCTTTGCCGAGTGTGTTGCAGCAAGTTCCTGGGTTTTTTTTTTAACCACTCTTAATAAGTTAAAGTACACCCCAGCTGCACCACAATGTCTATACAAATAATCACTTATAAGTATAAAGCAGAGTGTTGTGACTACTAGTTGTAGTCTGCTCTGTCATTATGAAGTCCAAACCCTTCCACACGCAGGTCTCTGGTCCCTACACCATCATCATGAACTCGGAAAGAACACGTGAGCAATCAAAGAAAACACAGGGGCACACAGCACAGTAAATCCTGCTCGCCCGCTCAGCACACTCGTACTTTGTTCTTCGTGGCAGGAGGCAGGACACTGATGTGTGCTGACAAATGGACTGAGTGCTGGAACGGTGGACTCTGTTTCCCCGCTTTATGGGTTTATGAGTTTATCACCCCATGCCTCCCTCTCTGAGAGAAGCACCATTGATTGTGCCGTACGGTGCACGCAGAGGCCAGGCTGACCGCCGTACAGCCGCGGGTCCTCTCACACAGAGCAGACTGATTTGTCTTTGTAAAGAAGGTCACCGGTTTGAAGATTTGTCCCCGACCAATGTGACCTCTGACCCCAAGACCATTCTGGCTCTCAGCATGTCAGCGAAAATGATCTCAGGTTCTTTTGAGGGGGCCATTGCACCAGCCAGAATTATCACAACTTGCTGGGAATTTGGGGAAAATAAATCCTTGAATCCACTGCACATTTTTTATTTCAAAATCTCTGTT
Organism: Tetraodon nigroviridis; assembly: GCA_000180735.1. Classification (NCBI taxonomy): domain Eukaryota; kingdom Metazoa; phylum Chordata; class Actinopteri; order Tetraodontiformes; family Tetraodontidae; genus Tetraodon; species Tetraodon nigroviridis. The sequence continues at coordinate 1,059,497 of CAAE01014768.1, forward strand.
CTAGTGTTTGCAGCTTTGGCATTCACCTCCTGACTTAACACAAGCTGTTTGCAAGGAATGCATTTTACGGATCCAAAAATCTCATTTTGGATAACAAGATTTGTCTGGTTGTTGTTTGGATCCGTTGCCTTGTCTGCCTTCACTGCCCTATTTGAAAAGGCATTATTTCCCTACAGTCTTGAAGTCTTGGCTAATATGCACCGTTCAGACTTTAAACATCTGTGGAGCTCCAGCAGACGTGCCAAACAAGTGAGTCCAGGCTGGTTTGGATCTGGATGGGGCTGGGCAGCTGAAGTTCCTCCCTGCCCCGAGTAGAGGTCTAAGCTAATCCTGTGCCTCCGGCCTCTGTGAGGTGGCTCTGCCAAAGCCTGTCCTGCTGTTGCAGGAAATTGCCGTCAGTGCAGAAGTCCATGAAATATCTATGGCTCACCAGTGGTGGAAAAACATCCACTGTGTGTGAACATGGATGACTTCCACTCACAGCTATCTTTAAACCCCACAAAACATGGTACAATTCTGGTTAAATAGGACAGTTTTTTCTGTTTTCTTTATTTCAGTTTTTATGTATTCCATGTATAATGGATGTAGCATACTCAGCTCTTTGACACTAAAAGCCAGTTTTCCTGCGAGGGGTTGTGTGTCAGGCTCTATAACGCCTCCTCCATTGTGCTCTTTGACCTGAGGGCCAGTGGGTGCTCCCATGTGGTCCCTTATCCCTCCATCAGTCCTCTCTCATTAGCCCCCACAGGCAGAGCCAGAGTAGGGTAACATAGAGGGGCCCCCATTTCCTCCTCTGGTACCCGTGACATTCACCGCAAATAAAAGCAGGAGGAGGCTAGCTAGGCTAGAACTAACCACCATTCTTTCAACCTTAGACTCAAAACCAAACTGCAAAATCCATAAAATAACACTTTGACTAACAAACCAAACCCTTTTTTTTTTTTTTTAGCTCTGAATCAGTTGCTTGAAAAATCTGTGGAACAATCTGGGTGTTCTTGCTCACAGTTATGTATTTCTCCTGTTAGATGGATAAATGGATAAAAAGTGTAAAGCAGCAGAGGGTGAAAGAAAGAGGAGGAGACGGGGCCGGACAGAGTGAAGAAACAGTTGATTATGAGTCCCATCAAGTGATCAATGATTTCATTAATAGGACGAATCACGGGGCTTTCCAGCACACGGCGG
>CAAE01014768.1:1060694-1088290 GCA_000180735.1 Tetraodon nigroviridis
CGGATCATTAAATGGCTGCTAAAAGAAGGCGGCCCTCACTCCTCTATCCTTTTTTTTCTTTTTATCGTTCTTCCCACCAGGAGATTTTCTTTTCCCTCTATTCATTTCAGGGTCAAGTCTTTCTTTCTCTACTTTAAACACTTTAACTACACCCTCAGCTAGGTTAACGGTATTTACACTCAACCTACAAGGAAACCAAACATTTCTGAGCTTTTGAGACTAAGCGTGTTTGCATCTGAGAAGCTTGATCTGGTCGTTTTGAACGCACCACCAAAAGTCCAAAGGCTGACCTTCTATACAAAGTGCAGAGGGCTCTAAATTCACACACCAGTTTTAAATACACTCATAGTACCATTAACTGTTACTTATGTCCCGTGTAATCAAATTAGTTATGTAATTTCATCAGTAATTGGCATCAGTGTTGCAAAAGTCCATCCGGCATGCATTTCTTTTCCTTTTTTTCTTCAAATAACTAGTCTAACAGCATCAATTAATCCATTTTTGTTTTCTTTTTCCAATAGAAAATTATCCCACAGAGTTTATTCAGTCAAAGAGCATGGACATCCTTTTTTTTTTTTGCTTTTGACTTAACAAAAGAATCAGGGGACTTTGCCGTCCACCTGCCTGTCGAATGATGAGGGTGGGAGGGGAGAGACCCCCGCACACCCCCCTTCCTCTCCTCCCCCGGACCCTTCCCAAAGAGCACCAATCACGGCATTGTTGTGGCACAGTCGGCTCTTTTGAGCTGTCGGCGCATGAGGAGGGGGCACGGAGATGAATGGCACACAGAATGAAGCCACTATTTAGCCAACCATGTGGGAACGTTCCACCGGGACTCAATAATTACTCGGGGACAAGAGGGGATGGGACGGGGGAGAGTTGAGAAAATATTCCTTGAAGTTCAGTTAGTTTAAGTTGCTGACAGGGCAAAGTATTCCTCCTTTTAAATGTGTGCATATCATATATGTTTTTACCAGCTCTACAGTCCTTCTTTATGTTGACATTGTGGGCCGTGGATCACCAAAGAACACTGTCCAGAAATCTGAATCAAAGATTACTGTCTTCACTTATCACAGCACTTTTTTTGCTAGGGGCATTGTGGCAGTGGGAGCAGGGTTTTACAAGGTGGAAAAGCATTTCATCAGGTTTTCCAAAGAGCGACCAGTCACTGGGATACGCAGCTGCTCACAATTACCTTTTGTTTGGATGGAGGCGGTCAGCACCAGGGCTACGGGGGTTAAAGTTGGGGCGAGTGTAGGGTTACACCTGATAAGAGGTTATGAGTTCTGGGGCAACTTGGGAATGCGCTGTAATTATAACAACACAAGGAATGTGTAAGTTACCTTCTGATTCCGGAGGAGATTGCAATCTAAAGAGGGACCTCTCTCCGCAGATAGGTATCATCCATCCTGTCATCAAATGAATTATGAGGCTACTGTATGTTAGGGAGCCAAACTGCTTGAAGCTTCTGACGTGGAGGAGGCGGCGGCGGAGAATCCGGCACAGTTTTCATGACAAACCTCCTGCTAGTCGGGGGGGGGTGTAATCACCAGCACATTCTAAAGAAATATCCGCAATCACTGAGCCAAATTACACCCCTGCTTTTTTCCAAAACAAACTTTTTTTGTCTCCCGCTTGCCCCCATTTAATTAATAAAAGTGCGTTGGCCATCTGGGAGCGAGTAGGAGCGAGCGTTCCTGAGTTGCTTCAGGATACATTACTTTACCCTCCTCCTGCAATAACTCCCATATGGGAAGCGAGTTCCAGCAATTTATTGGCCCCTTTTTCCTGGATTGTTTGTCTCAGATTTAAACGCGAGGCTGATGGTGTTTGACGTGAACAAAGTCGAGTGAGGTGACAGAAAACGGCGCAAGCACACCCACAAAAACAGCCTGGGCGCTAATGGCTCCAGCTGCTGCTTGGGCTTCTCTGATCTCAGACCTGTCTGTGTTATGGCTCCGCTGCCATAAAGGCACTCAGCGTTCCTCATTCATGAATTAGAACTGCTAACCGGTGAAAAAGGCTGTGGCAAATGTACGCTCTAACAGCACCTTTAACAGCATGTGTTGCAGACGTTGGAATGTAAACATGTCAAAAGTTTCAGCACTAGTTGAAGGCTGAGGGAGTGAGTCATGGAAAACCACAAGTGAGTTCCTTGGTTTCATCTCAAAGTAATGAGAACCTAAAAACATTCTTTGTAGCACCGAAACCGGTCATCAATATTGTTAAGTGGTAACGGATTATGTTTGGAAAACACAGGAGCTGAATTAATGGTTATAAAACAGCACATATTTACAGGTTAGTGATTAAGTTAACTACAAATACAAGAAGAAATGTGGCCACTGTTAGCTTGAAAAGTGTTCAGGGAAACAGTTCTCCATGGAGTTCCCCAGGGGGCTTCTTCATAGAGCTGCATTCCTCAGTACTTGGTGTCGCGTTTGCATTCTGACCATGCTAATCTGGGACTGTTTGCCTCTGGTTTTTTCTGCAAAATGATTTCACAAGGCTAAAAAGTGGTTGAAGGAGAAGTTTAAAAAATGTAACTAGTTTCTGGTTCTCAACCTCCTACCGTTTGAGGTGGTGCTGGAAGCCACCGCCTTCTCACTGATGTCATTGCGCGCTGACGATCCTTTGGTTGCCACGATGGTCTCCACCTTCTTCTTCTTCTCAGCTGCAGAACTGGCCTGGGACTGGGTTTCCATGGCGATTGTTCATTCCTCAGCACCTCATGGAGATGGGATTACCTGCCAGAGAAGTCGGACTTTTAGTTTCTGATTTTCTTCAACGGAGAACAATTTAACAGAATTCTACTGGGGAAGGGTTCAGATCTTCATTAGCACGCCCACAGCTTCCTCTGCTCCAGCTAATCCATCCAGCAACTGATAATTGTTCCCCCAAAACACACAATTAGGTTGCTTCAATTTCAAGCTCCTGACGCTCAAAAAAGTCTATGTCCAGAACGACCTAATAAATGCAGCAATGCAGGACAACTTTCTAAGGTTTTACACCTCGGAAAGTAGAAGTAGGAGGCAGCTTGTGGATACGCCAATAATCCTGCTCTTGCAGTCTTTCCACAGAGAAAGGAGAAACCTTCAGGGGATACCACAGAGAGAGAAACGTTCACAGACCTAAAAAACAAGGGTTGTTTGAAGGCCCTGCTGGGAATATCATGGTGCCGGGCAATTTTTCTTTCAAAGAATAAAGGTGGTTCAAGTTAATGCTGTCTGTGGGTTTAGAAGGGGGTTCAGCCAACAGTCTGGCAGACATGCTGCTCAGTTCAGCACCTCAGAGGCTGTCTACAAACTCCTATCTCTCTGGGTCATGGAGGTCTCTGATTATGGAGACAACACAGGTGATTTACAAGGAGCACTCATTTACACAAAGTACAGGACCAGCTCCATTTGGGCCAGAACTAGGCCTTTACTTAGAACTCCATAAATCAAGGATAATTACTGGAAATATTTAGTCTGACATCCAATAAACACCAGCTAATTACCCCAGCTGTACTTTTTAATTGTCCTCCGCCCTGTAAACATGTATGGATACAAAAAATAGCAAGAACGCCAACAGAGGAGTGCTGCGAGAGTCTGGGGGGGTACCAACTCCCCAAGGAGTAGTGAGGGGCAAACTTCAGACAAACACTGTGCACTTTGTTTTTTTTTCCCAAACCCCTGGAAAACGAAGAGTCTGTCTTCCATTCCAAAGCCGACAACAACATCTGTAAGCAATCGTCAACTCGCAACAGGGTTGGGGGGGGGGGCAAAAAAACACAATGCAATTACTGCCTTACCAATCAAAACAGAATTAAATAAGAGCTTGTCCTCTAATCATTCCCATATGGTTACATATGTAGCTGTCATTTACCAAACCAGAGAGGTTTCTGTCCTACTTGTGCAGAGTTAGCGTGTTTTCTTGGAGTTCTTTCGTGTTCTTCTGGATAACTTTATTGTGTTCTCGGGGCCCATATGCAAGATCGCACTCTTTAATTGATCATAGGTGCTGCACATGTGTTCGTTTTATCCCACCAATAGTGAAACCAGCAGTCAGTCTTTGTCATTACATCACTGCAACGAATGAACCCGAGCATGTGCGTGTCTTCCTGTCAGCCCAGATGAGTAAAAACAGAGAGCCCAGAGCAGAATGCTCAGTATACAAGGGTCAGGATTTCAGGTTTTGGGGGGGGCCAAGAGAAAGCGGGGCATTCCACTGCTCGGCCAAACATCCACAGGTCCGAGTCGCTGAAGCGTGTCTGACCGGTCTTTTGTGTTCCACAAGGCAGGCCACAGTTCCAAGGCAGCAATTAAAAGCAGGACCTTTTCACCCATAATCCTCCTGACCTGGACGCCCACACCCAATCCTGCAGATGTTCCCCGCTTCAGCCCTTCGTGCTGCTCGTTTTCGCCCTATCCAACTCTCCAAAGTAGATAAATAAAACACATCTGCATAGGCCTCATGCTGAAAGGAAGGGTTTTTTTTTATTATTATTTAATTATCTGCATTTTGAGAATTCAGCAACCTTAGTTATCAGCTAACCTGAGACACTAAAGTCTAAATTAGCTGCCAGAGAATGCTGCTGTCACCCCAAACTAAAAATGCTAATTTCATATGAGCATCAGCCATGAAATATTTGCCCTATGTCCAATTACAGAGGGGAAAAAGAGGGTCTATCTCTATTTGTGCTCAACTATAATCCTTCCACACAGAAAAAGAGGCGATTAAACAGGTTTAAAATACCACAATTTAGATGATTCCCTCAGAAAAAGAAAAAAAAACAGTCTTATTTTATAAGCACATTAAGCAAATCAATTTAACATAAATTATACGCCTCTGTGACAAAGGCGCAGAGTTGAAAGTCATCTGCATATTGTACACATCAAAGTGAAACACTAAAATAAACTTTTGCCTTTGATAAAAAGAAAAAAATTGGTTTCCACTTAAAGGGCTGCTAGCGCTATCAAGAAAAACACCGCTTTTTGTGATTTAAGGCTTCATCTCTCCACGTTTGATTCTGTGAAACTCCTCTACCTCCAGCTTCCATCATTAGCTACACAAGGCAAACACACGAAACCAGGAGAACATTTTTACATCAACTTTTGAAGTGTCTTCTTAGATTTGGCGACCCCCCCTCACAGTCTGAGTACTGTATTTGTGTTCATTTCATTAGGGCGACTGTTCAGCGTCGAGGGCCCCCCGAGGGGGGAACTGGCAGCGGCGCAGCATTCATCATCATTACATCAGCGACCACCGAGATCTGCTATCTTAGGCTTATCAACGCTGCACAAACGCACCGCGGCGTGGCCAGTTACCGGGGAGGGGAGAGATGGGAGATGGAGACGATTGGGGGAGATTGTGAGCAAAGAACGGGATGAGAGGGGGAGAAAATGAATGGAGAAGGGGTGGAGCGTGGGGACATGTGTGTTGGCGTGCGTGCCTGTGCGTGCGCCTCGCTGTGCCGCTGCATGCCTGCACATGTGCTCCTGTGTGTAAAACGTGTGTTTCTGCACATTTCACAGCTATGCCAACATTAAGGCCTCCTGCACAGCTGGAATAACTATAACACTCAGGGGCAAGCAGGCAGGAGGAGGAGGAGGAGGAGGAGGAGGAGGCAGAGGAAGGAGGAGGAGAAGGAGTCTAAAAGGCCTTCAGCCAGATTAGCTGAACATAGTAATAAAGCAGAACGTGCTGGCGTGAACAGATGTTTTTGCATTGGTTAAGGTCAGGAAGAGGATGAGGTCTCCTAAGGAGACAGTGGGAATTCTCCTGTTTGGGCCGCACAAACTGTCTCGGGTTCAGAATCCCGACTGAGGAGATTCCCAAAATTCAACAGCCATGGGAGGAAACCACATGGCTGTGTTCAACACGGCACTCGGGGCTCGCCCTTGGCCTCTGGCAGGCAGACGGAGGGACTGGGATTGGAAGGGTTGCGGCTGAGGCTCCCATTCACCAGTAAAACTTAACATTGTGCCCATATGGCAGTAAGTCTGCCCTGCAGCTGATGGAGATCAGCCCCTCGAGTTAAGGGCCATTTAGCAGGAATTAGTCACGCCCCACCACACATGCACACACACATCAAATCCCAGATATTTACACGCATAATGGTGTCGTGTTTGCCCTTTTCTCACCCTTTTGTGCTTAGTGACATGTTTCATCTATTGAGAGTGTCACTCTTGCACATGTTTTTATATCATCTTCTCGTGATGGGTGTTTTACTTTACAAAAGACTGCGTGTCTGTGTGTGCGCGCGCTAAAGGGCTGCGTTTCAAATTTTATATTCAGTGGCGATGATGCCTGCCTGTCCCTGACCATTACCCACAATGCACCACGGCGGCTGTCACCATTGTTAGTGTATCAGCAAACCGTTTGAAGCCTTATCACAGCCGTCCCGCAAAACATTTAAAGAATTAAAGCCAGCGCAAATGAGCAGTTGATGATTTGTCGTCAAGGACAAACAGCACAGCATCACAGCGGCTTTCAGCAGAGCTAATAAGATTATCCTCGCGTGTGTCTTTGGTCCCTCAGACCTCTCCACTTAAGATGCTTTGGAGGGCTGGTGTGGGACCCCGTGTGCCGCACTGCAGCGTGAGCTGAGTGCATCTCACGTTCTTGGGTAACAAACCCACACGATGTAATCGCAACGCTTACACGATGCTTCTTTTGCGCTCTCCACCAAGCAGATAAGGAGCAAATAAAGCTCCTGCCACCATAGAAATCTTGTGCGCTTTCCCCACAGCCTCCTGCGTATTAGATTCTTTATTTGACTTTGCGTATCTTTGCGTCGGGGCAAAGTGGGGCTGCGAAGGCTGAGACAATGGGTAAGGCTGGCAGCTTTGCTGCAGTGGCCCAGTGATGCAACGCATCACTTTTCTCCTCATCCTAAAACATAAGGATTTTTGTTTCAACGCTTTTTGGTTTCTAGAAGTTGCTGTTTCAGCCATTTCCAGCAGGCCACAGCAAACAATGCAACCAATTCCCTGTGTGCAAAGACAAGAGAAAACTGCTCTATCTGCCAAACTTTCAGCCCGAAACTTGCAGGGATTTGATTATAAAATTCTAATTTCCATCTGAAACACACGCAGCCAGCCACCTTACACTCAGGTGCAGAGGTTGTCACTCGAACGGCCTTGTGCATGGAGCTGACGGTAGAGAGAGTGAGGTCTGTTTCCTGTCATGTGCCTCTCATCTCCAAAGCAGAGTCTCTTCTTCATACTTCAGAAATCACTCTGCACAATGGCGGCACAACCAGAGCACGTCAACAACATCCTTCACTCTGCTCCGCAGCCAGAGACGTTACACTCACTCCTGAATCTTTTGAGAGCACAGGAATGCATCTGTGTGTGTTTTCTATTTATTTTTTTGCCCGCTTTTGAGCACGAGTGTGACGGTCCGCGCAGCAGTCGGTGCAGCAGGTGCCTTACGCTCTTCTCGGTATGGTGCGTGCAGAAATAAGAGAAGTGGGGCCCCAGGGACGGTATGAGTGATGGAAGAGAAATTCCCGTCCTGATGAAAACCCTCACACGCGTCTCCGGCTCTCTGTTTCTTCCTCAGCCTCCGCGCACGTGCGCTCAGAGACGGATCAAGCAGATAGATGGTCCTGTGTGAGTGGAGTGTCAGCCAGTGTGACTTTGGCAGCGGGTCTTCACACACACAGCCCTGGGGTGGGTACACACACACTGTGACAAGACTATCCGAGGTAACTAGAGAAACCCGAGATCCATTATTGATTTTCAGATATTTGATCGATAATAACATCCATCCCATCCATCCATCCATCCATCCATCCATCCATCCCTGTTGATTCTAAGGCCTAGTCACTCCTCATCAGAGTGAAAATTGTTGCATCACTAACTTCACAGTTCCAGGTTACAGAAGCCATTTAGGCACCTACTCCTTCATGCACTCCACCCCTCCTCTCCTTTCCTATCTACCTTGCCTTTCCTTCATTCCATTATGTCACCGGGATAAGTGTTGGTGTGAAGTGAGTCAGTGCCGAGATGTGATTAATGACAGGCCTCAGCGTCTGCGGGCCCGGAACGCTAACAACAGCCAGGGGGCAGCGCGATAATGCACAATAATAAAGCCGGCAGATAATCAGCCAAGCAAAGCAAGGCCTATTAGCTAGCCCCATCAGGACGGCTAAGTGAGAAATTAGCCCTTCCCGAGCTCCGCCACAATTCATCAAGTGCCGCGCCTGAATCCCCCCTCAAGAAGTCATAATGTTTACTTAAAGACTGGCCTCGGTGCCTCAGCGGCAAGCTTTATTGGCTCTTATTAATTCCCGCTCAGGCCCTTGCGGCCTTGCCATTTAAACCGAATTAAAGGGGTGAAAATTGGAAGAGATGAAGCTGTCTTGGTGTTTGGCTCCGGCGTGATAAAGCCAAACCTAAACAGAGCGAGACTTGTAAAAGAAACGATGAGGGAGAGGGCAAATAAATCGAGATGTAAAAGAATGTTGAATGAAGTTGTCCCGAAAAGTACTGCAGTCGGTCAAAAAGAACGCAGGAGGAGAGCGAGAGAGAGGAAAGAGGAAAAGAAGAAGAAGAAGAAGAAGAGACGGCATTGCTTTTAAGCCAAGACTTCCTGTGTGTACGGGAACATTTCCAAAAGGGTAACACCGACTCCTACATTCCAAGGAGGCAGAATGGGATGATTCACTTGCATCTCGTTATGGCCTTCTCTTTCATCACATGGAAAACATACCTTTAAATCAGGTCACTCTTTCAACGCTGAAACCCTATTTCAACATGTCAATGGTGGACCGTAGTGTGTACAGCTGCAGAAAAACACACAAGTTTCAATCAGTAGTACACGGCAAAAGTTTCTTTACACAAGTTTGGGTTCCTGCAAGCAAAATACACTCAGTAACTAAAATCTTCTGTAGCACTAAAGTTACAATTGCTGCATCCACCACGAGTATCTTTAACGCTAAACATGTGACCTCGGGGTGTGTTTGACACGCTAATGTAAATCTAATATGACATAACGTGTTATTTTACAGCAGTTTCAGTGGTGCTCAGTAACAAATCAATGCTGAAACGTGCTTGTTTGAACTAACCTAAGTACCACGCTCCTTAGAAAGAGAGCCAGCATAATAACCTAAGAGCGGTTGCACTTTCACTCACTCGGTCCAACTTTTTACGATAAGGAAGACGGAAGATTGCCGAGATTTTAAAAAGGAATCTTTCCGACATTTTACTTTAGTTATTTCCACCTCAGATCAGGCAAATTTGATCCATGTTTTTTCATCCATTCCTGATATTTCTGAGATAAAGGGGTTTATTAATCAGGGTGGGTGGTGTCAGCAGTCCGGCTTTGGAAGGTAAACACGGCGCTTTCCCAAGGCCCGTGGACGGGGTCAGACCTGTAGGTGAACTGTGGCGGCAGGTACGGGTGTGCTGAATAAAAGAATGCAGAGTGTGCGGCAGCAGAGGTGTGTGATCAAAGACAGCTGCAGCTCAGAGGGAGTCCCGGAGCCTTCTCGCTCCCCGACGGCTCTCCCAGCGTTAGGAGACAACTCTCTCCCTTGGCTTTCATATCCATCACAGACCCCCACCCCGGAGCCAATCCCTCGATCTCAGAGGATTCCGGCGCTACCCCACCCACAGCAACCCTCGTCTACGTTTGAAAACTGGTGCACCAAAAAGAAAAAGAAAGGAAGTGAAGCCAGATGAGGAAGGCGAAACACCGAGATGATATCTCAGCACCAGCTCGCAGGCTGTTTAATCAAAAAACACAGTCCAAAGACCAAAGTCACAAAATGGCCCTGTGAAAATCCCCAGCATTAAGAACGGGGAACAGGAATGTCATTAGCCAGGCAGCTCCCCCGGGCTCGCCGACTTAACTGCGAGGAAGCCAAACATCTGGGGGTATTTACTCGGTTCAGCTGTTGGCAGCCCCGCCTCAAATAAATGTGGGAGCCGTAACGCCATCGCTTAGGACAGCTTTTAAACAAACACGCCGAGCGTTCGCCGCACGCTCGTTCATCCCAAACCACAGCCAGGCCAACAAACGCGGGGAAATGCATTCACGAGGAGGAAGAGGAGGAGGAGGAGGCACTAATTGGCACATTTTGACGGGTGCCGTGGGGTTAATTGGGAAGCATGGCGAGCAGCTGGCTCCGCGGTGGAAGTTGAGACGGGGATAATAAGTTCACCCGTTGGAGAGGAGACAGTTAGTGATGAATCAGATCAGAGGAACGGTGTACAGCGCAATCATCCTCACATCTCACCTCCTCCGCCCTCACGCTTCTGACATGCAGAGACAACCTGGCTCCCAGCAACGCAATCTGGCACCTCTCACACATGACTGGCAGTCGCGGAGGAGAGATCACCGGGCGATGCTCTCAGACCCAGAACCCATTCAGCTAATCACCCACATGTGCAATTCTTCTTACCTCCAGGACATGGGAACTAGTTTATCAGTTTGCCGGTTGATGTATGTAAATCTAGGCAACAGTGTGTGTACTAATGGCTTATTAGCCCGTGTTAGCTGGTTTGCATTGATCTCTACGCCAGGAGGAGATGGAGAAACTGGAGCAGTTTGCTGCTTATATGTACTGAGCAGGACTATAATCACATCCCAGCTTGTTTCAATAAAAGCAACATTAACATAAACCATCTCAAACACACTAAAGCCCTTCACTCCCGCTTGGTCCAGAAAAGAAAAAAACTTTCCTGGATTACAGGGTAATTAGGGCCATATGGGATGGGACTGCATAACTTTGTGTGCCTCTCGGGGGTTATGGATTCTTTTTGTCTTTGTAGATTATGATTTTCCAAGTAAGAGAAATGTTTTTTACAGCAACAGGATAGATAAAAATAAAGAAAGCCAGTTTCTCTGGAAAGCAGCAGCTGTGAGGGGCTGAGGCGGAAGCCCAAACCCAGCTCTCTGCGCAGGCGGAGAGGTGGAAGCAGCCCAGGTAGAGTCGTAGGCTGTAATGGAAGGAGACAGGGACTGAGTGCCACACAAAAACCGGGCTTTATAAATAATTCCCAAAGCTAACGGAACCCCATGTATGTGTGCATCTTCACACACACACACACACACACACACACACACACACACACACACACACACACACACACTTGCACCCTGCCACCAGAGGGGGGGACTGAGTCGGAGTCAGTAAACTTCGGTCAATATAAAATTTTGCATTAAAAAAATTATGAAAACAGAAAAGCTCTGTTCGGCGCCCTTTTAACACACTCACACACCGGCTCGCTCGTAATGCAGGGCAGCGAAGCACACCAGAGACCTGTCTTGTAAATCTCTTTGTGAAAGCAGCTTTGGGGGGGTAGACAGGGGCTTACACACTGAGCCCCGAGGTAGAGCTACAGCCTCCCTCCCTCCCTCTGCACCCCCCACCCTACCTCACTAGAATGGTCTTTCTCCCTCTCCCACACACACACTATCATCTCGCCTCTTCCTCACTTTTTTGTCTAACCTACATTTCTGGCCCCTCTCCCTCACTTTCCCCCCCACCCCCCACACCACCCCCCCGTGTCCCGGGCCTGGGCGCCAGTGCTCCGGTCCTTAGCCCCGCAGGCTCCCGTGCCATTGCGGTGACTAATGTCCTGCCTTTGCTCAGACAATGAGTTTGAGAGTGAGCTGGGAAAGTGTTAAGGAGGGGGGGAAAAGGGGGAAAGACTCCAGCACCTTTGACAAATGGAACCCTTCGCTCTCCCATGCCCACTGAGGGAGGCTTTACAATGTCGCGCTCCACGCTCCACATCCTCCGAGGGACTGCCGCAACGCGCAAAGCCGCATCTGGGGGAGTATAATGAATTCTTTGGGAAGTCTAACCTGGCTTTTCTTCATGAATAAGATATATTTCCAAAGCATGTCCACCCCTCTTAATAAAAACACCAGCCTGGCAGGAATAGCCAAAGCCGTTTTAGGGCCCCGTGTACACGCTAATATTTCTGTTTCTCTATAAATTTTCCTCGGGCCCATTTCTTTCCAGACCTGTCACTACAAGACTGGCCCCACATTTTCCCTGGAAGGTGGTGGAGCAGCCGTGAAGACAAACTGTCATTAGAAACAACTGATGTGCCCCTCGTTTAAGGAACTCCAACTCTTCCCTGTGTGCACCAACCCCCCTTTTCAACCCTGAAAGGAACTGGGCTTTTGTCTGAGGAGCAAAGAAGATGAAGAACCCCCTCCTCACCACCACCACCACCACCACCACCACCACCAACCCTGTTCCTCACTCCCTGCAGAGTATTGTTGAAACACCCCCACCCCTCCACCCCTCCTTCCGTGGCCCGGGCTTTTAAAACATGCTTTGCATGAGAAAAAACGATTAGTCTTCAAATGCTGCACTGTCAGGAGGAGGGCTCTTTCAGGTCGGGGCAGAAAAATGTACTCATAGTAGAGTTCCCCTTTTGTTTTTCGAGAGAAGGAGGATTATTAGAGACGGGGTCTCTTAGGGTTCATTGTGGAGGGGAACACGCTAGAATGCTTGCCTGCCTGCCTGCCTCTTTCCAACTTGCCCCGAGTCCACAGGAAATGAAGGAGCACGTTTTTGGAGGGAGGTGGCTGAGGAGTCGCCCATCCAAACAAGTGCGTTTCTGCGGTTCTTTCAGGTATTAACCTTGGGATTTACATCTGACATTCAAACAATAGACCCCTCCTTGACCTCCACTCCAGGATGCACCAAGACTCCCCCTAAAAGACAACTAGGAGCAGCATGCCACCGCAAACACATGCAGCTTGCATTGTTGCTTTTATTGAAGGACAATGCGTGGCTTCATTACCAAGGTGAAGATGGGGCAGCTGATAACACTTCTGTAGTTTCCGACTTTAGAAAACTTAACTGCAAACATAGAAAAAAGGCAGGAGTGAGTAACAGATCTTTGTCCGCGGCCAACAGCCAGTTCATCTCTCCAACGGCCCCTGAAGCCCCCATCACACGAGAAAAAAAACACAGACCCCTCACGGATGCCACAAGCAGCTTCCATCAAAAGGCGTGACACAATGCCACATCTGCAACAACAACCAAGCCCCCAGAAACTGTGTTTTCAGGCGCCCGGCTACACGCCGCCTGCACACAAATGGGGCCCCGTCGCCAGAGCACTGGGCCGCCTCTGGCCGGGCACTTCACAGCCCAGACTTACGGACGTTTTTACGGCCGCCTCGGCAAACAGGGGAGGAGACCAGAGGCGGCCACATGCAGGCGCGACCTGTCCTGTTTCTCCTCAAACGCGTGTGAAAAGACAACAATCCCACACTGCATTCGCACACCTGCATATTTGCGCGGAGAAATGCGCCTGACCTGCGGCGGGGCTTATGCTAAGCTGTCAGGTGCGACTTCACTAATCGCAAATCACCGCGTTCAAACTCGTTGGCTGGTTGACTTTTTTCCTGTCTCGGCCCCCGCTAACTCCAAACCTTTTCTCCCCTTTTTTAAATTCTTTTTTTTTTTTTTTTAAGTAGGGAATCTTCCATAAAGGGACAGAAGTGTTTGCGCATTCATGCGTGACAGCATTAGGATTCCAGAGTGTGTGTAATATACATATCTAAAATTACTGTACGATATCTGGAGCCTCGCAGACTCCTCATTGGCCCCCCCCCACCCCACCCCTCCGCTGTACACACTCCTTATCCAAAGACATCACCCGGCTTGAAAGGTGCCTTTAGCAGGCTCCTTGAAGCATGGAGCAGGGGTCCCGCTCCGGGACAATGATGGTTGAGGTGGAGGGGAGTCGGGGGAGCAGGAACACATAGCATATTAAATCTCGCTGGCAGAGCTGAGTCGTCGGCACGGAGAGCCAGAGAGCCAGATCTGAGGCATGCCCTGAAGGGATGGCTGGGCCTGGGGATTAGAGAGGCCAAGGAGAAGCCCTCGTGCAGCCAAAGACCCCTTCTAGTCTCTGCTCGCACGCAAATGCATTTGGACGTTTTGACGCGTCCCAGGTTCGCCGTCTCAGCCAAATATTTTACAACAGCCCTCCGAGCCTCGCAAAACCCCACCAGCACGCGCACACACACACATACACACACGCACGCACACACAAACACAAATTCCATCCACCTTCATTCGCAGACCTTTTTTTACAAAACCTCAATCATCACCTCTGTCTAACTTGTCCTCGCTCTCTCCGCTGGGTCTGTTTCATTTGATGTCGACATATCAAAGCAGCAAAGCATCAAAGAGTGAGATTTCTGTCCGCTGCACACACGACAGCTATAGCAAATAATTACTCTAAACTTTAATAATTATTCTAGGTGCTGGTGTGTTTTGAAACTGTCTTTTACACCTCTGCTTTAACTGGGAAAAGGGGGAACAGGCTCAACCTGAAAAGCAAACACACTCCTCATTATCTCAAGGAAAATAAACTTCCTCACGTTACTTTTCTTTAACAAAACATTTATTGTCTTTGAGACTTAACTCGCAGCATTAGCACAACAACGCCGCTCATTAGGGCCTCTTGCATGCAAACCTGATAACAGGTATCTTCCTGCGGGGCGCGAATAGGCCTGAGGACGCAACCTGTCTTAGGCTGTGAAAGGAAGGCCCCTTCACGGGGAGGAGAGGGCCAGACCTCAAAGGCTAATAGGATTCCATATCCCTGCATTAACATGACAGCCCCAATTCTGCCAGATCGCCTGGGTCACAATGCATATTTTTACTTAACAGAATGCTTAAAGTTGAGATAAAACAGCACTAGCATCGCTATCTAAAGGACGTCCTCCTGCAGAGGCAAACGTTAGCCGGCTGCTCCTCAAGTGCGCTGCTGGAAGAGCGCTGAGCGGCGGTGATACATCTCTGCTGGCTACAGTAAGCGAGTGGCTCTGAGCTGTGCATCTCATTCCTGCAGATTAGCATCTTAACCACAGCTGCATTCATCACTGCTGCTGCATCGCAATGAGACCAAGTCCTCCCTTTCTTTCTTTTTTTTTTTTTTTTTTTGCAATAAACGGGCACCTGTTTGACAGAAGGACGCCCCTCGGAAGGTAATTTTATTTGGAAAAAAAAGGAAAATGCTAGGAAAATGCTCAAGTGTCCTCATGTAAATCAGAACATCATGACAGAATCTACAAATCATAAAGTTAGAAGATGTAAATTAACATGCATTTAGTTTCCACAATCTGTCAATCAGTATTTATTTATTTTAGCTAATGCAATTATTAAATAAATAAATCACAATATAGGCTCAACATTAATAATTAAATCGCCAGAGCTAAAATTAAAAATACTATAAATATGAAGACAATTATGTTTAAAATTTTAAAATGTGCAACCTATTATATGCTGTGAGTACAAAACATATTATCTTTGTTAATAAAATATAAACTATTAGGCCATGAAAGGCAGAAGGCCTGAACCCTGCTTTAATTTAAAGGATTTCTTAAATTAATTGTCTACGTGAACAGTGTTTCAAAATAAATTTATTTCTTTTTATAAATAAAATAGAAAACACAATAACTAATCACTTCATTGTTTAACATTGCAACAAGACCCAAAGCCTCAAGCAAAGCCTAGTCTAACACCAAAAAAATCACCAAAATCAAAATCAAGCCAATTAAAAATCCGATTACGGTGACATTTTCATCAGTGTTCACCGTGTTATTTTCATCAAGGCAGCCGGACCCGCGGTCATATTTTGTGAAGTGTCAGAAAAAGGTGGATTTGTGCTGCACCGCATGGCCGAGCTCCGCCGACCCTCGTCGTCTGGGTGAAACCCGAGAGCAGACAAGCAGATAAAATGTGGAACAGCTGGCGAGGACGGGAGGGAAAGTTTCAAACAAGTCTCCGCACATGTGGAGGCTCGGGAGGGGTCGTCATGTTTTCATGCCCAGGACCCTCCAAATTGAACAGGGGTTTTTTAATGTACAATGCCTGTTTAAATTTAAAATTTATTTTATTATCCATACATCTAAAATTGAGTTAAATCTAAACGATTCTAATTAAAATAAATTACCTTAATATTTTTTTCTAATTCTAACCCCACATGGACACCTTAGAGAGACTCTGAGCACATGGACAAGATTTTAAACAAATGTTTTTACTTCTAACTTAACTTCAACAATAAATTCTGTTTTGTAACTATTTCCTTTTTCACTTTGCAACATAAACAAAATTTAAATGCAAAAAAAATTAAATGGAATTCTAGGATTTTGATTTTATGCTGAAATTTGGGCTGATTTGTGTGTAAAATATGTTTTAAATTGATTTTCAGGAGAAAATTGTTAGAAAAGTACAGCTACAGTAACATCTAAGGTCAGCCTGTTCAAAGGTCAACGCGGGGGTCAAACACATGGATTTAAAAATGTGTTTTATGGTGCACGCAAGACCCTTAAAATGACCAAAATATAACATTGAAATACCTTTAACTCGTGCGCGCGTGCACACACACATACATTCACACACACACACACACACAATCCCAATCACGATGTGCTTAAGCACGTTTCGAAGGAAAAAACCAACTTTCACGTCTGCAAAAGTTGTTAAAGTTGCTCCCAGTTTCCAGAGCCGCTCTGGAAGTGCGCGTCTGTCCGTCTGCAGCCCGAACCCCACTCATGCGCCTTTCCTGGGTTTTCCTGCTGACTTTTCAGGGCGCATAAAAAGAAACACCTCCGATTCTTCTTCATCCTCCGCTCAAAAAATCAAACTAAACGTGGGGGCAGCCTTGTCGCGTTGGACGGAGTGAAAACTTTAAAAGTGGACAAATACGCGCAGCGACTTTAATTCCGCTTCTGTGGGTAAACGGACTCACTTCTTTCCGGGGGCTTTCCCCTCTTTCAAAGTGATGACTTCTTTCTTCCTCCTCTCTTTTCCCAACTTGCAGATGTGCTCTGGAGTTGCCTGCCGGACTCCTTTTCCTTCCTTCCCGCAGCAACTCAAACTCCAACCCGGGGCTGCCAGAGTTTTTTTTTTTTTTTTTTTTTTTTTTTCCTTCCTCCGCCTCCTTCTTCTTCTTCTCCTTTTTCTTCTTCTTCACCGCTTCTGTCAGTCTTCCTCCTCCTCCACAGTTTCAGAAACCCACCATCAGCCTGCCCCGACAGGGTCTGCAGGACCGCAGATGTGCGTAAAAACAACGCGGGCGTCAGAGAAGCGCATGGAGATTTGTTGTTACATTAGTGCGCTTTTTTCCGAGGAAAAGAGTGAGGGGGAGAGAGGGAGAAGTGTGGGACTCCAGCTGCTCCTTCCCCCGCCTGACTCCTCCCTTCGGATTGCTCCCTTCTTTACTCACTGCCTCCTTTTTTAAAAATTTTGCACCCCTTTTTCTGCTTCGTCTCTCCTTCCTCGTCTTGATTTAAGCTTGTTTACCTCCTTCAAATCCGTGTTTTTCCCAGATTCTATTTGTAAAAACTGCTTTTTAAAAAGTTTGAATATAAATATTTACCTTGCTGGTGACCAAGAAGCTGGATTTGGGTCACTTGCATCATTTCCTGTCTGTCCCTGTACTTTTTTGGTACTTTTTCATTTTGACTTTTTTTTCTTCCTTTTTTCTTTTTTTTTTTTAACACCATAGTAACTTCATTTTAGGAAAAACTGATCATTTGTAGATTGTATCTGACAATCCATGGACAAATTAGCCTGCAACAGTCTATAAATAACAATATATTATGGAGGGATATAAATAAAATATAACAAAAAAAATGTGACCAGCGCATCTTTAGGTTTGATCAAACCAGTCAATGTGCACCTGTCACAGGTCATTACGTCCACTGCACATCCCACTTTGCACTCATTCTATATTTAAGAATAAAAGACCTGGGCTGCAGAGCAGGTCGTTAAAATGTGTGTATGCGTAACATTTGTCACACCTGTTTGATTTTATGTCTCAATTATCCACATTTACATTTTGGGGGCGTCTTCCTGGCCTGAGCGTCCGGAGCAGCAGTTAACGGGCGTCCTCCTGTAGGGTGAGCTTCTGATCAATATACATCATCAATATACAGGGAAATGATGTGCTAAGAGGGGTCTTTAGGGTGCACGTTCAATCAATGAAGGAGGTGGGAAAATCACCAGTTAATCGTTTTGCTGCCTCTATGTGTGTGTGTGTGTGTGTGTGTGTGTGTGTTTTGATGGACTTGACCTCTCGACCACACGCTCACACCAATTAGATGAAAGTTTGCGACTAAAATGTTTCCAAAAACTCTTTTGGAAATGTCAATAAAGCTCACTTGACTTGACTTTTGTGAGCAGCTTTTCTTTTAATTGGGCCGATTTGGACATTGATTATGAGTATTGATCAACGGCTGTCGTGATCATTCAGAGGCTCAGATCTCCTGTCACAGCCGCTGGAGTCGCCAAGTAAAAGATTAAAAAAGATTTTCATTCAATCAGAATGCTGAAATAATTTCTTGCTGACTCCTAAAGCGCTCCTGATCTGTGAAAAACCAAAATAAAAGCTTGATATTTTGAATGTATTAGCTGGAATAGCTGGTGTCCGTGCGGAGGAGACAGTCAGAGGTGCTCTGACACCACTAATTCTCCTGTCAGTTTGTCAGGCGGTGCTCATCTGGCCCCCGACGACCCAGAGATAAAGTCCTCGTTATGAGTCTCTCAAAGAGAATCCGAGGAATGTGGAGGTGGGGAGAGGGGGGGACAAGAAGGTAAAGAAAGTGAGAGAAAGCGGGGAGGATGGAGGGTGCACACGGGCATCAGTGGGGTTAGCAGCTCCCGAAAGTATTTCATCAAAGAGGACCAGGATCCTGGGGATTGGGATTCTGCCTGGAGGCAAGTAACCAGTGGTCTCCCAAGAACAGACTCCAGAGTGGGTTTGCAGAGCCAAAGCACACATCAAACGCACCTCTGCAGCCGGGGCGATTCTGGTGGGGCAAAAAAGAGGGGGTTCAGGTCCTTTCTTGCCCCCTTTAGGCCCCAGATTTCACTCCAATTAGGTAGGAACCGCTGTTTGTTGCCTGAGATCCACAGACAGGGGGGTGTGATCACACACACATCAGCAAAACCAGGAGAAGAAAAATGAAAACATCCCATCTTCAACATCTGCATCTGCGAAAGAAAGAGCGAGGGGAAGAGAGAGCGCGTGATCTCACCCGGCGAACACGCAGAGCTGAGTGTGTCCACGTATGTTACACGAGCAGTAGCAGTAAATCAATACTTGGCAGAATGTTGTGGAGGCGCTTGGATTTTTGCCGCTCATTCTTCGCCGCTGGACAGATGTCACTGTGAAATGGATATGGCAGAAGAAGCAGACTGTGTTCACACAGACGTGAGCGCAGGACCGACACAAGTGTTCCCTCCTCTTGGGGCTGGAGGCTCTGCCGTGTACCAGAAGCCTGACTAACCCTCGTAGCTTTCATTGTTTGGTTGGTGGACCCGAGATCCTCCTCCAGGAGAAGGCTTCGGTCCACCTTTCCCAGGCCTTCGCCCTGAGGCCCTCTTCCCAGCGCCGTTGGGGAACTCCGCAGGGCTCCACCTTAGCATCGCCCATGTGGTACGGCTCCGTTTTGGAGTCTGAACCCACCGTTAGCGTGAACAAGCCAGGCTCAGAAGGCTCTCAACAGTCAGGAAAGTTTATTTGTGCATATTTTGACCCCGCCGGAAATAATCAACCCCAAACTACAGTCTATCCACTTGGGCTATTCCAGCAATTTTCCCCATGACAGCCCCCCCGTGGGGGGGGGGGGGGTTTCATGTGGAATCCAAATGACGACATAATAGGACCAATGATGCCAGCACCCTTTATCAGGCAGGATTAAAAGGGAATAATGAAAGGGAGAGGGTTTAGAGCCTTGTGTGGTAGGAAAATGATTATCTAATGGACTCCAACAGAAAGACATGTTAATTCCACTTTAAGGCGAGACCTTTCCCAGACTGTCTTCTGCCCCTGGCTCCTCCTAAGACTCCCTTCTTCCCCACCACCCCCACCAGTTCCGCCCGTTCCTCGGTCTCCTCTTCCTCTAAGTTCAAACAATCGTTCAGCGCAGAAGTCATTATGGCGGCCGTCTATCTCCGTGCCCCAACATGAGCATGGGAGCGCGATAAATCCATCCCCTCGTTTTTCACACTCTTTCTCGGTCCAACTGGAGCGTGCCGGCCTCTTAAATTTCACACAAAAGCACTGGAGGCAGTTATCAATATTCATTTTCTCCCCACTTTGCAGAGGGATCATTGTTGGGTGGGGAATGTGGGTCACTCAGACAAACTCAGAGCTCCGTGAGCTGATGCCGGGCCCGCGAGTGCGCATCCTCCCGGTGGCGGGACGAAACGAGAGGAGCGCATTCCGACCTGAAACGGGTGTAGCTTGATCCAACAGGAAATAAAGATTTCAGTGGTGTGCTGGCTTTGCTGTCAAAAAGTGTGTTGTCAGACATGTGTGTGTTTTTCAATGTACTTCTTCTTTTGATAAACAGGAAAAGCCAAAACCATGAGCCCCAGTCCAGAGTGGAGGGCCGTCACCAGCAGGCCCATTAGGACCTGACGGAGCTGCTGACCAACGTCCGTCCTCGTGTGTGTGGAGAATTGTGGTTCAGAGCACACATCCTGAGAGCAGACGGAGCTCCCCCAGGACACAGTTAAGAAGGAGAAATGAAAGAAAAGAGCATCAATATTTCATCAAACTACTGCCTGTTTCTGGTCCAGATCAAAGCCTCCACTCCCACAGTCCACCAGGTAGAGATGGCTCTTTTGTTTGGGCTCCTCACGTCGAGCAGCGAGGCAGAGTCGGTTCCCTTTCAGGAGTGCTCAGCCCGTCCATCTCACTTCTCTCTCCTTCTCAAAGTGGAGGCAAAAAGACTCGCAGAGACCGAGAGGGTGTGAACATGTCCCAGAGATGTCCACAGATTGACCTGTTTGACCTTGTGTTACAGCCTAAGGGCCTTTGTGTGTGTGTGTGTGTGTGTGTGTGGGTGTGTGTGTGTCTCTGCTCTCTCTCGACCAGGTGATCACCTCCTCCGCCCCAGCAGCTGTTACAACTCCACTTGTGGGAAATCCAGTCAAAATAAAGCACCTAACAGCATTTTGCAAGCAGCTCTTTAATTTAATCACTCTGTTGTCCTATCAAAGGCCTGAACCTTTGACCTTTAGCAGACAGGAACTAAAATAATTAGTCTTCAGTGTGATTTACATGGAGCGGCACCTCCAGACTTGCTAGATCTCTCATGTCTCCTGATTTTTCCATAACAACGGCTGAAAATGTCCTCTTTTCAGCCCCTCTTTGTCGCCCTGCGTTCATCATCCTCCCTTCTCCGCTTACAGCAGCCGCGCTTTCCCGAACACCCTCATCATCAGCGTCAATCTGCTGCTGTCACTCGCAGCCGGACACTGACTAACGACACTCGCAGTCAGTCAAACACTTATCACCGCGCAGGTAACACGCAGGCCTGGAAATGACTGGCAGGAAATGGAAACGTCTCTCATTCTGTTGGGGCCAGGAGCTGAAGTGAAATATTAGCTGTGGGAGAGATGGCGAGCGATAGGAGGATCACTGTTTGGGCTGGAATTGTGGAGGTCCAAGTTCCATTACATTTCTTTTTACGCGGAGGGAGATATAAAGATCCATTTCTCACTCTTAGAAAGGTTCCCTCAAGCCCTTTATATTTCCTTTTTTTTGTTGTTGTAATTTTATTTATTCGCTAGTCTTAATATCTTTGCTTGTAGATTATGTTTTAAAAATTACTGGCATCACTTATAGTCATAAAATGATTCCTGACGAAATCTGTCATCTAAAAAGGAAAAGCTAAAAAGTCTACAGAAACCTGACTGGTAACGTCAGCAGGTCACCACACACTTTCTTCTCCTCCCCATTACTCACGCACTCCAAGTCCTCCCTCCATCCCTCTCCTCCCACACACACACACACACACACACACATGTAAATAATTCCCCATGTGCAGAAAGATGGATGGGATGTTCCCAAACCACAGGTGCTGCTCTACTTGTGGGTCTTGAGCATTCTTTACTTACCTATTTATTTATTTTTTTATTTTAATCATTAATACTTCTTTTCGGTGCAGGTTACTGTGGCGGAATGAACGAGTATTAGCAGTGCAATCCACCTGCCTGTCCTAACCCTAACCCTAACCTGCAGGAAGTGGAGAATGGGACCTGCAGGAAGCCCCTGCGGCCGTGGCCCCCCGGGGCCACTAGATGGCGCCGTTGTCGCTCCTGCTGCCAGCCTGCGCCCCAGGCAAACTCTGCCGGGGAAGCTACGCCACCGTGTGGTGAGTGTGGGCAAAGACCCGGTGGTAAAATAGAAGTGCCGTGAAAAAAGACCCCACGTTCTGATAAAAACCAGCAGTTACAGTAAACACGTCCTGCATTACATATACTGCACTGAATGTAAGCACTTATGAAACCATTCTGGACTCTCCTTACAAAAACCACCTGCAGCCCATGTTTCATGTTTTCATGTTTCGTACATTTTTGAATCACAGGTTTCACACCAGGGAGCCATTTCCCCTTTAAAAATCTCAGTTTCAGTGATAGTACTTGTTTAAATTAAAGAAAAATCAGAGGGTCGTGTCAGCTGCTGTCTTTTGTTTTTAAAGGCAGTTTCAGGACCGTTGTGAACCTACACGGACATATTTCAGGACCGTTGTGCCTCTGTGACGGGACTGATTTTCATCAGTCAGTTAACATAAAAACCCAAACATAAAAGAGGCCTAAACTGTCCAGTTCCAATTCATTTGCGTCACAGAATGAGGTGAAAACATGCCAGCCAGGGGAATTATTGACGGTCAGCAGTAGGAACTGGGTTTATCACATGGCAGATGCACGGAAAGCACACAACACTACATACACAACAACTTCACTGAATTTTGCAATAGTCACATTTCTTTCAGTTTCTCCTTTTTCCAGAGTGGCATGACAGAGACTTCTTTCTGCTGTACTCGTCATAAAACCACAAAATCAAACCCACTGACGAGAATAATAATCATGCTGTTCTTGAAGTATTAGCTTTATGTCAGTTTTCAACTTTAGATAGATCCGTGGAATGCTTTTCCTTTATTATCAAAATACATCAAATAGTAATTCTGTACAATGAGAAATGTTATATTTAGAAAATATTCAAGTCCCACACCACTTTCAGAGGTCCATGGGTGTACGACTGACATGCAGGAATTGTGCAGGCAAACACACACCTACTCCGAGTGTGTGCTGAGCGGCCTTTTCGACATCTAAACCCTGTTGAGGACTATTTAGTCCAGTGGTGCGTGTGTGGATCCCTGAGAAAATCCAGAGTTTGAGCTGGCTCTAAGAGACGCGTGTTGTTCTTCGCTTGGCTGAGGGTTTCCTGTTGTGAGAGAAGCAAGAAGAAATGAAAGAGTGTGGTCTCACCTGAAATCAGCAGGTAGGCTTCAGCTGTCTGGGGCCGACCTCAGAGGCCACAAAAACATTCCAGGTTTTGTTCTTTCCTTCCTGCATCTGTTATTCACGCTGCTCTTTCTAAGTCAGTAGACGTGCGCTGGCAGAGGACACCAACCCCACTTCTGATGAGGATTTCAGGTAAACTCTGACTTCTCTGCTCACGCCGCCCGAGGTTTGTACCTTGTTGCAGAATCACTGTCTCCAAAGAGGTGAAGGTATTTTATTGGTCTTCTTCACTTGCACTGACTGCTCCTCACACTTTCAGTTGGAGACATAACGAGGCAGCAGCCCACCGCTCGCCCTGATGCTCGGCCGATGGCTCTGAATTTGAGCTCAGAAGTACCACGATGTTCTTCTAACAAGTCTAACAAGCACCTAAACATGACACTTCACTTTAGTGAAGTGTAAAGTGAAGTGTGGTAGAAAGGTGTGAATCAAGCACTAAAAGCACCTAAACATGACAAACTTCACTTTAGTGAAGTGTGTCTAGGATTATAATTGTAGTAACTATGAGGAGTAGTTTAGAAATGAGATCAGACATTACTCAAGGGGGTAAAGGTAAAAGGCTCCAGCTAAAAATTAAAAGCAGGGTTCTAATAATGTCATGAATAGAAAGCAAAAGTATATAAGTACATTCCATGCATTTTTAAGACCACAGGATCTAATGTTTATAGAAAATAAACATTAATCTTTCATTAGTCAAATCAAACCTTTACTGATGGATTTTCAGATTCAAATCAGGACGTTTGTATCAGTTTCTGTATCTAGGTGTTTTTATCATCACCTCAGCAAACACCGACTGCATTTCAGTCATTTCAGTCAAAAGGGAAGCAGGCGACCATTTTGCCGTTTGGGGCTCCTGATTGAGTTTTGCATTTGTCTAGCTGTGACACACACAGGGTGGCCTTCCTGCAACCCCCACTGGCCCGTCTGCCACCTCGTCTCGGCTGCAGCCGTTGTGAATTGCGGTGACTTTCCCCTCACGTCAGCTTAAGTGTGCATCTGTTAGGATTCTCAGCGAAACCCCTGAGTCACAGTCAGACCCAGACGAGGCTCAACAGTTGGCAGCGTCAGTGCCAACCTGAGACTTCCCCGTCAGACCGAAACACACAATCCTCCGATAGTATCGCCACTCTTCCCACCACCAGACGTACGTTACACCGATGACAGCACTGCAACGCTTCCTGTGTGTCGCATCGTCGGCTGCCCTCCAGCACACAACTCACCAACACTCCAGCACCAATAAAAAACATGTTTAATTGTTCGTATAAGATAAACACAACACAACAGCAGCAGACATTTTACACCATCAGAAATACGCTCTTTTACAGGAATCTACTGTTTGTATTCTGTCAGGAAAGTGTGTAGTTTATATGAACCGTAAACAATAACTGTTGTTGTTGCTGTGTGAATTGTGGGGAAAGGTGTGAGGATGAAGTCGTGAGGATGGGGATCTATGGAACTTGAGCATCTATATGGAAAGGGCGGGGATAGTGTCCATGTCCGACGCGACCGAGGAGCGTTTGGGAATGGCTGGGAGTTTAATGAGCCCAAGCCCGGCACACGTCCTCGCTATCCCCAGGAGGTCTTGTCGGAAGCGAACTCCGATGAAGGCGTAGAGGAAGGGGTTGAGGCAGGCGTGGGCGTACGCCAAGCTCTTGGTGATCTGTTTGGCCAACTCCAAGTTGATCCGGGTCTCACAGCTGCTCATGGTGGTGTTGGCTGCCTGCGTGGTCTCGAATATCAGCAGGCTGTTGTAGGGAAGCTGAGACAGAACAAACACAAGCACCACGGCAAAGATGACGCGCAGCGCCTTGTGCTTCTGGAAGTTCCGGGCCTGCAGGAGAGTGCGGATGACGACTGAGTAGCAGAAGATCATGACCATCAGTGGAAGCCAGAAGCCCATGCAGATCTGTATGGACAGCACCAAGATCTTGATCTGGTTTTCACTGTTGTCCCAGTAGATCAGCGTGCAGAGGGACTGGTCTCGTTGTTTAGTCTTCACCCTGGCGTAGATAAACTCGGGGAGGGCCAGGAGGGTGGAGACCACCCAGACAATCAGGCAGATGAGTTTACTCCAGAACAGCCTTTGCTTCTTGGTGTTCTGAGCCTTGGTCACCTGCACGATAGAGATGTAGCGGTCCACGCTGATGCAGGTGAGCAGGAGCATGCCGCTGAAGAAGTTGATCCTGTAGACAGCTAACACTGTTTTACAGAGGGCCAGGCCAAAGTTCCAGTATTTGATGGCTTCCACAGCCAAAAAGGGCAGCGTGCACAGGAAGAGGAGGTCGGCCACGGCTAGGTTCAGCAGGTACACATCCGTCATGGTTTTCAGGCGGTTGCGCACGGTGCTGTAGATCCAAACCACCAGCAGGTTCCCGACAGCACCGAGGATGAAGATGATCCAGAAGAGAGGGGGTTCGTACTGGCTGCGGAAGGACATGACAGTGTCATATGTGTTGCACATGCCCCCATCTTCAGTTGGCCCTGTGTCAAAGTCGTCTTCATAGTCAGAGGGCTCCTGCAAATTAGATATGAGGGGAAAAAAAGGCAAAAGAGGAAAAAAATGTAAGAACAGTTTGTAATTGTAACAGCTTTTTTTCTTAGTTTCCAAATCACTTGGAATCAATCAATTAGGCTTTATTTATATAGCGTTTGCTACAACCAAGCAACAACGACAGGGAAAAACTCCCGTTTAACAGGAAACACTGAGCAGGACCAGGCTGATTTGAGTGGGTGGGGGGGGGCCCTGTGCTGAGGGCCAGCTGGGCAATGAAGGAGATGAAGGAGGGAAGCGCCAAAGGGGAATAACCTGACTGAGAAACTGTACTGCCTCAACATCATGATTCAAATGAGGGTACAGTTATGTGACCTCAAATGCAGTTGGTGACGTGAAAGTTAACCAGAGCCTGTGAAAAAAGTTGTCAGGTGCAGGTGTTGTGTCTGCACGAGTGACAAAAAAAAAAAACCCACAGCAACGCACAACTTCCTGCCATAACAACGTAACGTAAGCCTGGAGTGGGGGTGAGGAACACAAGCTGCTATCCTCAGGGGCTGTGAAAGGGGGCCCGCAGCAGAAGCCAGCACCCCAGAAGCTTCGAGTTTAGATGTAGGGTAGAGATAGGCGGTTGGGTAAAGCCGTAGCTCAGTTTTTAGCAAGCCGTGCATGGAAAATGTGATGCTGTGCATGAAGCTATCCTGCAGATGTCTGCTTTAGATAAACCTACTGTACCTGGAGCGTGACAAACAAACAAGGTTTAACAAAAGTGGATATTTGGTTTTTAGTGAGAAATTCACGTTATTACATGTGCTTTCTTGCTGTACTGTCAAATCAAAATTAGCTTTCTTTCTTTTTTTTTTGCAGATTCAGTTTATAAATTCATATAAATACTCACAGTTCCATTATAATCCGGATTGGTTGTCATAAGAATTGTAAATGGCTCAACCATGGTCCCTAGAAGAAAATAATAAATACTTACAGTTAAACTCCACAGCAAACTACAGCAAAACAGACTTTTTCCGCAATACTCACTTGCTGGCGAGATGAGAGCAGACAGTGAATCACAGCCTGTATGTGGGACACCAGAGGTAACCTTAACGTGCTCATTGCTTTTGCACACTTATATAGTTTCTCTTTAACCACATGATCACGTGGATCCGTGCATGCAGCCAAAGCTATGCGCATGACCTGTTGAGTCACACTCCAGTCTGCCCGCACATCAAAAGTGTGCAAAGACAATAAAAAGTCAAATATCATGAAATGGATGGAGTGAAGGATAGACTGGGTTGGCTGGAGTGCAGCCACGCGTTGGATTTGCACACAGGTGCTACACACCTCACACAGGTGGGATGATTGCTTCCAAGCCAATCTCCCCTTCTTCCAACTCATGCTGTTGACACTTCACCAATGTCCACCTTTTGAGGAAGTTTTTCTTGTTTTTTGTGAAAAACAAGAACTGCTGTATGCGACAACAGAAAGGGCAACCAGTAAAATGACAAAGCAGTCACCTAAGTTACCACGCTGGCACTAAAAATCCCTGTGAGAACAATGGCGTGGTTTTAGAGAGCCAACAATTTCTTTGGTAGTGTGGGAATATTTTGTCTGCCTTCTCCTTGCGCTCTCATTGGCTAGTCTTACTTGACTTTTTTTAGTCTCAAGCACATAACGCCAGTTATGTTTCTCGGTTTTGATCACAATCAGTAAAGAAGCGGCTGATTGCATCTGTCGGGTCCTGCCGGGAATGAGTTGATGAAGAAAGCGAGAGGTTTCACTTGCTAAGGTGACCACCAAATACTTTTTTTGACATGTGTA
>CAAE01014768.1:1092065-1104364 GCA_000180735.1 Tetraodon nigroviridis
ATAGTGGTTTTTTAAACTGCAAAGCAAGCAGCCAACACCTGTCAGATGTGAATGCCTGAATAAGACAAGCCAGACCTGAGTTTCCACTCGCAGGCTCGATATCTGTGACATCGTATACACCCCGAACCGCAGAGCCGCCAAAACAGCAGAGAAGATAAACGAGGAAAACATTTCCACTCACTTGATGAGCAGTTTTATAGTCAGTCTTCTCAAATTCAGCCACCTGCTCCAGCAGTTCCCTGAAGAGGTAAAAGCAGATGATGACTTGTTACATTTTATAAATCTGGTTTTTAAAAAAAATAGAAAAACTTCAACATCAGAAATGAAAAAGTAACAGATTAAAAAAAGGAAAGGTCAGAAACTCTAAGGAGCAGTAGAGAGCTTGCAGTTCACTCATCTTTGTATATCCATTCCACAAAATGTTGATGTTTTATTTGCATTTTTATTTGACTCTGGCAGTTTTGTGCCTTTAGTATGAGAAAAGAAGGAGGTTGTTCTGAATGGCAGTTTAGCACCACTGCTGATTTAAGACTTGTGGTGAGAAAAGCGGCTCCCCAGAAAGCTCAAATGTGGTTTTTAAAAAAGCAGTAGACACGTAGGCTCCAAAATGGGCGTATTCCCCCGGTTTACACAGCGCATCAGTCACGTATGTAGAGCGATGCAGAAGTGGTATTCAGGGATCGCAGACCCACCCATTATGTATGTATGACAAAAAACAAATGTGATGTTCCAACAAAGCGAAAGTGTTCAAAGGTCAAGTGTTAAAGAGAGTTCAACTGAAAACCAGAGAAACTTTTGTACAGGGGTGATTTTTCATAGTGGTCTAAACCTGAGGTCATGCTTTAGAACGGTTTACAAAAAAATAAACAGCACTTTTTCAACATTAAACATTGCTGTCCCTGCAGAATTCTGTCTCAAAAGTTCTTTAACTGTGAAACATGGATGTTCATCAGCTGTCACTACTTCGTACAACTCCTGTGTATGTGGCTTTCAACTTGGGCTGACAGGTTGTGGGTTTCACGGTAAACACTGTCACTGAAAGAAAAAGCTGCTGTAAGTCTTTAGATAAATGTAGAAGGAAATGGATTTGAATTGACCTTTTGGGGGGGTACAAACTATGGAAACAGATGAGAGGTAACCTGGTTAAATCACCTGCATGATCCAATTAGTAATAATCATGATCGGACCTGTTTTCCAGCTCTGAAATGTCACTCTGCAGTCGAAGGTAAAACTTCTCGGCCTGAGAAAACAGCTGCCTGAGCAGAAGCACATTGGTATGGGCAGTGTTGATGAGCTCCATTTCAACCTCGCCGCGCACCACTGTCTGCAGGCCGTCCAACATTTCCCTCACTTCGTCCACAGTGAAAGTGTCCTCCACCAACCTTCAGACAAATGGGACACATGTATGCTGGTACACAGAACAGAGAGGTGCCTCATTCTTACCACTTGAAATGACAAAAAATAAAACTTTAGTGTTTTTATATGCCAGACACACACTTACCTGCTGTCTTTGAGTTCCTCAAAACATGAATCAATAGTTTTTAGTCTCAGAATCCTCTTTGAACGAGCAAACCGCATGTAGTTGATGACTTCATTCTGGTGGTGTTCATTAAACCCAAACTCAGCCTGCACAGAGACAATAGGACAAACGGTGTCATCAGATTTTAAAGACAGAGTGGAGATTGTTTCTGTAAATCCTCCTGTGGTTAGCTTAAAAGCTAACTTCATGACAATATTTACTGCAAATAAACAAGGCCTTTTCTAAATGCTACGAAGTAAAAAGATGCTAGAGCCACGTCTTTGACTTAAATACATGCTTATCAAGCTAATGGTAAAGCAAATATCTAATCTGGGTGAGCAAAAACAGCAAACGACAACACCTTCTTACCATGATGGCTCTGTAGCCGATGGTAATGTCACTAACTTAGCTTCAAGACCGTGCCGAATCCAGATGAAAAACGGCTTATTCGGCCTTTTATTAACACCAAGCACCAATAGCTAGGGGTTTAGGTGGCTATACTTGTTCAATTCGATAACAAACTTGATATAAAATCCACCGCCAACGAGCTAAACGCTGTATTACCGCTATGAGATTATCTGACTGACGGGTTAGCCTAGCTATCAGCTAGTGTTTGCCTCGCGAGTGCCTTGGTAACGGAAGAAAGCGTCATTGCCTTGGTAACTAAGGGTGCGTTCAAACGTACGTCAGTGCGTAAAGCACGTAAAATAGCACGTCTTCTGCTCCCGCCGACCCCAAAATCTGTTTGCAGAATTAGGCTTTTTAATCTTTTTTTTTCATGTATTTCTCCCTTTGCAACTATCTTTATTAATGTATGTCTGTCTATTAATTTAAGTAAAGATTAGTTTTTAATTTTTTCGCAAACTGAACTAATAAACGTCATACGTTAAGCATTGTCACATGATGATGCCGTAATTTCGTGGAAGGCTTTTAGTACTGCTCACCTCTAGATGGCAGCATTGTATAAAGAATCGCACAACTTGGGCGAGACGCTCACCAGCGACCGCTGGGTCAAAGCGGTATAAGAACAACACACCGGAAGCCACAACATTATTCTTTTATTTCCTATGAGATTTTTATGTATCTGAACTGATGATGCCTGATCCACGATCTTTCCAACTTAGATTCTTCTGCTGATTTGTGAGTTAGTGGTGTAACCTTATAGGAATAACTTCATAACTTCATAAAGATAATGTGGCCTTGTCTTTTTTTTTTTTTTTAATCTTTGTGTGACTTTGCCGTCCATTTTCTAAGTAAAAAGAAGGAACCTTATTTTCCTTGTGTGTCTCTTGCTGTAATTACATTAGACTAACTGGCAGCACATGATTGGTCGCTTAATTCTGATGCCTTATAACGTGACCGTTTTGTCCCCATTCTCCATCACTCTGTCCCGCTCAGACTCCCCAGGCAACATCAGTCAGTCGCCATAGCCAAGATGTTTCCACTCTACCTTCAGTCACGGTGAGTCACTTACCATTAGATGCAAGCGCTTCACAATATACATACTGAGAGATTTATGTGATTGGTCAAGTTTTAAGAGACAAACCTATACTCATCCTGTTGTTCTGAAACTGTCAGTGAGGGGACAGCCATTCATTTGTGTTGGCCTATCTTAGTTTAGAGCAGTGGTGGTCCACAGGTACGGCCTCTGCATCTGTTTAGGTGGTGCATTTGGAGCTTTACCCTGGGTTGCATTTGTGTTGGGGGAACACTAACCCTAGAGGGCAGAATTATCCTTTTTTTTTTTTTTAAATTCAGTGATCAAATATAACAATTACAGTTCGCTTCTTTGTCAAATTTATTTTTTTAATTTACGTGTGAAGTTTTTAAACACTGTATCCAGTAGATTTAAAGCTAAAAAGTCAAATAAAATAATCAATACAGTATCACTGTTAGTAAATTTGAAGAGCTTACGAATCAGATACTTTTAACATCTGTGTCAAAATATTTTTTACATTTACTTTTACTCAAGAAGGAGTCTCTGGTATGTTGTACAACTCTGCGTTTTATTTAACTTATTACCGAGGCTACGTGCCGTATCGTTTTCTAACGGCGCCAAAGTTCAGCTCCGGCTGATATACAATAAACTGTTCCTGCGTCAGCTTCTACTATGTGCATCAATACAAACGATGGATAATTGCGAGGATAAAACTGACCTGCGGTCAGATATATAGGCGCTTCCGCTTCGCAACAAACCAATCAGCTGACAGCCGCATGACAGGCAGGCCTCGCGCATGCGCAGTGACTCTTTTGGGTATGGAATATGGCAGCGTCCTGATCCCTGTTGGGGGAATACGAAGTAACTGAGCAGCTTCAGCATCAGAGTAGGAAAAACTGAAAAGTACCGACCGCACTCAGAAGAGTGCGGGGGGCCGAGGAACGGCTGAGAATTACACCCCATAACGAGTTTACAGGTAAATTTACCCGCGGCCGAATGCCACTGTGTTTAATTCATCTTTCCCATGTTTGCCTGATTGAAGCCCGTTGCTAACAAGCTAGCTGTCCTATCACCAGAGACTAGCGAGTTAGCCGCTAGCTTGCAGCTAATCTAATATTAGCCTACCACGGCCCCTTTTCCATGTGATTACAGACTTTGATATCTAAAGTTTTTTTGGCCGTGTGTCGTTCTGGTAAAAGGGAACAGCCGCGTCCATGTTGCTAACCGACCTGTCCTGCTTATTTTTAGCCAAACAATTAACCGTGCAGGCCCGCTGCAAAGAAGCAGAGTTCGGCCAAACGCTCTAATGACAAGTAACATTAATGCTGCTTTTCCTTCAACAGGGCAGCCGGCAAACGATGCTAGTGTGAAGCATTTAACGTCTTTTCTGTGGCTGCAGCTGCAGTATCTCTGTCAACACGTAGCATTAGCTTATTACATTTTGCAAGCAAGTTGCTCTTGAAATTCCTAACCGCAAAGCATCAAGTACGGTGGTTTCGATGGAGTAATTGCTTAATATAATTACCTAGTAAAAAGAAGTGATTGCTACACGATTTTACTTAAGAGAAATTCTTCTGAAAAGACACAAAATTGACGTGTGCCCAAATTGTTTTGGGGTTTTGTGGTTTTTTTTTAGATAATAGTTTTTCCCTAAATTTAAATAATTTGTAATTCTACTATTTAGGTATTCTGTTTGAATGACAGTTCAACAATAACTCGTGTTTAACATCCTGTTCTTTACATTGCAGGCGTTAGTGTGAAAATGACACATTGACCCTTGCATTCACACTGATAAAGCGCTTTTTCTGCTCTTTGGTTTCTCAAGAGGAAATTCGGTCTTACTCTTTCCCCAAACAGCTGTTGAAAACGGGGTTAAAAAACAAATAGAATAGGAGCTGTTTGCACATAAATTTTAAAACCTGTGGCTGTGGACATTTTCATGGCCTCCACCAGGAAAGCTTTCTGCTGTGTGGCCCTCATTTATACTTAGCAGCCCTAATTTGAAGCACCATCTTAAAATAAATAAGCAGGAAGTTTACAGTTTGTTGGCAATTAATAGCTGGATTTTTAAAAGGCGCCTTCCAAGTTAGGACATCTGCCTGGAGCATGTTTGCTTTACTCTGTATACGTTGTATACATTGTTTCTTTCCTTCCAACTCTGTCTAAAATAGACCATGAATAATTTACTATTGATCTGCATACAGCCAGGAGGAAGAGCTGGGAGGGGTAATCACATGACCTAGTCCTGGACTTTCCTCTGCCCTTTTTTGTTGCACTCAGTACAGCATAAGGGTCTGTGTAATGTCGTAAAAATGCAGTCATCTGCTGCAGTGAAGACCATGTGCATTGCATTTCCTGGTGTGCAGTCTCTCAGATTTCTTACAAAAATGAAGTTGAGTTGACTTCCTGACATAACGGAACTGCTTTTAAAGCTTACTGGTGTTATGAAACAATGTTGAATATTGGATTGCACCCTTACAGCTCACAGGAGGAAGAAAAACTGAAGGCTTTTTTTTGTTCTGGATCCTGCCAGAGTGCTGACACAGCTTTGCTAAACCATAATGCAGCTGCCTGTAAATTGCTGCTACCTTTCTTTTGTCTAAGACAGGCTCACTCTTTTATAATCCCAACATGACTTGTCCTCGGCCCAGATCAACCCCGAAATCAAAGCCTATAGTGACTCTGTAGACCAGATTGAAAAGCTTTACCATATTTTTTGTAAGTAAATCAAACACTGAGCAATAAAAAGTAACTCCCAACTACTGTTTATTTAAAACAATCAATAGCCCACCGGTTATGTGTCAGACTTTATTGACTGACGGTCCTGTTGCAGAACTCCGGTATTGTTTTTGCACATTCAGACAGGCCAGAATAAAGTCTGACTAAATTGCAGTGAAGAGAAGTTTTAGCCTCTTTTTAAGGTTAACTGGTGGAAATTTACACAGGTAGGTGTGTATGATGATGCTAGAAGGCTGTTATAACAAACTGCAGAGCCCTTTATGCCTCATCTCGTGACTGATGTAACACCGGCTGTGAAGAATCGGTCAGTCAAGAGCGGTAAGCTACACGTGGGCGTTGTGTAATTGCAGAGGTGGCTCACTTTGCACCTCAATATGTTGAACTGCTGTGTGAAATGTGTGTAGCAGTACATTAGAGTGTGTGTTACATAAATAAACATCCTTAAAAGTTCGAAAGAAAAATCTGCAAGATTATATGCTTGTAAAATGTTTTTTCGTGTGTTTTTTTTTTTTCCTCTCTCTTCAGGTCCTGTGAAAAGATGAACGTTGTCAAAGAAAACAAAGACCTGGCCTGTTTTTACACGACCAAACACTCCTGGAGGGGAAAGTAAGACCTACAAATTCTTGTTACAACTGCCTTTGCTAGCTCTCCAGTATTGTTACCTCTGTCTGTGGCTCGTCAGTGCAACAATAACCTCAGCATTTTCCTTTGGTAACTTTTAAAAGTCAGTCTGGGAGGACTCCAGATTCCTGACTCAGAACTTCCATTGTGCTGACTTCCTTATCTTAGCTTGGGAAAACATGGAACGTCCGCATTCATTGATCAGCTGTGTTTCTTTGCACTGTCATGTGACATGTAGGAGATGCAGTAAACATACACAAGAGTATCTGTCAGCAATTTCAGCTTTTAACATATCTGCTCATCAAATGTAACATGTCTGCATGGTTTCTTCACATCTACTTTGATTAGATGGGAATAGTGGCTCTCAAAGCTGAAAGATGGACACTTTCTGTTTGAATAGAGATTCAGCAGCATCGTATTACCCATCCCTACTCTCTAATTCTATCTGACCCATTAAGGTCCGCCACAGGCTTGGTAACCTAAGTAGGCCTCCAGCGTTAGCCATCATCACTGTGGACATCATTGCTCATCCTGGAAATACTACCTAAAGTATTCTGACTCAGTTCTGAGAGCCGATGCATCTGGGAGTCCGTTGTGGGTGGTGGAGTGGTCCGAGAGACGTCTCACCCTATCCTGTGCTTCATCATCAGCTTTAATTAAATAAAATTAGAGTCTGAAGGTGATGTGTCTGTCACTCTAGAGAAAGACACAATCTGCCCGCATGAGAGACTAAGTTTTATGTAGCTCATCTTTGCTGTGATTAAGTTGCCCTGACACTGTGTCTCCTGTCATTTTACATTGTACTAAACCATGTTCTACTCCAGCAGCAGTAAATTTTGCTGAGCTGCCTCAACAAACGATCTCTTTACACTGCTGATTATTTGCAATAAATCCAGTTAACAATCTGGATCCAGTAAACATGTTTGGATTTGGGAATTTAACTGATACCACAATCACTCTAATTCGGTGTGTGAACTGCCAACCTTCTGCTTCTCCCGAGAAATTGCAGCTAATCATCCCATTGATTATTTACCAGGCTTGTTTCCCTCCGGAATTAGAAGCATCAGTTCAGACTGTGTATTCTGAACTCTGCTAATCACGCCCCGGAGGCTGAACCATATCACACTTTGAAATGTGCATCATGATAGAAATCCTGTTAACCCAAAGCTTGAATAAACCTGACTGTGAAGGAAGTCAGTCTGTAGACTTTAATCTGACCCATCTGTGATTAGCCTCATCCTTTGAGCAAACAGGCAA
The DNA here is from genome assembly GCA_000180735.1 of Tetraodon nigroviridis. Lineage (NCBI taxonomy): Eukaryota > Metazoa > Chordata > Actinopteri > Tetraodontiformes > Tetraodontidae > Tetraodon > Tetraodon nigroviridis. The sequence continues at coordinate 1,099,640 of CAAE01014768.1, forward strand.
AGCACTTGTGTCGGTCTGAGTGTTCATAATTCATGTTTGTGTCTTGTTAAGGCAATATTAGCTCTTTACTGCTGTCTCTTCAGTAACATATAATATTTCAACAGCAGATGTCAATAAACCAGGCATTCAAGAAGGTGCCTAATCTTATAGTACAAGAAATCATAACAGTAAAAGGAAAAGCCCAAAATGTGTGCCAAATGCTTTTATTTATTTATTTTTTAATTAAAAAACATACTTTATTATGATACTTGATTGAACTGAAAATGTGATTTCAGGATAAGTTGAATAACAAAAGGGCAGGAGGATAAATTCAGGATTTATTACGTTTACGCTAAAACCCAGAAAAACCACAAGGTCGTGCTCCGCACAGACGGAAACCTGAGATGAGGGCATCGATTTAGACTATGTGTCGATAAAAAAGACAGAAATACACAAAACAAATAAAAAAAATACTGTTGCAGACTTGTGATGAAATCCACACTAAAGATGTAGCATTTTTATAATAGTGTAGAGGGATGGAGGCAGGCGATGGGATGTGCTTCTGTCACTCTTGCCTCAGGCTGCTGTCCGTCCTGTCTCTTTGTGTTAGTGATGCATTTGCTGTTTTCCTAGATTGTTAGGACTTGTTTTAACTATCTACGTCTAATGAGCATGTTCAAGAATGACACAGGCTGAGTCAGCAGGCAGACATGTAGGTTTTTAATGTTAAAGAAATGTTTTTTTCCACACATGAACCCTCTTGTGTGTTTTTAATAGACATCACAACAGTAGCCACTTCTCTTAAGTTCCTTTTTTAAAAATAAAAGCAAGACAAGAAATGCAATAAATGCTCTCAGCGGACTGCAAAAAGGTAGTTTGGATTAGTAGAATTTACATGTCCTTACTACTATATGAGATAATAGGAGTGTGACATGTTCTTGTAAGTCCTGCTGACAAAGGGCCCTATGTTTCAGGTACAAGCGAGTCTTCTCAGTAGGAACACACGGCATCACCACGTACAATCCTGCCACACTAGAAGTCACAAATCAGGTCAGTATGTGAGCAGCTTGTCCTTTATGAAGCTTTTCTCCACGGTGGACTAAAAGTCGTGCACGTGTTTCTATCCAAAGAAATTGCCAGTAGATTGCTGGGTTGTGTGTTAGAATTCATTTCTTCCATTTCTGAATTTTCATGTTTGTTTCAAAATTTGTGTGTGGGTTTTTTTTCCCAGTGGCCTTATGGAGACATCTGTGGAATCAGTCCAGTAGGAAAAGGTCAAGGAACAGAGTTCAACCTGACATTCCGCAAAAGCACCAACAAGAGGTCTGAAACGCTGAAATTCTCCACAGAGCATCGCACAGAGCTGCTTACAGAAGCCCTGGTGAGAACAAACACTCAGCTGCGTCGTTTCACGGCGATTTTTTAAAAATTGGTCTATAGGAGCAGATTCATTCAGGGTTCGGGAACGTGTATTTTGATTTCCAGTTTTTTGTAGCTTGTCCTTTCTGTTTGTATCTGCAGAGATTCAGAACAGAGTTTTCAGAAGGAAAGATAACAGGCAGAGTAAGTAGAAGTTCATCCCAGCTTTTATTACATTTAATTGAGTGTTTTTCAATGTCCCGTGACTAAAATACATTAAAATGTGTGTGCTGAACAGCGTTACAACTGCTATAAGCACCACTGGAGTGACACAAGGAAGTCTGTGAGTTTGGAGGTGACACCTGGTGGAATCGACCAGATCGACCCGCACACAAACCGAGTGGTTTGCTCCTACGACTACCGTAATGTGGAGGGATTCGTCGAGGTTTCCGATTACCAGGGGGGCTTCTGCATCCTGTATGGAGGCTTCAGCAGACTGGTGTGCCTCTAGGACATTTGTGTGTGTTTATACTCTGTTATTTATGAATAGTATTTAAGGTTTTGCCATCTTTGTTTTCACTTTTCCCAGCATTTGTTTGCGTCAGAGCACCGAGATGAAATCATCCGTAGTGCCGTTGAGCATGCTGGGAACTTCATTGGCATCACGCTACGGTTGAGAAAAGATCCCCTGACGTTTGAGGATTTTATGACAAACCGGTTGGGGAAGTACAGCGCAGACGAGAGCATCACATCACTGGCTGAGTTTGTGGTGCAGAAGATCACACCGCGACACCGGGTTAGAAAATCTGTTTTTAAGAAAGTTGCAGATTTTAAAGGTTGCATTAGTAGAAATGTTTGACTTCTGGTGACTACTCTGTAGGAGCCTGTTAAACGTATACTGGCACTGACGGAGACGTGTCTAGTTGAGAGAGACCCAGCATCCTACAACATTGTAACCCTTAAACCCTTTGGAGAGGTAAGAGATATCATCCTAATAAGATTCCCACAGAAAAACTTGTTTAAAAACATTTTGTTCTCTTTGTGTCTCTTTGGGTTCTTTCCCAGATTAAATGTTAATTGAACTGCTTGTCTCTGTTTCATTATGTATGAAAGACATAACTGCTTAAAGGAGTTGAGTGTGTTACATGAGTTCACCCATCGCTTTTTTGTCCCACTGGCAGGTTTTTGCTCTCATTTGTGATGCAGAGAACCCCCAGGTGTTTACAATTGAATTCATCAGAGGTCAAATTAGAAAGTTTTGCTCTACAGAAAGGTAAACTGATACACACCTCTACCCCCTGTAATTTTTGAGCAGTTGACCGTATTTACCCTGAGTGTCTTTGTGTGCAGAGACTCGCTCCTCGCCAGCCTCCTCGATGGAGTCCGTGCCTCAGGCAACAGGGACGTGTGTGTCAAGATGGCTCCCACGCAGCGAGGGCAGAGATGGGGCCTTTTGAGCATGCCTGTGGATGAGGAGGTGGAAAGTTTACATCTCAAATTCCTTGCAGCGCCACCAAGTGAGTGCTGGATATAGTTGTTTTGATAAATAGTGGATAGCAGAGATTTATTATTCCCAAAAATTATTCTAGATTTCTAAAACTGTATGATATTAATTATGATATCTGAACATCTAGTTTGTGATGTTTTGAGTTCGCACACCAGCATTTTAATCTAGCCGACTGACAGACTGGGACTATATTTCTGTACAGTGTTGTATTATTTAATTGTGTCTTTCTTTCTTCTACTCAGATGGAAATTTTGCTGATGCCGTGTTCAGATTTAATGCCAACATATCCTACAGCGGAGTGCTTCATGCAGTGACACAAGATGTGTGTTCAAGTCCTGAGTGATTTTCTTTCCATCTGTCTTGCTCATCATGTGTCACACTTGGCTCTCTCTTTCCAATTTTTCTTTTCAGGGTCTTTTCTCTGAGAACAAAGAGAAGCTCATCAACAATGCCATTCTGGCACTTTTGTCCCAGGAGGCTGAACTGCCTGCTCTAAACGCTGAGCTGGAGAGTCATTTCCAGGCCATTCGACGGTTGGTGGCCTCAAAGGCCGGCTTCCAGGCTTTTACCCAGCTTCCCAAGTAAGAATGGAGGGGTTATCTCTGTTCATCTTGCTCAGATTTTCTCAAGAGTGAGCTGCTGGTTAACAGGCATGCTCTGTCATTCCAAGGTCTGGTCAAGGGTCTGGAGGCACAGATGCAACGTAAATATGAATCCATACATCTCAGTGTCCCCTTTTGCCTGTTTTTCATCCTTCGACTGCTAGCTTTTTTCCTAAATTTATTCTTAGCTGTCTGTCGATTCTCTGTCTACCTTCTGTTTTCATTGCAGGTTGTTCTAAATGCACCTAAATAGTCCAGCTGTCTTCCTCAAGTTTTTTGACCTTCTTATTTGCCTTATTTCTATACTTCCCTCTGTCCTGCTAGCTGCTTTGTCCATTCTGCCCTCTACACCTAAGACTGTAAAACGAGTCATCTTCTGGGCCACTGAGATGTATGAGAGAATATTGTATTTACCGTTAGTTATTCGTTTTTTAAATAAATGAGCCATAATTGGTTTTTCTGTAAGATTCATTGCTAGTATTGCTTGGTGCGTCCCCCACATACGTACCAGAGACAAGGCACTATAAAACATTAATAGTCATTTTTTTAAAGGAATCGTCTTTTATATTGCCTCCTGAAAAAACCATTGATGAAAGAAACAACAAGTCAATACTGGTGCAATGAATTATTTGTGTATCCAACCCCAGACCTCTTTTAAGTACGGTAATATGGTATTGGTTTAATCTCTGTTGTCACGTTTTGTGTTTTTAAATGGTGTCTTAAATATCTGAATGTTTCATATTGTGTTTTAGATTCAGAGAAAAGTTGGGAGTGAAGACAGTAAAAGCTTTTAAACGAAACAATAATGGGGTGACGCATGCTGCTGTAGACATGCTCTGTGCCCTTATGTGTGTAAGTGTCTCCCAAACAAATGGATGCATGTGCACAAATCAGAACTTAAAATAGTTTTCTTTACGGGTTCTATATGAAGTCTTATTCTCTTTGCAGCCAATGCACGACGACTATGACCTGAGGCAGGAGCAGCTGAACAAGGCCTCTCTTCTGTCGTCCAAGAAGTTCTTAGAAAACCTCCTTGATAAATTCATCACTAATGTGGTATATATTTATTTTTGTGCCGTTGAGTGTTTTACAACCTACTGAATTCCTAAATAAGATGTTGAAAACGTGCTTTTATTTGTATTGAACCTGTGTTACATGTTCATGTACAGAGTCTGACTTGTCGTTTGGTTTTTGTTTCAGGACCATGGAACAGGAGCTTTAGTCATCAGCTCTTTGCTAGACTTCTTGACATTTGCACTCTGCGCCCCTTACAGTGAG
>CAAE01014768.1:1126931-1213314 GCA_000180735.1 Tetraodon nigroviridis
GGTGATCACTATAGAATACTCAAGCTTCGAGTTTAAACACAATTGCAGCCCGGGCGCGGATCATGTCTGCCACCAAGATGACAACGGGGAGGCGGGCCTCAGTCAGGCTCAGCAGGATGGGGTCAGGAGCCGTTGACTCGGCCCCCCATACACCCGAAACGAGCTGGGTCGGGAGGAATGGGAACAGACGTACCCTTGAAGCTCTCAGGTAAAATCTCATCGAGAATACATTTCGCTATGTCGGAGTAAAACATCTAAATATTCAATTTTTAGAGCAAAACTGTTGCATTTGGGGAATACGTTTTCTACCGTCCTGCCCTCAGAGTTTCCAGAGAAGCAGCCATGGATGTAAACACAGAGCCGTCTCAGAGCGAGCAAATAGTCTGGGATGACCCAACAGCAAGGGAGGAGCGGGCCAAGCTGGCCGATAATTTACAGTGGCCCTCTAGCCCCTCACAGAACTCTGAGCCCCTTCAACCTCCCTCCACCAAAGAAACCTGCCCTCAGTTCAAGGACTCCATGACTGACTCTGAGCTGGTGGAGATGGGTAAGAGATCTTTAGTCAGATTACTCAGCTTTGGAACTTTATTTTAGGGGCTCATCTAAATCTAAATCTGGAGTGACCTTGTATTTTTCCCCAGCTGCTTGCGATGTAATTGACCAGCAGATGGGCCAGAAATTCACAACACATCCAACAAACGATCAGGAAAACGACGTTCTCACTCCTAAAGCCCCTAGTACTGCCTTTCCCCTTGCAAATCCCCCAGTTGCCCCAGAGCCAAAGGTAAGGAGGAAATACTTACCGTATGTTACGAAGACATTGGCAGGCACTTTTATGTGTACATTTTACTTCCAGATAGAAAAGAAGGAAGACAAGCAGCCACCCAGATTTCTGCTGTCCTCTCTCAGCCCTCAGGAACGCATCGATTACAGTCACCTCATAGAGGAGCTCGGTGAGTTTTCTACTTGAGAGCAAAAAATGATTTTGCTGCAGTAGAAAAAAACATTTACAGCTCAGAGTCAGGGCAGCACATTCTGGTGACTGGAAATCAGAATCTGCCCTCAAGGTTTCTGTAATGTTTCTTTCTTTAGATTCTTCCTCTGACAAAAAAAATCTTTATCTTTTCAAACATGCATTCGGTCGTGATGAAGCGACACGATAGGAGAACTGTATTACAGATCCCTCACAGAAGCCTGTGTGTATTAGTTTTCACTCTTTCACTCTTGTTCACTCTTCTAGGTGGTGTGGTGCTAGACAAGCAGTCTTTTGACCCGAGCTGCTCCCACATCATTGTTGGGACCCCGCTGCGAAACGAAAAGTATTTGGCAGCAATGGCAGCGGGAAAATGGATCTTGCACCGGTCCTACCTAGAGGCCTGCCGCTCTGTGGGCCGCTTCATTCAGGTTCGGCTCTGCAGCTGTGGCTGTAAACTCTGGTTAGAAACATATTTGACCCTAACCTATGCATTTTGTCTTGGTTTGTTTTGCAGGAGGATGAATATGAGTGGGGCAGTAGCTCCATCCTTGATGCTCTGCCCTCCATCACCTCCCAGCAAAGAAGACTGGCACTGGCTGCAATGCGCTGGAGGAAAACTTTGCAGGGAAGCCGCTCTGAGCATGAGGTACCAGTAAAAGCCCTGATTACCCTTTAATGTTTGTATTCTGCAGAGCTCTGAGTGTTCTTTGCTTCTCAGGGAGCGTTCAGTGGATGGACGGTCATGCTGAACATCGACCACAGCAGAGACTCAGGATTCAGGCGCCTACTGCAGTCGGGTGGAGCAAAGGTTGCAGCCGTTTCATGTGTTAAATACACCACTCAGAGCTTTCTAAAGTGAAATGTTATTCTGATTAAAGATTCCGACTTGGTGACAGAGCACATTATGCTGAGAACTGCCAACAGCGAGACGTGATCAAACACAGTTCTTAGCTGTAATCTCTCGCCCCAGGTGCTGCCAAGTCCTTCCCCATCTTTGTACCGAGAGGCCACTCACCTGTTTGCAGACTTCAGCCGGCTGAAGCCGGGAGATTTCAGAGTTGACGTGTCTGAGGCCACCTCCCACGGAGTCACGTGTTTGAAGCCAGAATACATTGCAGATTACCTCATGCAGGTCAGTGGATCAATACTGGGTCAAATGATTAAAAGTAGTATTTTGTTTTTGTGTTATTAAGTATATATTAAGTCAAAATTAAAACAGACTGCGGTAAATGATCTTTGACCTTTGTGTGTGTTCATCGGTCCAGGAGCCTACCCCATCTATTCAGTTGTATTATCTGACTGAAGCCCCCTCTGCAGAAACCCCAAACACGCCCTCACGTAAGCGCAAAGGAGAGATGGAAAACTCCAAACTGAAAAAGTCACGTCAAAACTGAAGAACACTAAATATTTAACATTGTCATGCTCACAGCTGTGTAAATCAACAATAATTGACGTATTTTATATTTTGAAAATTAAATCAATGCCATGCTGGTTTTGTCATTGTCATTGCGAGCTCCTGTTGGAGGGGGCTTTACAGTTGGATGCTCGCAGGAGAGCCCTGATGGATGGCATCATTAAGGTCGCAAAAATGTCGAGTCATGACTCGTAATTGAGTGCAGCTGCGCACAGTGGCCTCTGGAGGGCAGCAGAACACCGCTGTGAAGTTTGCCATACGGCACAAAAATGTATCTTTTAATTAAACGTGTATGTTATTTATTTGATTTAGCAGTGGTTTTAATGTTTTGTTTTCAGTTAATGAATGCATTTTTTAACAATTTCGGTCTTGTCTCCTTAATAAAGGTATTGTTTGGCCAAGAAATACATACCATGACTTAAAATGCCTTGATTATTAAAACGTGCAGCTTTGCTGGTTTTCGGTTATTTCTTAGAAGCTTTGGGAAGAACCGTCATACTGATATAGACCCAGAAACGTCATCCAACTTTTGAGATGAGTACATTTTGGCGTGAAATATGTCCAACCATCCTGTTTCCGTATGCGCATTTGTTAATAAGTTGGTCCAGACTTTGTTTATCCCGCTGTTGATCAGGTCGGAGGTGCTGTTCCATACCAGGGTGCCAAGGCTGGATCACCCGTCCCCTCTCCATATGGACAGATAAGTGGTTTAAGCCGACAGCAGAGGGACCAGCTGACAGCGTCTCTGGAGATTAGTCCACAACCGATGGGGGTTAGAAGCAAAAACGCCAATTCTAAAGTTGATAAACAGGAAAGACTTGATTATTCAGCTTGGAGATTGTGGTTTGAATTCATTTCTTTCAAGTTTGACTTTATTTTCCCACAACAGGTGTGTTTTCTGCTACTTTTCAGCCTGGCAGGCGACCGTGACCTGGGATGCGCCGTCGGCCTCTCCGCCATACCCTCCTCCTCTAGTGTGCCATAACTTCAATGTTTGATGTAGGCGCGCTAAATTTGCTGTCGTGATCCGCAGGGAACGACCAGGACGGCTCCCCGGGCTGGGAGGAAACTGCAGCAGGGCTCATTAAAATTCCCTGCCCGTACCGTCTTTAGTGGGTGGCACCGGCGTCCTGCGCGCATCTCTAATTGCGCAGCGCGGAGCCGATCCACGAGTTTAGGCGCCGGCGGACGCGCATCACGCAGCTCCCGGGCGGAGAGTTGGCGTCTGGTCGAGCCTGACAGAGGAGGGAAGGCTGGCGGGTCCCGAGGGTCCAGGAAAGGGAGTCGCCCCTGAGTAGTTCCCTCTTCGTGGTCCCTCCCGCAGTCTCCACCTGACGTCTCTCCGTGGCGGCTGGAGACATGTGCGCCTGGACGGTGTGAAGTGTGACGGCGGCCGCGGGATTCCTCCTCTCTCGGATACGACAAGTACCCGACGTTGCGGCGCACCTTGGCTAGGTGAGTACCCTCATCCTCTCCTCCAGCCCGAATGTGCAATATGTTGCAGTTGTGTTGATACCAAACCACTGTCAGCTCTGCAACACTCCCCAGGCATCATTTCTGGCTGACATGGAAAAGTTGATGATGCAGTTCACGTGACCCTTCATTTAGAAATTATTGGTAAAATTGCTTTTTGATACCTGCGCAAAAGTTTCAGCTCACACGAGAGAAGCTGTCAGTCTTTCAGCTTGTATTTTCCTGGGGCAGTTAATTATAAAAACACATTTTAAACACTACCGGGAACACACCAAACACTCCATTGAAAAGCAGAGCTGCAGCTTTGTGTCCAGGCTCAGCGGGTTCATGTATAACACAGTTTAAAGTGTCCCAATTCAACCTGCCAGCCGCCCTGGCCATTGTGCCAGGAATGTTTGCTTGCCGTTTCTCCACAGAAACCCCCCAGCCCTTTGTTCTAGGGGGACAATCCTCCAGGGCCATGTGGGTGCGGGGCCTGGGGGAGGGAGAGGGGTCAGCGGGGGTACCGGCATCTGTAGCTGACAGCTTCCTCGGGACGAGCTGACACGCTGGGGTACACGAGTGGGTCTTAGCGAACATATGAGCAAAACATTTACTGCTCCTGAGGATATTTATTGCTTTGATGAGGTATTGCAGTTATTTACATTCTCCTGACTTACGCACATGAGAATCGAGGCGCTATCACGTTACCGCAGAGATTCAGTTTGGTGTCTTGATTCTGTTTTTTATTTTAATATGCACTGTAGATCCTAAATTGCCAACCGCACCTGCAGTACTACTGGAATGGGCCAGGGTTGTGCACGTCGACCGATGCTTCAAGTGCAGTAAACAAACATACAGACTGTCTGTTGTTGGCCAGCCTGCGTCTGATTTCCACACTTCTGCTGGGTTTGATGACACAATAAAAGAGTTTTTATGGGCAGCAGTAGATCTCCGCAGCTGCTCTCTTATCAGGAAAGGTCTTCACAAACACATGAAAAGCACACGGGAAGTATCGGTTCTCCTGTCCACATCAGCAGACCTCCTTTAAACAATCAAAATAAGGAAATTCCAGGAGATGGGAAAAGTCTGGCCAGTGATCTCAGAAGGAACGGGGAACTGGTGGCTAGCTGGGTCACATCACCAGTGTCCCTCCTGACTGGTGGAGGGTGGTACGCTGTAAGGGTGGAATGTAGCCCCCACAGGCCCCTCCTGGTGCACAATACGTGCTCTGGGTGGACCTCTGCACCTTGTTCCGGTAAGCGGCCAAAATAGGATTTCGCTTAGCCAAAGGGAGGAAAATGCCAGAGTGTGCCTCGGTTGTTTTTTTGATTTTCTGAATGCCGCGCAGGTTTAACGAAGGCCCTTGGCTGCTTTCATAATAACTTTTATTAAATCAGCAAGCGGGTTCATATAGAGGCGCCACAGGGGAGGACCCAGGCTGAAAAGCAAGTAAAAGCCACTCTGTTTAGCAAAGGATAAATAAATACCCACCCTTCCACCCTTTTTATTCACTTATGATCCTATCAGACCCAGAGTGTCCCACAGGAGCAGAGGGAGGCGAGGCTGGACGCACAGAAAGAAACAGCCCTCTCCCTTTGAAGATGTTGACATTTCAAAGCCATTGTGCTGGGTACAGTACGATCAGAGGGGGATCTGTTTGCCCGCTGGGGGGTATCAGAGTTAATAATAAACCATGTGGTGCTGCAGGTAGCAGAACGTCCTCAACCCAACCTGCAGTGACCCTCCAGAGGCCACAGGAAGAGCAAGCGGATGGAAATGACTAACCAACCATTCTGATGGTTAAAGAGGGGGTGATAGGCGCGGGGAGATAAGATTTGTGGTGACCGTCCAAGCATGAGGTGTTTACAAGGGGAATTCCTGGCATTCCTCAGCTGCAGCCATGCCACTCTGATCTGCACCTCAGCCTTCTGATGGTCGCCCTCGGTCCTGTCCAACAGCAGAGGTAGCCTGATTTCTTACATAACATCACGTAAGGCGGGGATGCTCATCTCTTTAGCTTTCACCGATGGGCGGCACCTTCAAGCAGGTGTTCGTATGGAGACACTAGCGTAACAGCCAGTTGTGAAAGTGAAAGATGGGGACCCCTCGAGACACACGTGATTCATCTTTCAGGGTCAGTGGGCACATTTTCTTAATTCACTGCAGATGACTGGGGCTAATAGGATTATGGAGGGGTCTGGTGGAAGAGGAGATCCGTAGGGCGGGGGGTTCACAAGCAGCACCAGAAAGCCCATCCTAGGCTGACCGCCGGGGAGACGTGGGGGGCGGGGGTTGAAGCTTGGATCACCTGCAGGGATTCATCAGAGTATCTAATGGAAGGAAGGTTGTGACCCGGGCAGGAAAATCACCATCATCTCACCCAGAAAAGTGTTGCTGTCAAAGAAGCAGAGCTGCTCTCTAGTTTCCTTGGCAACACTTTCAGTCTGGATGTCCTCTCAGTAGTGAACAACAAAAACCACAACTGGTGTGGGGATAAATACGCAACATTTGCTTGTTTTTGTTTATTTCCGAGCATTGGGGGGGTGACATGTTTACCTCCCCGACTCATCTGATACCGGCTCTCGATTCAAGCATCTCCATATATCAGGGAGGGGAGAAAAGACTCAGATCGGGGAACCAAACCTGGAACCTTTTTGTTGGGGCAAAACAACACTTCCTGCCACAAACCACATACAAACAATCAAGAGCAGTTCCTTTTTCCAGGCTGTTTGTGCATTTGCCAGGAGAGGAAATCTGGAGCTCTTGATTGTATGAAACTGTTATTTACACTTGTGAAGCGCCTCTGGTGCACATGGCTCATTTTATGGCTGCCGGCGAGCCTGATTGATGGGTTGAAGAGAGTTCTCAGGAGGGTCGCATGAGGTAAAGAGCAGAATTTCCTCCGGCTGAATGGAATCCACACCCGTTAGCGAGCCGCCTGGAAGAGCGAAAGGTGCCTCTGATGTCCCTGTTCAGAATGTCACAGGATTTGACATTTTATTTCAATTATCCTGAAGCAACTGTGGGAGAATTCCTCAAATCCTAAACCATCATCACTCGTCAGTCCTCATAACAGCAGCTTAGACAGTTCTGCTTCCATCCACCTCATTCCTCAGTCTGAGAGATCCGCGCCCTCTGGGGGGCTGTCTTGTAATCTGAGACATCATTAAAGCTGAACAGGATGGAGCGAAGCCCTGGAAATTAATTTCTCTCGGAGTGGCTCTTAAAATAAGGCAAGATAAATAAGGCAAGATGACGCAGCAGGATTTTGTCTAGCATGAGTGTGGTGGCAAAAGTGGCATGAAGAGTGGTAGCTTGGTCACCATGGAGACAGTACAGGGAGGACACGAAGGGGAGAAGCATGGCCACAAACCAGGCAGGCTGCCGTGATTTGTTTCTTCATAAACCACTAAAAGCAGTCTTTAAAATGAAGTTTTGTCATCCGCAGTTCGGAATTCATCTCTGGAATCACCTGAGCACCTCCAAGTGTTTTATCCAACCCCCGAGAGTGATGCGGTGAGAGACACCTGCACATTCTCTCCCCCTGAGTCACCCGTTTGACATTTAACTGCAAGAGCCATAAACATGCTCCAGGAATGCCCCTGTTGTCCGCCGCTGCTCCCTTTCCCTACTCTGCCCCTCTAAAAGAAAGAACATTTGCTGAATCGGCAGGTGAAAGGGTGATATTTAGCTAACATTTGTTTTAGTGCCAGTTCAAAGATGTGATGGAAACAGTGGAGGACGCCATAGTGGGTGGAGACCATGATTCCTGATGGCTCCATGGAACATCCTGATGAAATCCATTGTTTCCATGTTGTGTTTTTACTGGGAAGGGCGTCTCTGTGTATCACTCAAACCGAAACTTTATGAAGCTTCATCCAGCCTTCCCCAGTGTTAAACAACCACTTCATCCATTACGCTGAACAGTGCTGGCTGTTGGCGTGACGGTAACCGTAACCAAGGCGTCTACCCACTTATTAATTCTGCCTTGAGTGACGGCGCAGGTTAACTAAAACGTTCCACCTTCTGGTGATTAAACTCCCCCCCGCCAACCTGAGAGCATTTTAAAAGCGCCCTAAGATGCCGTCAGAAGGTGTCGCGGGCTAGCATTGATAATTAGCATGCTGAGTGGTTGCACTGATTGCTTTATTATTCTTCTAAAAAGCTTGAGCGAGAAGCTTCTGATTGTTGCTGCATGTCAGTCACTGGGTCATCGCTGAAGGTGCAACCTTGTTCCTGACATACCCCCCACAGAGAAGCTCCTGCCGCCATTACACAGGCCGGTGTCACCGACGGCTGACAGCGGCTCATGAATCCTCTTATAGCTCTGAGTTATGGTAGAGGTTTTTGTTTGTGTGATAGCGGGACTGGATCAGCCATTCAGCTTGATGCTCCATGCAATTATTTACTGCAGGATTATTTTCGGTCGCATCGAGATATTAATGGCTGCTTCTCATTAAAGGTTTATTTATTGGCCCTGATTCATCTGCGTCTTTGAAAGAGGCCTTTTTTTTCCAATGGGATCATTGTTATAAATGAAGAGCTTTCAAAATGAGTCTAAAGATCATTGTGGTGCAATAAATGCAAATATCCAAAGTGCAGGAAAAAAAATGCTTCCACACAGAGAAGCTGGTTTTCGCCGGTTGCTCATGAACCTTTATCAGTGCTGCTTTTCTGGTGCCGATACTGGAACCTGCTGCGTTCTGTCTGCTCCGAGACAGCAAAATGTGATTGTCACCCAGCACCGCTGGACTGTCCTCTGTGAAAGCTCCCTTTGAAATGTCAACTCTGTCAGGCCCCCACATCATCATAGTTAGGTTAACATCAATCCTGCCAACTGCTGGAGCCAAAAACCAAACACCTCGTCTTTACTATGACACTGTCTCACTTGGAAGTTCTTTTGTGTTGTACCAATTTAGCCTTGGTTTGGAGGAATAGGTGACTTGGCTGTGCACCCGCCAGGAAACTCTGGTTCAGTGGATGTTTGCTGAGTGTTGCTGTGTTTGTCTCCCTGCTGGAGCCTCACAAAGAAGGCCTAATTGATGTAGTGAGTGTCTACATACAATAAACCAGACACACTCCCAGGCCTAGCAGCTCTTCGAGTTAATCCGTCTCACAAATAGTGGGGGTATAAAGGTGGGGGTGGGAGGAGAGGAGAACAATACAGCGCCTCTCCCTCAGCCTCCAGACACGTGGTTATCAGCCGGCGGGAAATCTTCGGACCTTATCGACGTTACGGATGTTGCTTCCCTGGTTCGGCCGTCCCATCTGGGTCTTGGCTGCCTCTGTTGTGCCACTGAAGGAAACAAGGTACAATACTCTCCCCCCACCTCTGGAAGACATCCTTCCCCCCTGTCTCGGTTCCTGCCATTGTCGCTGTACACGGGGCTGCGTCAGGAGTTATAATAAGGAATGTGTGGGGAACTTCCTGGAGTGTACGGGTGTGTTGTAGGAAGTGTGTTTCTAGTCCATGGAGTCAGACAGGAGGTGCATGGAGCGGCGCTGCGGCCGAGGCTTGCTGTGTCTTCCTCACGGACATTCTTGAATGCACTAAAGGGCCACGTTTCCTGTGTTTCTCTCAAGCCGTTGATAGATATCCTCTGAAACATTCCCAGATTGAATCTCTTCAGGAAAGACGTGTTTTGCAAGAAGTAAGCTCGCAAAAATAGTTACAATGGCAGTGGAATTCAGCAACAGCATAGCTTAGGAACAAAAGCATTTTCCATTATTATAATCCAGCTTGACGTTTCCTTTTTTGAACGTTTCATGGCGGTTAATCTTGTTCAGACAACACAAGGGACTTGAATCGGGAGGAAAACCCCATATTTGATCTTTCACCCGGAGTCGCCTCACGTGGTTATTTTGTTTGCTCAGGAATATCTGCTGAGCTACAATCAGACAGCAAGCAAATTAGATTTTTTTCCCCCATATCAGCCCCAGGCAGACAATCAATGCTATTAATTTGAAGGGATAAAATTAAATTTGTGTGTCAAACCGCAACCATATTGTCTGCGTGGTTGCTGTAGCAACATTGTAGTCACACACAGAGCCGGTGGTGTACGATGGTGCATTCTTGAGGAAACGTCTATTACTGTAGATTGTATTTGCTGCCATCCTTTTATATTAACAAAACTGCTAAAATTTTCTTTGATTTTTTTTGATCTAAACATAATGCAGCCAAGTAGCATCTTGGCATCCTTCCTCTGCATTTAGGGCTGAATCAGCTAACTACCCTTTAGCAAGCTGCTTACTTAGTATTATGTTTCTTCAGCGCCTGTTTTTGTCCTTTTTTCACATTTAAACTCCTCAACCAGAACACAAACACAATCAATCGATGGCCAATCGATCACCAGATCCAGATCCCTTCAGCGCTTGTCTGGCCGTGCAGTTAACCATCAGTGATGCGTGAGTCACTCTTTTCTCGGAGAGCTGCAGGTGTGTCTCCTCTCACTCCAAACAGAGGTGGTGGAAGCTGTAGTGTAGAACCAGGCAGACAAATGGCCTGTCGCCATTTAATGTTGCAGTGGTTGTGCTGCAGTGCACCTAAAGTGCTTCAGCACTTAGAGTCCGGGCCTGTTCTCCTACCTGCTCGCTCTGAGGCGAAGGCACGTTCCAGGAGGCCTGGTGTTAACAGAGATGCCCGACGGGCAGCAGGAGGATCGATGGCGGCTGACAGCAACCGTCGGCGTTGCAGCGCTGCTGCTGTGTCATGCTATTTTTCTGTGGTGTTGACGCGTCTGCTCTTAGTGAATATAGGGAGCTATAAATACCTTCTGATTCACCCATCCGAAGGCAGACTGACCCTTGGGTTGTGATTGGACAGGCTACCCCTTAGAGCTAGATTAGATTTTTAAAATACACAATACACACACACACAAAGACTGGAATTTGTGTCTTCTTGGAGAAAACCTCATTTGAATTAATCTGTTATTTTTGTGAAAATGTCAGGAGGAATTTCATCAGGACATTATTTTCACATGCTTACTCATGTCGTTCCCCCTGGTTCTGTTTTAATTGGTTCACAATAGTGCTTTACTCTGGTTGCATTAAATTACTCACTCAACCTTTGAAAAGAATAATGTATATATAAATATATCTTGACTGAGTGAATGATTCAACCCTCTCGCACCTCTCCCTGAAGGCCATTTGTGGGGCAGGTTGTTGAGGTGTCAGATGGAGGATGGTGAATTTAGTGGATGTCTGATGGAGCACAAACTTCCAACAGTCCAGCTCCGACAAGTTTTAGGAATTCAGTATTTTATCTTTGTTTTATCCTCCCCGCCTCAGTCCGTCCTCCAGAGAACTTCTGAGTCTGGAGTTCCACGAACCCAGATTAATCTGGATTATTTCCAGTGCTCAGAGTCATTTGACGTCATTTCACTTATTTCAGTCGTAGAAAAATGCCACTCTTCAGTCGTCATAATTGCCCTTTTGTTTTGTCAGCTGACATTTGCGTGACAATGAAAACGATATCCAGATTCACCCCAGAGGGACGTGTCTCTTTCGGATCTGTGTGAGCTCCTTATCGGGATGTTTTAGAGGCAGCAGGATCTGACGTATTCTCATGTGACAGTGAAATTACAATGAACTGGGTTGACTTCCAGTCGTATTTACATAAGTAAACGTCCCAGGGGCTAGCTAGGTATGGTAATTTACTTTATAAAAGTTAGGAAATTCCTGTTTACTTTTTCCGGAATTACTTCCCATATTTTTCTGTATTTTAATTTCTCATTTGCAAGCAAAGTGTCCCGCCATAGACTGCGTTTTGCTTCAAGGGAATGGCATAAAAGCAGCATAAAGACCACGCCTGAAGCAGAGATATGAGTAAAGGAGGAGGGAGATTCTGATCCAGATGAAAGCGTGATGTGACATTAAAGAAGGGAGCAGAGAGAGCTGGGAGGCGGAGGAGAGGAGGGGCCCTGCTGCTCAGCGCTACATCAGTCCCTGCGTTTGAACACAGCCGTGCGCTTATGCAAACTTCCTCCTTCAACGCTGCTCTGCCAGAATCCTTGGAGACCCGCAGCAGCGGAGGTCTTCCAAGAACTGCTAGTCTGAACCTCCGGAGAAACTAAATCAGCCAGCAAAGTAGAAAATGTGTCAATTGTATTTCTAGAAGCAAAAAAGTGAACTCAGTGAGTCGTCGCGGTTGTGTCTGTCCAACGGCGGTGCGGTCTCTGATTGAGGATGTCCGATACTTCATCAAAGGCTTCCCAGCCCATTTTCCAGGTGTAAATTTAGCTCTTTGACAGCTCTTATGTGATTATGTGCTCGTTAGCTTCTGCTGTGGCCTCACGGAGTGGCGCTGGTTCGATAATCAATGTGACCGAGCTGTAGAGGCAGACTTTACATATCAATCTGTCCGAGGGCCTGACAGCTTCCAGGCACACACAGATGGAACCTTCTAGCCGTGAGATAGAAGCCAGAGATTGCTCTTTGATCAAAAGGTGTGCTCCCAGGGCTGTCTACATCTGCAAGACAAAAAAAAGTTAGGATTTCTACTCAACGGTGACAGTTTTGGATGAATTTTGCTGAACTTTTTTTCAAGGCTGCTGATCAGAAAGCTGCAGAAACAAGAAGCCCCTTTAACATCTTTACTACTTAAAACATCAAAAATCTGCTGTGAGAAACAGTTTGGGTCTCCGTATAGCAGGAAGTTGCTAGAAAGCATCTTCTTTTCCCTTCTGTTCTGTGACAGAACCACCCCGTGTGTGTTGATCACTGGAATGCCACATATCCCACACTGGAGGGATCTCATAGATCTCTCTCTTTCTCTTTCTCTCCCCCTCTCTCTGCGTTCTGCAAGCTTTTTGTAGCAGGTAGGCAAACCCGAGTTTGCGTCCGCCTTATCTCGTAGCTTATCGATCACAGCCAGGATTACCTCGGACCTATTCTGACGTATTTCGGCTCTGAGAGGGTGCACGCATCTGTTGTCTGCCATGTTTCTTCCTGAACAACTGCTTTGGTTTGGTTCCTGCGTGAAGAGGCCTCTGACGCTGCTCCTCCTCCTCCTCAGTTGTCCCTGAGTGCCGCTCTTTGGGAGTGGGTGTTCTTCCGCCAGTCATCCTGGGAGCGCAACAATAGGTTGGACTGTTGACGATGTGAGAAACCGATGCTGAGCGTTTGGAAGGTTCTGGATGGTTCTGGACTGCGCCATCGCGTCAGCGTTGCTCGCCTGCTAAGCAAACCGATCATCCCAAACATTTTTTTAGAGCGCTCGCCTGCTGCTTTGATGGCGATGCACCAGCAGCCATCCAGAGCCACAGCTGGATGAGAAGCCCTGAGAAAATCTCCCTGAAAACCCTTTTGTTGTTGTGCTGCTCGCATTGAATTTATTATGCTTGCAGCATCTAATCAGGCCTGGCAAACACTTGGATCTGATGTGCGTCGTGACTACACAATTAAGTCATCACAGATTCGTAGTCGGTGGAAGTAGATTTCCCCTCCCACCGAGGGGCAGAACGGTTTCATAACAGAACAACCGCAAGCTGTAATCACTAATCAGCTTCCCGGTTGCGCAAGAAGCCGCAGAGGCCCAGCAGATTTGTAAACGAGTCAGTGCAACGTCTTCCAAAGGTGCGGAGCTGTGGCCCCGTGGCTTCGGACGTGGAGCACGTGGGCAGCTCAAATGTGCTGCTGCAGCACTCTGGGGGGGCTATTTGCTGATCGGCATCAAAACGTAAATCCGCAGCTGGGGTTGAAACGGGCGCCCGCGGTGTCGGCTCGTCCCCTGGGAGGGCCGGCCTGAGGGAGGACAAACAGCGTCAGAATGCAAAACTAGAACCACAATTATTAGTTTTACTGAACCAACTCAAACATTAAAGCCAGTCAGGTGAATGCCAGTAACCTCCTGGTGCTCGCATTCAGGTAGAACAAGTAGCTTTTTTATCCAATATCTTTGATGGCCCTTTTTTACAGCCCAGTATGACACACATCTTAGCAGAAGGTTACACAAAAGAGTCATAGTTCCATCTACAGCAAGGTTCCAGGGAGAGATCTGGATTAAAACAGGCTTTAAGTCATTTTAGTGCCGAGGTTCACTGGGACTTTCTGTGTAAAGTCTTTTACTCTTGGGTTAACTGTAAACTCAGGTGTTTTTCCAGTATTGTTTTTGTCTTACTGGGGGGATTGTTGTGATGGTTGGTGTCAGAAGGTCACTGAGGTCTGCTCTCACACTCCATCACTTTTTCCAGCCCTCTTCAGAGAGTCTGAGACTGTCGGACTGAAACGTGTGATTGCAAGTCCAGTTATCAGCTAATGGTGAGAGCACAACAGTGTAGTTCACACTGTTGTCAGCCCCTCCCCGCTTCCCCTCCACCTCCACCTCCTCCTCCTCCTCCTCCTCCTCCTCCTCCTCTTCCTCCATCATTATAGAAGCCCTCCACAGCCAGTGCCACAGCAGCTGCACGCAGAATAGAGGGAAGCCCAGAATTAAAGCCATTGTTATCGTGGGTTGACCACAGAGGGGCGGGGTGACGGGTTCTCTGTGGGCTGCCCTTGGTTCCCCCCAGGCCCCTGCCTTGAGCACCCAGATCTGTCAAACACACAGCAAGACCTCAAACAGATTCATACAAGAGTTCTTGAGGTGTCTGTGTTTCTCCAAAGCCAAATATCACAATTTCTCTCTGTTTGAGCCCCAAAATGAATTCTCCTGTAATGTACTATTAGGGTTGCCATGGTGATGGCTGCCATCTGTGTGCATGTCAGTTGCCATGCAGGTTTTTTTTTTCCTCTTCTCGCACTGGGGAGCAAGGCTGCTACGTGCTAAAGTAATGTAGAAGAAAAGTAGGAGGTATCTACGCACCTGCTGGTGTATGGACACAAAAATGACATTCTGCAGCTTCATTTCATATTCATTTTCATTTTTTGAGCGTGGTCTCTGGGCTGCCGTGCTGCTGGGAGACAGGTGAGCGGCAACAGCAAGCAGTAGCTGCTCATTGTGTCTAGCTGAGCCCGTCCCTCATCTTTAGCCTGCGCCAGTACAGAAAGGACCTCAGCAGCCCTTTGTCATGCGTCTGTGCGTCTCAGTGGTGACAACTATAAATTAAATGGGCCCTATGACTCTCAGCCTCCCCACAAAGCTTCCCTGAGCCTCACCTGTGGTGCCCTGCAAATTAGACGGCGTGTCGGGGAGCCTGCGTCGGTCTGGCAACACGGCGGAGGTGTAATTACCACAGAGAGACTCTGCTGCTCTTTTCACACGCGGTCACTGAGCTCATTAGGCCAGGAACATGATGTCGGGAAAAAAAGAGTAAAGCTGTGCTAGCACCAGCTGCTGAACTTCAGTCAGCGCGGCTACGCAATGTCTGGCTAAAGTTTGAAGCTTTGGTTCCTCTCCATGTACTTCAAACCTCCAAAGGTCAAAGGTCAGTGTTACCTTGTAAATATCTGAATGCAGGTCACATGTCCAGCAGCCCTTATGCGACTGCTTTATGTGTGCTTGATCTCCTTCGTCGCTGATTCAGTTTTGGGCGTCGAAGGCCGACTCTGTGACCTCATTAACAATGGTTGAATGGTTAAATGTGTGTGTAAGTTCGCTTCCAGTCGCGCACGCTACATTGCTCAAGGGCATGTCAAACAGAAAAAGCTAAACCCACACATCTGCCGGTGTCTCTTGTCGGTGAAGAAAAGGCAGTTGTCTCTCTGCTCTCTGGTCAGTTTGACCAGCGCCGCTTCTGATTTCTTCTTTCTTTTTGCAGATCATCACTTAAATTTGACTCTCAACCCTGATGTCCTTCCTCTTGTCTGGCTCAAACCAGACAGAATGAGGTTTCAATCACTCTGGAAGTCAACTCCACACTCACCCTCACCTCGCGTTCTCCTTTTTTGCCCTCTACTAGAGAACCATGAGCACTGTGGAGGAGGAGCCGGAGCACATGATACCATGAAGACAAGCCTGCAGGTCCTGCGCTGCCAGCTGCTGAGTGAGTAGACCCACAGTGGGGATGAGCCTAACGATGGAGGGTCCCGTACGAATGGTAGATGCAGAGTAAAATCAGAATATTACTCACTTTATTACTTCAACTACTAATTAGACATTAGATACAGCTGGGATAAAGCTAGTTCAGTAGCAGGACTGGAAACAGAGGGTTAAATATAATATAATAATTAAAATCGCCAATCAGCACCTCTGGAGGAGAGGTGCATCTTGTTGTTATTCAGTTTAATTGCCAGATCAGCGCTAGCCAACGCGTATGCTGTGTTACTGTTTTCCAAGTCAGGTGTGTGCTGACATCCATGTCTGACTGGTTCCGTTGTCAGCTGTCACAAACTCTGATTGGCCGATTGTTTTTCAACACTAAAACAAGGTCAGATTTGTCTGGATAGCTGAGTCATGCCTGGATAGGGAGACTGCACACACAGGTAGTTTTTTTATTTGTGGTTCCTGTTGGATGCTCCGCTGCTGCTTGAAATTCAGACGACGTATCAAAGCTCTGGGAGTGCACGTACAAATCCCTGGCAGCCCACCAGAATAGAGTGTCACGTTAATAGTGAACATCGGGGTGAGACGGGGACCCACCGGGCTCTTTGACAGTTAGCTTAGCAGCACGATGGTATCTGGTTCTCAGCCCACCTGGGAGGCCGTCGCCAGACAAAGCTGCCTCAGCAGCGTTGGACTGGCTCTGAACCTGTGTGCTCTAGGTGTTTCAGCTGAAGTGGGCAGGAGCAGGGTTGGGCTGCAGCAAGTTAAATCTGCATTATCTTGTTTTCAGCACAGGCCTGACAATGGGGACGGACTTTTGTTTTTTTTTACCGTGTGCGCAGATGAATAGCCCACTTGAAATCGCTGTCCCTGGGCAGAAGCGGTTCTCGGTTTTCTCTCTGGACCTCCTAGCAGATGTGCCTTGGTGTCCTCTAGCTGCAGGCAGAGAAGTGATGCTGCTGAAGAAGGTGAAGAACAGAATGGATGACCTAGAGAAAATGAAGCACTTTTTTCTCATTACTGCTCCATCTGTGCCTAAGTTTTAAAAACCTGTTGCTCCTCTGGTTCCAGCCCCTCCAACATAGTTTGTCTTTTAAAATCACCACATTGTGACTCAGTAATTATGGTTCAAACACTCCTTCCTTATTTATTTGATTGAAAAAAGTTGTTGAAAAAGGTTTAGGTGTTGTCTAACCCTTAAAAGCCGTGAAGATGTTTCTCCAGCCACCAGTTCCAGGTTCCAGACAACTTTCTGTTTAGCATTTCCTTTTCCAGACATCCTTTGCTGCTGTCCCAGCGGCTGCTCCATTATCCGAGGAAACATCACGAGAGGTCTTTGGTGTTCTCCTTTTAGAACTCGCCCTCGCCGTAATTCTCTGATAAACATGCCTTGCGTTCAAAGCTACTGAAACCCCACAAACAATTTTCTGGGCTTTCAAACAGGAAGCCATTATCCTGTTACGCAAGTGTTCCCTCTTATCTGGAGGCTCACATGTGTCTGTGCAACACTCCGCCCATGCAGGAGTCCTCCTGCTCCAGGAGGGTTCCAGCGGGCCACAGGACGTGCCCTATCTGTCTGTTTCCCCCTGTGGGACACACACTCTTGTCAGAATGTTACACAAACACACCCAGTGGCTGACCCAACATATTTAGTCATTCACTGTAAAAACAAACTTCTTTGCAGATGACTCCTACCTGTTTAGGTCAGATGCAGCTGTGCAGCTACTTATGCAGCATCCAGAATACTTTCATGAGTAATTTTCAGGTAACGGGTCCCTCTGGTGCTGTACACACCCAGTATGTAGTCCAGTGTAATCCCCTATTAGCAGCAGCAGACCTGCTGTTTTGTCTATACTGATGGATTTGTTAAAATTTCTGACTATTATTTGCCTATTCGGGACTGCGTGTCCTCCAGTTTGCGTCTGTCAGTGTTTATCCTCATAAAGTTCAGGATGTGCATCTGATTAAAGGATTTGTGGGCATATGATGAGAATGTTGACAGCATCTTCTGCCTTTTGTCCTGGGAGATTTTAGGAGAACCCTGAGAGATTTTGATCATTACTGCAGATAGGCAGCCATTAGCATAAACATAGCTAACTATATATAATATATAAGGTTGGCCGGGTGGCAAAACGATTATCCATAATTAATGTTTCTGGATCAGTTCCTCGTGGCTTCTAAACAACAACGTGTTGAGATTGGATAATGAGGCGGACGCCGTCCCTGCCGTTCCTGTGCGCGCTCATTTGCATCTCTAGCTCGGTTTGTGACCAGCGTGAGCAGACCAGCCAGGTCCGGTGTGTGATGCTTTTTAATAATACATTGAAATAGTAAAACTGTTCTGTTCTCCTCACGCTCCGGCTGCAGATCGAGGAATAAACTGGGAATCTTTCAGATGAACGCCTGGCGGGCCGTCTGGGCCCCGACTGATGGATGGCTCTGCAGCATTCCGTTTTGAAACGTGTCAGCTGATGATGGGCCACCTGGATCCAACTTTGCTTCACTAGCAAATTACCGCCATGAGTTAGAGCTATGTCCACTACGCTCAGAATAAGGTGACCTCTGGAAAAAAAGGATAACCATGCCCCACTGCCCAGCGGACCCTGTCAGTGTAGCCGGGATGCTGGAGTCGGCGCTGAGCCTGAAACATGCTCTTCTTCATCTCAGCAGCTGTAAATGACTTGTTTGTTTTAGATTGTGCTGGTCTAATTGTAGATAGAGTGGAAGCGTGGAGTGTGATAAGGGGTGCTCAGTTCCCAGGACCCCAGCGGGATCAGTGCAGTGATTGTTCCTCTGTGCCTCTAGAAAAGCGCTACTTCAGCATGTTCCTAACATTTGAATTGCTAACTTCCAGTACACAGTGTGGAATCCGCTAATGGCAAACAGGTTGACACCATCAATCAAAGGAACTGAAACTGGGCTGGTTTCACCTTGGCAGCATTCGTGTTTGTGACGCTAACTCCTGCTTTGCTGCATCGGGGCAACAGGTAGGTGTGTGTGACAGCAGTGCCACGGCGTCTTTTCTTCTCCCCTCGTGACTATATTGGGTTGGCTTGTGTTTTGTAGGCAGGATGGGAAAAAGAATGAAGCGTCTGGCACTTTCCTGTTCAACCTCGCGGTTCTTTCTCTCTCCTGTCTGGTTTTCTCCCAGCGCCCGGACTCAATAATGTATGTTCATAATGCTCAGTTCTCTTTGCGCACCTTTTCCATCATTTCCGCGGTTAATTTGCTCGTGGCAGCCGTTTCCCTGCTGCACGTATTTGTGGATGGGGGAGGCCCAGCTCTCCATCTGCGTTCACCCTGCTTATGCAGTCACTCCATCAGACAGACACCCAACCGCTCTGACAAATGACACCCATTTGCCTCAGTGTGTATGCGTAAAATACTCGGGTGCACCCACGAAAACGCAGCAACATCAGGACAAACCTGATGGGTTTTGCCTTGATGCTGCCTCGCTGACCCGTTTTTCACACGTTTTTGGGTAAAATGGATGCTGTGACTGGGCCGGCTGGTGGTCTCACATCCCCCTGTTTGTTTGTTTTTTAAAGACTTGTATGTGCAAATCTATAGACTAGTTACAAATTAGAAAAATCCTGAATGAGAACATGGAACACAAAGCAATCATCCTGGTAGACGATAATCCCAAAGACCTAAAGACAGTGTCTGATTCTAAAGGTCAGTGTATATCCAGCACTAATGAACAGTCAGACCAGTCCAGTACGTGCACTAGTGTCTTTAATTGGAAAAAAAAAGAAAAGAAAACAGATGTTTGCCCGTTAGCCTGTTTATGAAACAGATTTGCAGCATCTGTGAGGAATAATTATACTGTCCCAAAACATGTTTTTCAGCAGCAGGAAGAACTGGTCTGGCTGGTGTTTTGTAAAGGTAGCTGTCCTGTTATGTTTTATTCAGCGGTGTCGGGTTGCCTGGCGGTGACGGCCCAGTCTGAGGCGCAGTTTTAGGTCCGAGAGAAGCGGTAAACATGCTCTCAGTTTCCTTTCCATCGCTGATTGGCAAGGACGATGGTCTGCAATGAATCTGTTCTTACATGTGGTTATTCTAAAAAAAGGCCTCCATTTTCTGGGAGGTACACCTGCTTCAGTGTTGAAACCTTTCTAAAATACCTTGTTTTAGGGGTTTTTTATTTGAAATAGTTGCATCCAGTCCACCTGTTACCAGCGATCACAGGACACACACCAGCAGCAGCAGCAGCTCAGGCGTTTAAGCTCTGACCAGTCGGGTTTGTCCGACTGTTTCTGTGGATAAAGGATCATCGCAGAGAAGACGAGCAGTCGTAAATCAGACGTGTGTGTGTGTCCGTGATATTTGAGCCTGGATCGGGATCTTGGGATTAGAGGTGTGACGGGCTTGGTTAATGGGGGGAAGAGCGGGGAGCGTTTGTTCCAGCGGTTTGTGTGATTGAGAAGGCAGGGAGGATGATGATGAATGATTCAGAGGCTGAGTTTGAACAGGCTCCGCTCTGAGGTGCAACTCTGGTGCAGAATAATTCCTCACTTTAGTGTAGACCACCAACATCTGTCTGGCAGAGAAAGTCAATTTTGCCCTTTTCACCCGTTGCTGATTATTTATAAATTCCAACAGGGTTTGTTCTGTTGTTTTTCGCTTCTAACTTTGTTAAAATGTTGTTTTTCACTTTGTGCGTGACCTATTTCAAGGGGAAAAAACACATTGCTCTTTATTAAAATTAGCATGTGTAGAGTGGCAACGTTTAGCGGTTCTAGCAGTGGCTGTATTTTCCCACAAATGCTCCAATATTCCCTTATTTCATTTATTTATTTACGGATTAGTTCTAGAATCCAAAACAAATTTTTCATTTAGACATTTTTTTTCTTTTGAGGTTCGTCTTAAAGTGAAAGAGGTTTTGCCTGCTTCTGGGTGAGGACTGCACGTGTACGGACGCGGCAAAGCCGCCCAGTGGGAGCTCCGCTAATGTGCCGCTTTAGCTTTGTTTAACTGTGTCGATCGGGGATGAGCAGGCGGCAAATGAATACCTCTTTGCACGTCTTTTCCCCGACGACGTTCTCGCTGTCTGAATATCATAATAGAAGCGGTATTCCCAGCAGGCGCCTGCCAGTGATTTGTCACCGCCCAGACTCCTGACGGGATTGTGGAGGAGAACGTGAACCTGCCTGGCTCTCCCAGAAAGATTCATCCTGTTCGGATTCTACGACAGATATCGGATTTATTTGAGTCTGGAATGGGCGAGGTTTGCCTGTAAGCGCCAGTAAAACGCCTGATGTCACTAGATTTACAGCTGTGGACCAGATGAGGAGACATGGTTGAGTAAATGATCACTGAATTCTTTCACGCCATCTTATAGTCGGTACTTCCTCTTTCCCTGCAGGTGCTCTAGCTTTCCTTGCACTGTCAGCACTGGTGACGTCAGCACGGGAGCTGCATGTCAGCCAGACATCCCAGCATCCTGTCTCCATGGCAGCCGCCCAGGACTGGCATCAGGAGGGCTCCAGTGGCTGGAGGTGGTTGCCCACAGACCAGCGTCAGCCCTCAGACATCCTCCTGCCGACCGCTGGCCTCCACCCTCCGGCCCTGCTTCACGGAGCCCAGAGCTCCGGTCGGGGTGCCGCCCCGCAGGTCCGAGCCCCGGCAGCCGTCGCCGTGAACGAGGCAAGCGCCTCTGCCAGCACAGTCCGCCCAAACACCGTGGAGTCTACCAACAGAGGGAACCTGGATCTGGCTGCCTCCCTGTCCGTCGACATGGCCCAGAGCTTGAGAGTCGGGGAGCGCGGACAGAGCGCCGCACATGCCATCACCTCCAGGGAGGTGCGGGACGAGTCCCCCACCAATCAGCTGTGGACAGAGCAGACGGGTGACCACTCAACCTCGCCTGTCGCCACGTCCACCGAGTCCGGCCTCAGCAGGCAGAACGCAACAGTCTCCAACCACTATTCCACACCGGATCAGGCCACCACCCAGGGGTTCCAGGCTGACCGGAACGCCACCGAGGGGCTGGGGAACGTGACCGCAGTCGGGGGGCTGGTGTCCAGCGCCTCCCTGGGAGAGGCCGACTCTCCCGGGAACCGCTCGGAGCCGTCTTCGACAGCCAGCGGGAGCTTCCTGAACAGGCAGGTGCCCGCCACCACCCGTGACCCCTGGGCAGCCGACAACAGTTCCGATCAGGCCGTTGAGTCCCCGTCTTCACGCGTGACCATTTGCTTGAGCCGGATGGACATCGTGTGGATCGTGCTGGCCATCAGCGTACCCGTGTCTTCATGCTGTAAGTCCAATTCAAATCTTGTGTCATCGGCCGTCCAGGCTGTTTCCAGGCTAACCCTCGTCTTCCTCTTCCTCCCTCGGCCTCCTCCAGCCGTGCTTCTGACGGTGTGCTGTATGAGGCGGAAGAAGAAGTCGTCCAGCCAGGAGAACAACCTGAGCTACTGGAACAACGCCATCACCATGGACTATTTCAGCAGACACGCTGTGGAGCTGCCCAGACAGATACACACCCTGGAGAACGAGGTTTGGAGGCCCTTCCATCAGCACTCCCTGCTGACATTAGTTGTCCAGCCTTCTGCGCCACATAAATATCATATAGTTACGCAGAGTACCAGTCAGAAAGCTTTTATTATTGATATTAAAAGCGTGTACATATCTGTTATCTTCGATTCATGACAAATAATTAGGAAACATCTTGCACCCCAGACATTGGTTTTGCCTGGTTTGTGCGCTACACTGCCACCTGGCGGACATTCTGTTTTAAAAATAATTGTCAATTATTCTTGTTTTTTTTTCTTTTTCTTTCTTTTGCTCGTGTGCTTTTATCACCTGCTCTCAGTCATCATTTTGCCATCGCCTTTCTTTCACTGTCTCCGTTTGCCTGCTGCAGCATCAGGACAGGGACCCTGAGCTCGGCCCACGTCTGGGATGCCCCTGGTCCCTCCCAGGTGTTGTTTTCCCCTGATTTCCCTCTAGGGCGGTCCTCCTAGCTCCCTAGGTGCTCCAGATAAACGACGGCGCTGGGAGAGTCGATCCCCAACCTGAACTAGTAGTGTCGATATGCTCCCGCAACTGTCCACACTCCCCTGTTCCAGCTGTCCTCGTTGCCTGTTTTCTTTTGTCATCACTCTCTTTTCCTTCACTTTTACATTATCCCCAACATGTCTAACATCATCCTCCCACAGCTGTAGGTGTAATTTTGAGACGGTAGAAGTAGGAATCCACAGTTAGGTTCCTGCATGAAGACTTTGTGTGTTGTTCTTGTAGGACCAGGACACGTGTCTCCCCCCTAACGGCGACTACAGCGGCAGCAGCGTCGTCCTGGTCAACCCCTTCTGCCAGGAGACCCTCTTCATCAACAGGGACAAGGCTTCCGTCTGAGGTTGGAACCAGAGCGGCGCCGGCGGATCCGCCTCTCCCTCCTAATGTGGTAAATCCTCAGAGAGCCCTGACGTTTCACTGAAGATTAAAACAGGGTCAAGAGACACTGGTGACACAAACAGACGTTATTTACTCTGAGATCGCTCCTGCATATTTTTCTGATGTCAATTTTCTACAAAATGCTTAATTGTGATTTCAACAAAAAGAGGTTTTTATTGTCTTTCTAAAACACATACCCTGTGGATGTGTTCCTCTTTTCAGTCAGCTCACTGTGAAATGTGCTTCAAACACACACACACACACACAGACACACACGCTATACAATTATCTGCTGTTATCAGTCATGTCTGCTTTTACTTTATCAACTCCAAAATCATTTCAGCCTGTTGAACTTGAATTTCGCGCCTATGTTCTGCGAGAGGGGGTGCAGAAAACCGTGAGAGACTCAGGCCCATATTTTAAAAAATAAAGAATTTGTAACTGTTTTTACCTCCTACTCAGTAATTACGCCTCTATAGGATTAAGTTGTTAGTATACACATTATTTATTGAGCATATTGTAAATTTAAATGAGCAGAGTAAGTAAAAACTGTAAGAGAAAAAGGTATTTAAAATGAAAATAATGTAAAAGTCCTGTACATGCAGTTAGAATTGGTTTCAGCCTTTATATTCAACTGGGGATCCCGCAGATGTTTACCTCAAGAATAACTGCATAATAACAATCATAACAATAATAATAAAAATCAAATTGAAATTAAAATTATAAAAAAAAAAAGTATAATAAATAAAATATGTAGTTACTGTTTGATAGAGTGGCAGGTAGCAAGTATTTTTTTTTTTAACTCCGACCAAAACATTTTGACAAACACAAGCCCTGATTTGTGTTTGATAGATGAATTCTAATGTGAAAAGTCACCACTTACACAAAAGTAAGGACAAAAACACAAGGATTTTCATCAGATTCAGCTCCTCTGTCCTTGTTTCCGCGTCTGCCTGCGATTCTCAGCGCTGTTACGCCAGTTTTTCTTGCATACTTTGATCATCGATTCTGTGCCCCCTCTGTCATCTGTTTTCTTCTGCTCTGCTCTAGATTTCTCCAATAATCAATGCCGCCTTCTTCTATTTTCTGCTTTGTGAAAAGTTCTAAACCTACTGATTCATGCAGGTGAAGCCACCACAGTTGCACGCTCACAGATCGGGCTTTTTCATTTTGCACACTGAAAAGTGGATTAGACAGCATGTGGCACAGTGGAGCAGTGTTGTATATGATGTATATTTTGTACTGTAGTATACACTGTAATTTTTACCGCTGAGCAATAAAACAAAGGATGATATACCTTTTGCCTTAGCCATTTTTATCACTTGCATTTTCCCCTTTTTGTGTCTTGCAGTTTTTTGGTTTGCAAATTTCACATCAGTTTTAACGTTACAGCAGAATATGATTAAAGTATTTTGGAGTAAATATTAACGATGCGTTTTGTAAATCGGTCCCAAAGTGGTCCAAACGTACGCAGTTAAATTTAAGAATAGTGCTAATAAAGGTAAAATGGGAGTGGAAATTGACCAAAGGTGATAAACATCTTAATTGGGTATGATGAGGAATGTTTTTAAAGCTGTAGCGATGTGTGTTGTTTGTTTTTTTAAATCAGCACAAAGTATACAAATACTGGAACTATTTGCTCGATAAGCAAAATTTAAAAACAAAAATCGGAAACGGTAAATAAAACTATAGATTTTTTCCCAATTAAACCTACAGTATGCAGCACAAATATAAATGTGTAAGTAAACAATAGAAGTTGTTCTTTTATTATTCGGGGTGTTTTTAATTTTTCTTCTTCTGCGCTTCATTTTTCTTTCTGCTTCCGGATCACAACGGAACGTCTTCCGGGTGATGGGGCAGTGTTCTCCAGCCCGTGCATGGCATGGTTGACAGGCTAGCTCACGCTTTAGCCGGGGACCTTGGTTGGACGTCGTCATCAACCTGTAACAGAAGTCAAACCTGCACGGTTAAGTGCAAACTCAAACGTCTCTGACAGCTGAAATCGCTGTTCTTCTTCTCCGGGATCGATTTTCCACAGTTGTCAACGCTCGATTCTGCTAGCTAAACTTGTTAACGTCGCTCTTTGAAAATGGCGGATGTACCGACAGAGAAGTGTCTGGATGATTTCTTTGCCAAACGGGATAAAAAGAAGAAGAAGGAAAAAGGCAAGGGCAAGGAGCCGCCTTCCGGGCCCACGGTGCTTGTTAAGAAGAACAAGAAAGAAAAGGAAAAAAACACGAAAAGTGATAACCAAGACGCGCAGGTAGAAAAGGTAACGTACCAGCGGTGTGCCGTAACGGTTTCCCGTTAATATTGCTCACATATCGCTGTCGTGTCAAACTGGCCTGTCACAATCTCCTTCTTTTACAGTTACACTTACAGGTGGTTTTTTTTGTGATTATACCAATTAAATTTAAAGATTATTTCCATTTCATTCACACGAAGGCACACAATTGCTAGCTAAAATAGCATATGGTACTTTCTGGTGAACACCAGTTTGACACGGCGGTGTTTTAAATTTAAACCCTCGGTGAAGACCAAATGGGAACTATTATTCGGCGTGTGTCGACGTGAGCGTGTTGGCAGATGACTGCCCTGCTGCCCCACGGAGCCTGTCCTGGTCCTGGCCGTCGTGGCGGCGAGGCCGGGCCGCCATTAGTCCCCGATCACCAGGAGCCAGTTTTCGGTCGGCAGCCTCGACGATTTTAGTTCCACACTGGGTTGGCTTTCAAAATGGTTCCCACTAACCCCTAAGCCTAAGCCTACGCGTTTCCCCGAGCTGTCTTTGTGGAGCCGGGGTGCTGTGGTGACAGCGGCTAAGGGGAATGTGGCTCGCTGTCTTTCATGTTCCATGCTTTTCCAAGGAGGATGAGGAGTGGAAGGAGTTTGAGCAGAGGGAGGTGGACTACAGCGGCCTGCGGCTCCAGGCTTTGCAGATCAGGTGAGGAGAAACGGCCTTTGTCGTTCTCTGTCGTTGTCTGGCTTGCTTATATTTATCATGAAATGTGCAGCGGTTTTCAACCTAAATAAGACTGATTCATTCTTGTCCAGTTAATCCAGCTTATTACCAGACTATTTCAGTTATTCTGTGTAGATGTTTGCTGACCAACTGGGCCTGATAATCATGCGCTTTGTGCTTCCAGTGATGAGAAAGAGGAGGAAGAGTATGAGAAGGAGGAGGTCGGTGAGGATGGAGAAATTGTGTTGGTCAGCGGGGACAAAGTTTTCAGTCCGTGGAACAAGTCTGGGGCTGCGCCGCCTCCTGCTGCTGCACCCGTGGGTGAGTACCGCCAGCCTCTCCCCCTCACCCCCTCACCCCTCTTCATCAGCAGTAGATTTGGATGCGTGGTTATAAATAATCTTTACTTTTAGAGAAGTTGCTGCAGAGTCTCCTGCTGTTGAAGAGCGTCACAGAGAAGCGCTGATGTGTAAATTCAGGTTCGTCTGAGCTGAAGTTCTTTGTCGTTTCCAGAGGACGTTGAAGTGCCAGAGTCCAAAACCTCGGGCGTGTACCGCCCCCCAGGGGCTCGGCTGACCACAACCAAGCGCGCTCACAACCAGGCCCCCCCGGAGATCTTCAGCGACGCGCAGTTCCCCTCTCTGTCCGCCACCGCCAAGCACGTGGAGACGCGCAAGTAAGTTAGCGGGCACGCTGAGACGCGGCGGCGCGGCGGCCTGAGGCTGAGCTCTCCTGTGTTTTCAGGGACAGAGAAATGGAGAAGACCTTTGAGGTGGTGAAACACAGGAACCGCGGCAGAGAGGACACTAGTGGCGCATCTATGCAGCAGCTGCAGCTCGACAACCAGTACGCCATCCTGGGGGACAAGTAGAGCCTCTCTTGTCCGTCCCCTGGCCCCTTCAGTACAGTCCGGCCCCTCAGAGAGCTGAATCTGGGCTGTGTCGACGGCAGCCCCGATCGGCTCACGCTTCCACCATTAACAACTTAACACACACCTCATCTACAGCAGCACAGCCTCTGAATTGATCCCATGGCAAACACTTGCTCAGCCAGCCTGCAGGACTGCGCCTGAGGGAGGGATTCGCGGGGAAGGACAGCGCAGAAACACCAGAAGTCCCGTCTGCAGGAGCCGGCGTGGCGGCGTCGCCCTCTGAGCAGCCGTTTGGCGGCGACGTCTTTCTCTGGACTTGAAGCTGCACAGAGGGGGGGCCATAGCGGGACGCTTCCACAGACTTCTGGCTAAATATCTATTTTTTTGCAAGATCATTTGAATCCAGTTGCACTTATTGTTTCTTCTTTCCCCCAAGCTGCGTCCGGAGGCTTAGGGAGCGGGGCGTTCTACCTCAGCAGTGGAGCTGGCGAGGACGTGGACTTCTTGTTTGGTTTTTGCACGGTTGCGGTGGACAGGCCCAACCGCGACGGCTCCTCTCCCCCCACGAGCCGGCCGTCGGCCTCTTTCACCCACCACATCTGCTTCTCCAGCTGGCACGCTGATGACGGAAGGCTGGCTCTCCGCGGAGGCTGGCTCGGTTGCTAAGTGGCCTTACTGACACAAACTGCTGCGAACGCGTGCCCTCGCCCCCCAGGCCGCCGCCTCGGGGTCTCAACCCAAACACGAAGGCTGAGCGGAGAGTTCCCCCGGCCTGGTCTTCAGCTGGTGTCGTTCACCGGCGTTTGCGTTTGCGTTTGCGTTTGCCGCCGCTGCTTCGTCTGGTTTCTAATTCAGAGTGATTGAGGAAAGAAAAGGTTTTCCTGTGGTTTGACCGAGGTTGCGCGTCCCTCCTGAGAACGGGGTCAAACCACAGCAAAGACGTTTTCTCTCTGAGGGTTTTAGGCCTGAACGTAACCCCCAGTCTTGTTTTTTTTTTTTTAAATTCATAACTTGTCGGCCACCAGCTGCAGTTGCTGGAGAGGTTGTGTGACAGATGGTGCCCAGACAGGAGGAGGTCTCACCTGCTCACCGCTGCATGATGGGAGGGTGTGTTGGAGTGTAACATGAGATCAGTCAGGCTGAGGGAGCCACGTTGAAACTGAGATGCTTATTTTTGGGTGAGCTGTACGCAGATGTCTTTTATTACAGGTTAGATTTGAAAAGGCGGTTTAAAAACTGGACTTGAATCCCACATTTGGGAGCGACGATCCTGCCTGGACCCTCCGTGGGAACATATCTGAGAAGAACCTAACAAATAAAGTGATCCTTGTGAACTAAGTTGTCTTTGATGATCTTTGCTTGTGCTCCAGAAGTCTAACCGCCTACTCTCTCATCTACAGCACCCACGGCCCCTCCAGCTGGAGGGGCCTCTGAGTTTCTCCCAACGCTGGGAGCCTCTGACTGGGAGCTGCTGACTGGATCGTTTTTCTCTGGGAGGGAAAACACTTAATCAGCTGGTATCCTCCTGCCAACATTGTTGAGGAGCCGGTTTGAAGGACTCTGACTGCAGAAGATCCATCCAGTCAGAACATCTGCGGTTGCCTCATTAGCATCCAGACTTGCCTCTGCTTTATAACACAAATCTGGAATCTAATCTACATCTACAGATAATAGACAGACCTGAAGGAGGCTGGGTCCCTGACAATTAGATGAGAAAATGCTCCTAAAAAGAGAGAGAGAGAGAGAGAAAGGAGCCGCAACCCTCCACCCTAAACAACACCTTTACATTCCGCCCGCGCTGATGAAACAACTCAAACCGTCCTCTGTCTTCTTCATCACACGTCTGGATGGTTGTGCTGATGAATTCTCCCCTTCCTCTCCTGACTCCTCCTCTTCCTCTCTCCGACTCCCTCCCCTTCCTCTCCTGACTCCTCCTCTTCCTCTCTCCGACCCCCTCCCCTTCCTTTCCTGACTCCTCCTCTTCCTGCTCTCTTGCCCCCTCCTCTAAAAGGTCAGCTGATTACAGCGTTGGCCTCGAAAACCCCCTGGTTCTGCTCTCCCAAACCTCGGGAGGGGACACGGCCCCCTCCCTTTACCCCGTACCGCGGGTCAGAGCTGGATTCGAACCAGTGCCTGCACCGTTGGCGACTTACGCTACGGTTGACCCAGACCACTTCGCCGCGGGGGAGTTGGGGTTGACAGAGCTCCGGGCGTATTTATCTTTCATTTTTGGGTCGAAAGTAAAAGAGCGCAGAGTGGGATTCGAACCCACGACTCCAAGCAGAGTCCTGATCTCCAGCCGTGTGCTCTACCACTGAGCTACCATGGACTGGTGTCTGGGACTCGTCTCTGGGCGTATTTATCTTTCCTTTTTGGGCAGTTGAAAGCAAAATGTGCAGAGTGGGATTCGAACCTACGACCTTCAACCGGAGTCCTGATCTCCAGCCGTGTGCTCTACCACTGAGCTACCATGGACTGGTGTCTGGGACTCGTCTCCGGGCGTATTTGTCTTTCCTTTTTGGGCAGTTGAAAGCAAAATGTGCAGAGTGGGATTCGAACCCACGACTCCAACCAGAGTCCTGATCTCCAGCCATGTGCTCTACCACTGAGCTACCATGGACTGGTGTCTGGGACTCGTCTCCGGGCGTATTTGTCTTTCCTTTTTGAATACTTGTCTTTAAAATGAGTCAAACTGCACAGGATTCAAACCCGCCACCTTCAGGGTGCCAGGGGAGGGGGGCAGCACCCGGTGCCGCTCAGCCAGGCTCAAGCTGGGCTTGTCAGGCCTTTCACATGATTCAAAACCCACATTAGCAGGACAACATGTGTGGTGGTGGACATTTCTCATCTTCGTCCTGACTGTGGTCGGTGATTTAGAAGAGCTTGGTTGTTGTTGTTGTTGCAGCTCGGAGCGTCCAGCTGTGTAGCGTGGCGGTTAAGGCAGAAGGCTCCGGTGCGAGCGAGCAGGGGGTCGCGCCCAGGGCCTCCCGGCGGTGGTAGCCGGGGCACCAACGCGAGCATTATTTTGGCACGAGAACGTTGAAGAGTAAAAAAATGTAGAGGTGGAATCAAACCCACAACCTCAACTCGCAGTTTGCCAACTAAGTTTGGCACCTGACTTACATTCGGTGACATAAAGTGTCGCCTTTGATTGATCGTAAGAACTTAGATTGATGTTGAAGACAACTTCAGCTGACATTTGCTAGGTTTAGTAATCATGCTGTGTTTGATATTTCCTGCTTTTGATTCCTTAATACACCTATTGATGCTGGTCTTGGACACATGGTCAGTGATAGTACCCGGGGTCATCGGGGGTTTCGGGTCTTTCAACATCAGACCCCCTCACCCAGGCGACCCGACTGGGAGTGATCAGTTCCCGGCCTGTGTCCAAGAAGCGCTCGTCCACGGCTTGTCCCGCTGGATCCACAGCCAAGATGAGTTTTGCTAAACGACTTTTTGATCGTCCTCCAGTGACATCTCTTCTCCAGCGTTTTGGCTGTTACATGATAGATGGCACCATGTTTTAGCTGACTGCCACAGTCTCCTGCTGCAGAACAGCAGCCTGTAGCTGCTGCATCGTCAAACACTGGAGGATTTCTGCCAGCACCGCAATTGTAATTTGTTTAATCCTTTTTTCCAGTTTGAAAACCTCGCTACGGTGGTGGCACTCAGCTGCACTAAGGCCCAACTTAGTGCCTAGAAGGGCCCGAGCTCATGGGTTAACGCTGGAGATGCTGCTGCTGCACACTGGTAGCCAAAAGGCTGAAGAGGCAGGACAGTGTCGCTCTCCTCTGGCCCTCACCTCCTGACGGCGCTGCCTTCGGTCAGTTGTCAGCTTCCAGGGCTGATTTCACAGAAATCCCAACCCACCATCAGCCTCGTGTCCTGCCAGGCCTGTGACTCCTGCTGTTCCTGCCAGGAGAAAAAGGACAGATGCATAAAGTGTGGACAGGACAGGAGAGCAGGAACAGTAAGAAGGGACAGAGTGGCTTGAGACCATGAAGAAAAGCAGTAAAATGATACATCGTGTCTATTGAGTCTTTAGCTTGGCTGTTTTATTGTATGGTGTAATTTTGTTCTGAAATAATTGGTTTGTAAGCGTTTAAAGTTGAATTTTATACAAGTAAATGTGTGGTATTTAGTAGAATATGTTTTTCTGTTTGTTTGTGTGGAATGATGATAATAATAATTTATAAAGAGCTTTTACAGATGCAGATTAAACAGGAGAAGAAACCCAAAAAGCAATAATAAATATATAATTGTTGACATTTATATTTTTTAGACTGATTCATGGTACCTCTATGGCCATAGAGGTACCTGTGTCTGAGGCTGGGCAGAGCTCTGGGTCTCAGGCGGAGCTGCTCACACAGCCTCGGAGCAGCCCGACCCGTGTCCCACCAACGCAGCTGGAAGGCTTGACGCGCAGGAGAGCCGTATCAGACAGATGGCCGTCAGGTGGGAGATTCGGTGGGAGCAGGGAGGACTGCCACTGCTGGTTTTGGCTGTTCCTCTTCTTTGACGCCATCTTTCTTTGATAGTTTGAGGTTTAAACACTTCGCCAATTTAATTAAAGGAGCTTTCACAAGTTAAAACTTTGTGCAAACAACACTTACTGTGAAATCACGCGAACTCAAAAACACAACCTTAATGATTGATCGTGTTTTAAATGAAAAGTAAAATTTATTATTCCTGAACCACAAAATAGACTTCTTTGGTTGTACAAATTCACTAGTTACAGTCTTGTATGAGCTCTAACCTTTGACCCTTCCCAACAATCTAACTGCAAGTAAAGCCCCTGAAACAGAACTGAGACATGGTACAAACAAAAAACACAGCAACAATGTAGTGAAACCCATCCAGAAACCTTACCCTAATGCAAGTTTTGATATTTAAAAAAAGGAAATAAACTGTTGCAAAAGTCCAAACAAACTGAATTTTAGTCAGTGAGTGTCATGAAAGAAATTAAATTAACACATAATGCTACCATGTTCTGATTCTGCAAAAAAAAAACCAAAACAGAAAGTGATTTCTAAAGATATTCCGCACCTCTTGGCTCTCCTCTTACCGAGTTCACACGTGGAGAGCCTGGCGACACGGAACCCGCACACCCACGACTTGGCTCCAAACTCCGAAACTTCCTTTCAGGATTTGTACATTATTCACACAATTCACAGGAGTTAGTGATTTTCAATGGTGTCAGACTTAAACTAACTGACAGAGAAGAGGACAGGACAAACACCCACTACCTTCACGTCCTGTGAACGCAGCCAGGAAACGTTCCCATATTAACTGATTCACATTGATATGATGATAATAATAATAATAAATACCCTCCTGGTGGGGTGTTTAAGTACCGCTGTTTCACTGACACCAATCTGTGTGTGCTCGATATGGTTTGGTCTCCAGTGTAATCATCCTCCACAATATGTGTGTGTGTGTTCTAACTGATGATAGAAAACGATATCCAGTTACTTTGGTAAAACTTATAAAAATCTAAACTGGATCAGTTATAATTGTCAGATTTTCTTGAATTTGAGATGCATCATTTAAAAAAAGAGCAATAAATTACTTAAGATTAGCTAACAATGTGTGGCAGTGCAAAAAAGAATATTTATGGGAAAGAAAAGATGTAATTTGTGACAGTGAAGGTAGCAGGCGTTCCCTCTTCAATCAATATGTACACTGCCCACCACGTTTTACATTCTATTCACTGAAATCCTAAAAATATCATTAGTAGAACTATGACCCACTTTCTTTTCTCTATGCCTTTTTTTCTCTTTAACAGCAAAGTCATCACAAGTAAAAATAAAATCATCCACCAACATTTGTGTTGCCTTTTTTTAAAAAATAGATCAGCTTCTGCTAAAAGAAATAAAAGTAGCATTGCTAGCTGACAGCGCTAGCTCCCTCTGGCCCTTCACCGACTGCTGAGCTAGCTCATCCACAGGCTGGACAGGCGCACGACACACGCGAGTGCGTGCACGGTGCTGCCGGTTGCCCCTGCAGTGGTTCGATACGGGAGAGTAAACCCCGCTCCACTGACACTGGTGTTCCTGAACTGTGCCCCACCGGTGGATGAACCCACCGGTGGGGCACAGTGGATCAAGAATGTGTGTTTTTTTCTACCCCTCTGCTTGGGCGTCTTCTCCCGGCGCCAGGTGTTACGTGGGTACGGCGGTCTCCAGGCTGCGGCGGCCCTGCCTCAGTTTGCGCTTGTTGCTGTACAGCGCCATCTCCTCCAGGGCGGAGGTGGCGGGTGGCGCCGTCGGCATCTCGGCCTCAGGAACTCGCTGCGCGCCCTGGGAGAAAGAGCGTTTCCAGTTAGAGGAGGACCACTTTCCCACCGTTTTCATCGTTTTAGTAGAAGGAACCAGCAGCATTTGGAGCCTCATTCACCAGCCTCTTCCATCAACAACCAACATGCACAAAACTAAAGGCAGCACTGCAACCAAGACGCTAAAACTGAATCTGGATCTTCAGTTTGTTCATGAAAACGAGCGTTCTACTCATGACAGCTGCACCATCAGCGCGCCAATACAAAAACAGGTGAATGGAGAACTTATTTAAGGAGTTTAGGTGTGTTTTAGGAAGAAAAGTGCTCTCTTTGGTGAATGAGAAACCCGCCGCAGGTGATGTCGTCCAGTTTGGTAACAAAAGCCAACCGACAAACATTCGGCTCAGACGCTCACAGGAGACCTGGATACAGAGGACACGCCGGCGTCGGCATGACGACAGGAGGACACCTTTCACACGCAAGCAGATCAACGTTAGTGTGAGATCACGCAGATCATCCAGCCTCCACCTCAGCTCACATTTTAGGAGGCAAAGCAGCAAACAGTCAGTGGAACCCACAACAGGTTCCTACGGAGGGGGCACACACACACACACACACACACATACACACAGAATCCTACCAATCAGAGCTGCTTATCCCAGAAAGTCACCTGAATCAAAGGGGATAAAATCCATTGAAGAAATCACTTACTCCTGCATTCCAGTGGAGATTTTAAGCCACGGAAGGATCAACGTTCAGCATTTAGAAGTAGCAAACATTCTGCTTTCTGTTCAACCTTCCATCATGAGTCCTCAGGGTTGGTGCCGCAGGACTTACCCTGGCCGCTGGAGCCGTCCTCCATCAGCTTCAGGTCATCGGTGATGTCGGGTGTCTGGAGGAAACACAGAGGAGGCGTTTATTACCCAGCAGCAGCGTGAATCAGCAGCCATCACCAGCCAGACAACTGCCAGAAGAAGCCCCACCAGATGGCGGCTGGTTCAGCAGACAGCACCCAGAAGGACCCATTTGCTTTTTTATTTCCAGCCTCTGAAGCCGGAGCAGATCTACCACGTTACTGCCCCAGGAGGTGTTAGGGAGGTTAGGTCAGGCCAGTTCCAGAGGTGAGGGGAAGACCAGCAGCATTCCATCTACAGTTACTGCAAATGTACTCTCTTCTCATCCTAGTTTGTCCTTTAAATATTCAGTTTTACTGTTCACACAGAGGACAGCAAACAAACACCCATAAACATGAAGCATTCGAATAAAGCACGTTTCCACTGGAGACGGACGGCGACAAAAACCACCAGGAACATTAGACCTCAGGACAGAAGCTTCACGGGAGCCCCGATCAGTCCAGAACCACCTCCAGGTCTCCCCTCTGCCCCACCAGGAGGTGCCAGAAGCCCCAAAGCCCTAAGACGACGCCACGCTGCGCTGCCCCGGCCCAGGTTGGGTTAAAAAAAACCAAACCCTGCAGACGAGTGGGAAGGTGAGCGCGGATGAAACGCACGAACCCAATCTGGTTAGTGTTTTACTTTGAGACGCTGGCGTAGCGATCAGTGTGTGAGTGGCGAGTTAACGTAACACACGTTACTGTGTGGATGCGTTTAGTCTGCAGTCGCTGTGCACGTGAGCGTTAGTGGTGCACGCTGGTGAGGAGAGGAGCAGGTTCTGATCCGTCACCCAGCCAAATTACTGACTTTAGATGCACCGGCGCCTCTTATTGACCGAGAAACTAGCGGGGGGAGGCAGCAGGGAAAAGCAGGGGGAGGAGCCGGCCTGGGCCCCAGGAGCCGAGCATGCAGCCAATACCTGGATGTCGTACACGGGTTTGGAAGAGGGAATGGCCGCAAACTGTCGGTAGTCAAACTTCTTTGACGACAGGGACTAGAAGGATAGCAAAGAGGTCAGGGAGGAGAGCAGAGGGGCAGATATTACAGTGGTGGGAGGGGGAAGGAGGATAGAAATAAGGAGGTGGGAAGCAGAGGGGCTAATGGGTGGTTGAACGGCTGACTGCGGCTGACAGGCCAGAGTGCTGATGGGTAACGTGGTGAGTTACTGGCTGCGTGTGTGGAAGCACACCCCCTTTCTCCCCTCTTCAAGCACAGAAACCAGCGATCCCAGCGGGTAGGAAACAGCGCTCGCTGCTTTCAGACTGTCCGTGTTAACAGGTTACGTTAAATATCCATCAGTTCCAACACGCTCTGAGTCCTGACAACAAAGAGAAGAGAAAAAGAGGAAAGGTGCTCACCAGCCTGCCAGGAGAGGTTAGACCTCGAGGACCCATCTCTGTGGGAGAAACAGAGGACAATGAAGCCTCAGACACGTTCAAACCTGTAGCTATGGCAACAGTTGCTGGCTAGCTCTACTTAGCCACCTTCCATGGGCGTCGGTGAGGGTGTGGGTGCAGGCGAGGGCGACTCCGTCAGCTGGTCCAGCGTGCTGCGCTTCTTGCTGTCCCGAGACTTGGCGATGACCATCTGAGCCTTCAGAGCGTCCTGCTCCAGAGACTTCATTCTACGAGAGGAGCAAGTGGCATCACACAACAGAGAACAACAGGGAGGCTGGAGAGCGAAGACGAGCGGAGGCGCTACACTGCTACCGCTACTGGTTCGGGTGCTCCTTGTCCTGGTTTGCCGAGACAAACGACCCGTTTAATCTCGTTCAACGGGCAACAACTGCATCCCAGGAAAAGGATGGCCTACAGTGGTAGGTCTACCCGCAACTCACAGATGATTTGCAAAGTGTGTTAGTCCAAAGAGAGTATGAGAACCAAGGTGCAAGAAAGGAGAGCTGCAGAGAGAGGAGAGAGGGATGGGGGAGGAGAGGCCAAAAACAGCAAAGATGTGCAGAAGCGGGACAGCAAAGGTGGCGGAAGCACTGTCACAACACTGCTGCAGGTGCTGCTTTGGACCTTTCTGAACTTTAAGCAAAGAAATATTCAAGGCCAAAGCACCCCAGCACACCCCCATGATGCATTGCGTCTGGCCCTGGTTGTCAGGGCCGAGAAGCAGACCTGAGGTGGGAGGCAGCGGAGGAGGCAGAGGAGGTGGGGGCCTCGGCCGGGCCCTGAGAGGCCCTCACCCGGGCCTGGTAGAGCCTCTTAGCCAGGTCCTGCTCATACTGTCTAACATCGTCCTCCAAGCCGCAGGGCCTGAGCCCCACGAGGCCAGGGAGGGGTGGGAGGGAGCCAAGAGAGGAGGGGGAGCAGGAGGAGGCAAGAGGAGGAGGAGGGGCAGCAGGATGAAGGAAGAGAGGAGGGATGAAAATCAGAGGTAGAGAAAAGAGGAGAAAACCAAAAACACCAACACATTTAAGACATCAGGAACAAGAAGATTCCACTTATAGACAGAGTAACCACACACACAAGATGATTTAACCACCATAAAGTTGTTTTTTTTGTAAACAATCGCTCACTCTTTCTGGAAAACCGGCCGCTGCTGTCACATTTACCTTGCCGCCCGCCACATGGCTCTTTTCTCAGCCTCCAGGGCTCGTTTCTCAGCGGGGGACAGGTCTTTGTCGGGGGGGCCACGGCCAGCTCGGGGCTCTGCATGCGCAGTCTCTCCTGATGTCTGCGCTCTGCCTTGGCTGTGCGGTATGGGAGCTGCATCCCCGGAATAGGCTGGGGATCAGCCTGGGCTCAAAACAAGGAGCGCTGATGAGTTCAGGGACGACTGCGTGCATTAGAGGTGTGGAGTTAGGTTGAGTTACCCAGTCATGGAGCTGGGCCTCTGCTCCTGCCTGAAACTGTCCTCCAGCGAATTCCTCTGAGAATCTCACTTTACACACACATACAGCACAGCACACATCACACACACACACACACACACACACACACACACACACACACACACACACACCCATTAGCAGAAGTAATAATGACAGTAGAAACCATTAAAACCACTTTCGGTTCTCACCCAGAGCTGCTGCTGTATCTCTGTGGTGTTACACTGTGGTGATGGGATGGGGAGGAAACGGGCTCCACCTTGTACTCGACGCCATCCAGTAAGACTTTCCCAGTGGCCTTCATGTGCGCCATCTGCTTAGCCAGATCCTCCTCGTCA
The DNA here is from genome assembly GCA_000180735.1 of Tetraodon nigroviridis. NCBI lineage: Eukaryota > Metazoa > Chordata > Actinopteri > Tetraodontiformes > Tetraodontidae > Tetraodon > Tetraodon nigroviridis. The sequence goes on from CAAE01014768.1 coordinate 1,164,263, forward strand.
TCCTCGTCATCATCTTCATCCAGCAGGTACTCCCGCGCCCGCTGCTCAAACTTTCTCTCTGAAGGGAAGGTCAACACACTGGTTCAGTTGTTGGCAGATGTTCAGGGGCCAAGCAAAAAAAGAGGAGGGACACAAACCTTCCTCCTCTCGCATTTTCTTGAGGTCATCTGCGCCAACGAGGGAGACTCGTGGTTTGGGTTTGTCTGGAGTCTGCTGCTTCACGTCGATCTCAAAGTACTTCTGACGGTCCTTGAAGGATCGCTGCTCTGGGCCATCTTTCCCACCAGGAGAAGGACTCTGGACCAATCAGGGACAGAACACAACAAGAAATTACACAGGGAGACTAAAAAAGATAAAGAAATAAAGCCAATTTGTCGACTGCAGAGAAGGAAATAATACTGCAAGAAGTACTAGAGGAAAACTGTACGACTAGCTTGGAAGACAGAAAAACAATCAGCCGGTAAAACCCAGCACCGCTCAGGACTAACAAAGCAACAGTTTGCTGATGACGGCAGCCTCCCACCACCACTGCTCAAGCCAAGCACACAGCCCAGACAGCAGGACGGGCTGCTCCCAGCGTGGTGGAGGCTACCTGCAGCTCCATGGAAGGCCTGGAGAACCGAGGCACTGCGGCCAGGTTCATATACTCCTGACGGGGGGAAAGCTTGCCGGCCGGGCCCTCCCCCGCCTCTAAGTCATCATCAAAGACCTCGCTGTTCAACTCAGGCTGAAAAGGCCACAGATGTTAGTCACCAGCCTACCACCACAACCAGCCAGTGTGGCTTTGTTAACTTGTCGAGGACGCAAGTAGAACATTTTCAGACATCCAGGACTGTTCAATTCTTCTGATACCCTTTAATAATTCTACGTTCTATGACAGGATGAGTGTGTGAAGGTTTAACCTTTAACCTGAGATCCTTTCACTGTCTGCTTCTCTTGATAGAAGCTTGTTTTTACAGATAGAAGCTTGTTAAAAAAGACTAAGTTACTAAGTTAGAAAAATCTGCAACAGAGGAACTAAAACTATTAAAAAGTTTTTCAATTTAGATTTAGCTTAAACAGTCCTTACAACTTTAAAGATATCATTGTGTGTCACCAGTCTGGTGGACTTGTGATCACGGCCAATATGTGGGCTCACCTCCGGAGTGGACTGCCTGAGATGGAAGTTGTTCCTCACCCCATACAGATCCTGCAGACGATGGAGAATGTGAGGAGAGGAAAGTATCCAGATACAGGTCAAACACAAAGGAACAGATCAGGCAGGACATGAAACTAACGCTAACAGGGGATGAAGATTAGCTCATGATGTTCACCATGGATGGAAGAATGAACCTGAACTGAGTCAGAATGATGGCACTCGAGTACGTAAAAAAAAAAAAACCAACAGATGAGTGCATTCCACACGTCACAGCACGTCACAAGTCGCAGCAAGCTCCAGTGTGGAAGGGCCAGGGTGAGACCAACCAATCATCACAGCATGCGAAGGTTGTGGTTGAGGCCACGGACACGGTCCGGGCGCCGCGTCCTACCTGCGGAGGCTCCAGCACCGCCAGCGAGCGAGGCACGGCGGCAAACGCCTTGTATGCCTGCTTGACATTCATGGGGAACTCGTCGGGCGAAGTGGGGGAAGGGGCGCAAGGCTGCAGGGAGGAGGGGACGGGGTGGGCTGTGGAGGGCATGGGAGGTTCGTATGATAAGTGCAGGAGGTGGGAAGAGGACGGACAGACAGACAGACAGACCAAGAGAGAGATGGAGGAGAGGGTAGACTATGATAAAAAACCAGCGCTGTTGGCGACTGGCGGAGAACAGCTGGACAACATGGCGGCTGGTTTTGAGTGGCAGGAGCAAGCTGAATCCAGAGAAGAACAAACAATAACATCTGGGCAAATTAAGGCAATGACAGAGGTGCATAAACTCCAGGGATGACAGAGAATGAGACTATAGTTTCTTCAGTTAAGTTAACCCTTCCAGGCACGCTGGTTGTCAACGGTTGGAAGACACTCAGCGTTCCAGAAAACTGCTACTGTGACAAATTCTGTCCGGCTCTGCAGCTAAATGCAGGGGCTGGATGTGGCTTTGGAGCTCTGGGTTCTCTCAGAGTTGTGAGCAATCAGCATCCCTGCTCAGGTGCTCAGAGACGCCTCCAGCCCGTCTGTGGGGGCCATCTGCTGACAAACAAGAGTGGACGGAAAACGACACTATGTGGTGGTGAGGGGTCTTACAGAGGTCTGGGAGTTGAAGGGAGAGGGGCCATGCTGGAAAGGGTTGGGACTGTGGCCGTCCGGAGTGGCGGGGGAGGTTCCCTGACGCACACGCCCCACTGGATGGATGGCCCCCGGCCGGGTCTGTGGGGGAAAATGCACTCATTTACAAAGATGATTCGTGTTTGCTCCCTGTTAGTTTTAGAAAGAACCATGACTCAGAATGAAAGAACTGATGAAGGTGAATCGGAATAATTGTCATCCTTGAGTTTGAATTTAAATAATTCCACCTATCAAGGTATTTTTAGAACAGTGTGTTTAATTTCCACTCACTGACGAAAGTGTGTCATCCTTGGCAGTGGGTGTGGAAGTGTAATGAATGTTTGCCTGCAAAGATAGTGAAAACAAAAAAAAAAAGGTGAAAACGAATGCGAAGGCATTCACCTACTGGACCCGCTGGACCAGGCAACCAGCCACAAATGCCAGCAGAGTTTTCCAGAGATAATGCCAGTCTAAACCACAAACAACCGCCAGGAACCCGTTTGATCAGCAGCAGCACACCCGCAGTCACATCGTCATAAAATATCATCTGCATTCTTCTGTTATTGCCCTGAGCCAAAGTTTGAAGCCACCTCTTGTGAGTAGCATCATCATGAGCAATTAATTGAAACCTGTTGCATTTTAAATGCACGTCCGGGTTTCTCAGGGCAAAGCAAGGATCCCCCTGCACACCACGAGGAGGCAGCCACATGCTGGTGGGACTGCTGCAGACATGGCAGCTATTCAGGTATTCATCATCACATTTTACAGAGCTTAGAGCAGTCAACACAGGTGCTTGGGAGGAACAGCCCAGGCCAAAGCAGAGGGCCAAAGGACCCACTTACGAAGCGGGTTTCCCTGCCTGCACACAGGGAGCTGCTGGAAGAGTGGTGACTGGGCTATGGGTAGGAGGAAAGGACCAAAGGTCAAACTTAAATATAAGGAAATACATAACCGAGTGGCTCGAGGATGACGTGAATGAGAGCGAATAGGTCTAAATATCTATCTATAAAGAGATGTGAAGTGGAGGCGTGACGGCTGTAAAGGCTGCTCACCGGTTGGATTACGGGAGAGTAAGGCGCTTCCCTGATCGGACTCTCTGTTCTGGGGGAATCAGTGGAAGGTGGCTGAAAATGAGAACAAACCGCAAAAAGCACTTTTATTACAAAATAAATCAAAGAAAGGGTTTCACTGTCTTCTGTTAGAGTCGCCAAACATCTCTGGAAAAACAGAATTGTCTCGTATTTAGTAACAAAAGCAAGAATTCAGCATTCAGTATTCAATACCCATCATGCTAGTAGGGGTAAAGGCAATCCGGTAGGCTGGCCCTGCCAACAAGGTGTCCCTCATTTGTTTTTCAGAGAAGCGGGAACCCTGCAGTCGTTGATTCCTCCTGATGACTGGCTTCTCTGCAGCTGGTGAAACAAACTTGCCAAGGATACTCTTTGTGGCCACCAGCAAACTACTCACAGCAAAGACATGCACCAGCTCAACTGGTTGTCACGCTGAAATTAACACAGGCAAACCAAACACACTCATAACAAGGTTATCTCAACAAGCTGAAAGTGTTCTTAAATAACACCACTAGTCCCCCAAACTACATGGATTGTAGGTCAGAACTGGAGGGAGTAACATATTAATTTACGTGGTATCATATCACAAATTCTCTGCTAAATCTTCAATTTAAATGATGGAGCCCTTTGAAGTGAGTCAAACATCAAACGCGTGTGTCCGGACACACCATGCTGCCACCAAACCACACTGGGCCAGGCTGCTTGCCTTGCTGTACAACCAGGGTTTGAGCTGGCCTGGCTTCCCGTAGCCCACAGGAGGCCCGGACAGGGTCTGCTCCCCAGGCGCTCCACCCTTCCCTTTACGATTGGCCACCAAGAAAGGGTTCTCTCTAAAGCAGATGGGCTGAGAGTCTATGAGGCATTCTTCTTCTTCTTCTTCATGAGCAGATGAATTGATGGTCGTCGATGAGCCAGCACTGTTAGCGATGGAGTTCCGACTGGGGAAGAACTGGGATCCATGAAGATAATCCTCATGTTCATTTGTGCAGGTTTTGGGGTCCAAGTGGCTGAGGGACTCTGTGCCGTGGCCTAAAGTGAAGCCTGGAGGCTCTAAAGGAGGTCCATACTGGGGCTGTAAAGGAGCCTCCATGTGAGCAGCAGGACTTATGGAAGTAGAAAACTGGACAGGATCAAAGAGGACAGACAGTAAACTTCCAAAAAGACCACAGACAAGAAAACTTGGAAACTTTTCTAGTCTATTATCAGCTTTAGAATTAGTTCTAGTTGGTAAAAAGACTTCAACATGTCTGCACTGATCATAGAGGGCTTTTAACTGCCACCAGGTTCTAGACTGCTGCCTGAAATAACCACGTTATCAGACCAGCGAGACACTCAGGCTCCAGGACATAACCAGCTGGCAAGGTGTCTCAAGACATCTTAAGACGTCTTATTAACTGAAATCAAGACATCTTAAGACATTTTTGTAAATTAAGACGTCTTGGGACATCCTAAGACAAACATTTGAAGGCGCCAAAGCAGAACATGGAATAACGCTCAAACAGGTTTCTGTGTCTTGAAGACACTGAGTGTCTCTAGACACGTCTATAGACACGTCTTGGCTGGCCAAGACATCTCAAGACATCTCAAAATATGTGTCTTAAGACAATCTTAAGGCGTCTTAAGACACATTGATGGCTGGGTATGTAAACCAACTCATCTGTACTCAAAAACAAGCTGGTTCAAAGCAACTGCAGGAGGAGAAAAACCAAACGTTTAACTTTATCCATGTACCAAAAGCCCAGTACCATAAGAACAACCTTACAGATGCAAATTCATTGACATGACCTAATAATCACAAATCCTTGCACTAAGAATAACACAAATATTGTGAGTAGTAAGTCAGCCCTCTTGGCGGTGAGCGTGAGATCCGGTAGTGGGATGGGGGTCAGTGGGATGGAATGTGAACCAGTGCCCTCCTGGCTCTGACGCAGGCTATGAGGGACAGCTGGGCCTCTGGTGCGAGGCTGCTGGCTTATCAGCACGCCAGCACACATGACTAATGAAGCTGGGAACGAGCTCGAAAACCAATTTAGAGAAATGACTTTCCTGCAAAAAATGTTAATCACAGGAGTACTTACTAAAAATGGAAGTTATATGCATTTTCTCATTCTTCCACTATTATTTCGTAACACATCAAGTCACAAGTTAAGTTAAAACGCTGCATAAGAAAAAAACAAAGTACTTCTCCTGCTTTGCTTCACTTTAGTAATAAAAGTGTCTAAAACACACTACTGGACAACTCTTTACAAAAATGATTCTAAATCCTACCATACAAACAAACTTCTAGTATCTAGGGCAACTTTTAGTATTTCCAAATCACAGTTCCTCTCCGATGCCATATCAACAGAGCTCCATGCGCCGAGTGGCAAAATCATCCCAACACACTTAGCAGGAACAGCTGAATATCAAGTGACATAAATTTGAACCTGGATGAAGTAAATTAAGACTACTGGTAAGTTAAAACAGATGTATGGATCAATCAAAGACAGAAAACCAATAAATCCAATACCTGAGGGGAGTCACAGGACCGAGCTCTACGCCTGCTTAACCTCACTCTTCTGCGGTCTTTGGGAACTGAAGCACTGCCCCTCATGGATGACGCCTCCGGCCCAACACCCCACCCACCCTAGAGACTTCCTCCGATTCCAGGCTGGATGCAAGTTTAAAATATCACAGAGGTTTAAAGGAAGGCAGCTGTTTACACTTTACAAGAACAGTGCTGGCTCTCTTTCAGTCCACACACTTAGTTTTTAGCCCATTATCATGTTCCTCTGTCCTTTCCTACTGCAGGTTTGGTTCATCTTTTCCCAAACTTCTCGACTGATCCATTATTGTATTTTTGTTTTCCACCAATCCAGAATTTGTAGCACGGCCTCAGATCACCACCAGCTGTGTCGTGTTCAGGATTACACACACAGAAGGTCAACATTCCTGCTCCTGGAGGACCAACTGCTCACTGTGGGTGATAGGCTCCCAGGACATTAAAACAAGGGATTCCACGGGGAGATATTCTGGGCCATGAAGGACATTTCCAAAAGGAACTGCATGAATATACAACTTTGACTGCGTCCCATGTCGAACGCAGTAAACAGCAAGATGACAGATTTAACGAAAAACTTTTTCTACAGCAACAAAGGGGAAAAAACCCTCTTACCCTGTTGATTTTCTGCAGACTGGCGGTGGGCAGGGCCGCCAGTGTTTTGTAGTCAAGTTTTAGAGGTCCAGTGCTAATGTTCTGCACAGAAATAGACACATTTTTTATTTTATTGAAGGAGATCACGAGAACCTTTACAGATCATGAAAAGATTTTATTCTAAATGTACACTTTGATCATGTTTTGAGGAAGGAATAGTTAGTAAATAGTAGCAACATGCTAAATGCTTATATTTGCCTACTGTAGTCAAGTAAAAACAAGCTTCACATATTAATAGAAGAAAAACAAAAGCAATTTTAAGCTTTAAGGAAGGCCCCTCAGGATATTAGAGAGGATATTATATTAGAAAACTTAGAAACTGGCAGAGAATGGTATAGTAACAGCTATAAGCAGGTGAGATCAGCTTCCAACTGCTTAAATTACTGTAGTGAGAAAGAAGGAAGAAGTTACTGCTGTGTTTTGTGACCCATATAGAGAGGAATGTTGCCAGGAGACCTCCTTGGGAGAAGTGTCTCACCTCGGTCTCCTCTTCTAGCTGGCGAGTTGCCTCTTCTCGCTCCAAACGCATACGCTCCTTTACCAAGAAAGGAAGGAGAGGAAGAAAGGGCAAGAAGGAAGACACCCAACCACACAGTAATGTGATGAGAAGTGAGGAGAGGCGGTTTGCAGAAGCAGAGATAAGTGTTCCGGAGGGTGAGATGTAGTTTGGAGATGGAATGATTTGATGATTTTGTATCACACCAAACACATCAAAGATAAAAGAGATGAGAGGGGGAAAAGGAGAGAAAGAATAGAACCCACACATATTAAAAGCAATCTATTCATTAGCTATGGGAGCAGAAAATGCATGCAAGGTAGAAACCCTATCAAACACAATACTGACACAGGCTGCAGAGGAGAAGCTCCATTCATTCCACCACAGACCAACATGAGCCTGATGCTTTCAAGGTTTCACCCTGAATCTTGTTAAATTTTAATAAAGATAAAGTAGAGCCTATCGACCTTCACTATGGCCATCTTCCTCCTAATCTAACACAGCAACAGTTTTTTCTCTCACTTACCACTTTCTCCATCTCTTCCCGTTCCCACTGTGATGTTTCTCTCACCATTTCAGACTCCTGAAAAACATTTAAAATCCTTACAAGTCATAAGCGATTTGAGGCAACTCAGTTTCTATCTTGAGCTCCAGCTGGAATGTAAATCTGCAAGTCATCACATGCCTTTGACACGGACGCTCCCCCAAAAGCTCACCCGGATTTACAGAAAAAACAAGCATACTGGTACTTTCTGGTGCTGTGGTAGTGATAGGCAGGTCGGATGCGTGGGGTTGGCATGAATCAAACTACACAGTTGTTGGAAACTCCACCTGCTGACACCGAACTGCTGTGGAAGCAGTGTTGCCGGTGGAGAACTGCTGAACAAACACGTGATTTTCACGCGGACCTGACAATAAAATCACCAAACGGATCCCTGGCATGTGGCTAAACTGCGTGTGCTGCACTTGCTGTCATACATACCAACGCAATTCTCTTCCATTATTCCTGGATTTTGCACTTTATCTGGGCCACTGAGTTCACAATATGCAAAGAATGAGCCATCACCTGATCCCACCAAGAGTAGAGTGTCTTTATTGGAGTCTCATCCTGTACCTTCTGCATAATGTCCATCTCTTCTGGGCTCAGGTCTCGGTCTATAGATGAAATGCTCTCCATGCTGTTCTTACGGACAATGCCTGCTGCAAACGGGTTGGCAATGATACCAGGAGAGGCCTGAACATCAAAAAGAGTTTAGAATCAAAATGAAATCCACGAATACCTAAACCTTAGTCTGAATCAGGTGTTCATTTGAACAGAAACATCTCAACAGTTAAACCCCTGCTGTAAGCACATGCTGACTAACTACTTTTACCTACTAAAAATACAACTCCATTTTTTTTAACTTGGCTGCTGGTGATCTCTTACCTCCACGGAGGTTACTTTTTGTGGGTCGAAGCCATCACACACCAGCATGCTGAGAGAGTCTCCCACAGCCCGCAGCACTCGTACAGCCTCCGTGTGCGTCATTCCCAGCAAGCTGTGGTTGTTCACCTCCAGGATGCGCATGCCGACCTGCAGTCGGCCATCCCTTGCTGCTGCACCGATTGAGCTCACCTGTTTGAATTACAAAGGACATGTGTCTATGACATGACTATCCTAGTTTCAGTCTATTGCAAAGCTGTGTTAGACAACCTTGGAGATGAAGACACCTTCGTCTGTGGAATCAAAGGGGTTTCCCGCATGACCCTTTGCCCCCCCACGAATGCTGATGCCAAGTTTCTCCCCCGGCTGCTTCTGGATCACAACCTCCTGCAACAGACACAGTTTGTCAGTGTGCTGCAACCTTTTGCAAACTTTACCCAACCTGTGGCTGTTAGGGGTCCTACCTGCATCCCAGGTGGTGATGGGTCCCTTCGTACCAGCATGTGGATCTCCTGCTTATTGGCCAAAAGAGCGCGTACAGCTTCCTGGTGTGTGGCTTGGCGCAGGTCGATGGAATTCACTTCCAATATTCGGTCTCCAACACGCAGACCGCTTTGACTTGCAAGACCATGAGGAATCACCTGATGGTGAGATCAATCATAGACAGTGAGCTACAAGGTAGGACTAAACGCAACTTTCAAAAAAAGGAACTGAGTTTTACCTTGGAGATGAAGACACCAGGTTCGTTGACACCGAATGGGTGACTGGCGTGATCGCTGCCTCCCACAATACTCAGGCCTAGAGGGCCACCTGACTTCACCAGCATGACTTCCTGTTAGGTGTTTGAGGTAAAGAGTTGGTTGGGGTGAAAGACTTTAAAACCTTTTAAAATCAGCAGTCAATCACTTTCACATCAAGTCGCAAGTCAAAATTAGTCGGTCTAACGCGAACACATACAGACATGTTTCACACACAACCATCATTTGTACTTTGTCACTATTTGCAGTAACAGTGAATGTCTTAATCTTATTGTCAACCAGAAATGACACAGCTGTTATTAAACTGGAACCCGTCTATCCATTTACCCATCTTCTAGCTCAAGGATGTCCAAACTATTTCACAAAGGGCGGTGTGGCTGCAGGTTTTTGTTCCAGCCAAGCAACAGCACACCTGACTGAGGTCCTTTAACCAACTGATCTGGGTTTTCAGACAGCTGATTGGTAGACATTTGTGTGCTTGATTAGTTGGAACAAAAACTTGCATCCACACGGCCCTTTGTGGAATAGTTTGGGGACCCCTGCTTTAGTGGATTTGTGTTTGGGTTTACACTAGAAAATAGAGAACTCTAAAGTCATCATACCATGCACCATCTTCTCTGGAACTGGACAGTATTAAAGCCAAAGAGGGCAGCCAATGAGCAAGGACCAACAAAGAATACCATAATTATGCAGCGTATGTTTAATAAAAGATAACGAATTAATGTCGGGCTCTTACCTCAATGGGATACTCATCCTCCATTTGGCCCAAGTGGTTTCCTTGAAGGCCTTCCTCCTCCTGGTCTGGTGAATCTGAGGGTTCTGGGGGCGGAGGGGAATGGGCTCGCGCCCGAGACTGACCAGGAGAGCCCATTGATGCTTTAGGATCTCGCTCCACCACGAGGGAGATGGTGGGGGAGGTTCCAGTAAGGAGCGCTACTGCCTGGTCATGCCTGGCCTCTGTCATGTCTACACCATTGATCTGGATTGACAATAAAACCAACCATGGAAGGTGTCAGCCTACCAGGACACTCCCAATAAGAACGGGCAACACTTCCATCCACAGCCATAAACATTTCAAAAAGCATGCCGAGCGTGGCATGAGGCAGCCATCACTCCTTTTCTTCTGATTTCACATCTCATTGCTAGAAAAACAGAAGCTTCTCAAATCTATTTGAATAAGGATTTGTGAGTGCACCAAAGTGAGTACTGTTATTTGACAAAGAGCCGACATATTTTTTGGGCAGCAAGAATAGGAAGAAGGAAAAGCGAGCAGAAGGTAAAAGAAGGCTGCTGCAGGTATTTTAAACATGGCAGAGCTTCTTAGAGGGCTACATGCAAGCAAAGCCATTTTTAGAAGTTAGTGATTCATAGAATCAGACAAATCGTGTTGTTTTAACCTTCTTGCCTTTGTTTCCATAAAAGCAGAAGAAGAAGCCTCCAAAAAAGTTTGAATTTAAGGACACAAAGGCAAAAAGGACAGTCCGGGATGCCTCAAAAAATTCTGATTTTTACCTGGCTTGCTAACACCTAACAGTCCTCAGGCTGAAGTCACAAGCAGAGGTCAGCACTGACCTAACAGTAACAGCTTTTACTGCTGGCTGAAGTGCTGCTGCTGTCATGGCAACACAGGTATGTCAACCATGCCAGTAGAATAGCACGCTCAGCCAACTCCACCCCAACACCATACCCACCTCCAAACAGGCAAGGAGATGCACTTAATGCATTAGAGAACATGCAGATGGAGAGGGTGTGAGAGGTTATGAAGAGAAACAAAGGTAAAAAGAACGAAAAAAAAATTGCCAACATAAAATCCAACCAACAAAGAAAGGACAGATGCTGTCAGGGAGGGTTGCATGTGCATGAACTGTGGTCAGGAAAAGTTTCATTGTGGTATTTAAACTTCTAAATGCATTAAAACTAATGTAACTCGAGACCTACAAACATGAGCAAGGAAAACAAAGCCAAGCATGTGGGGATCAGCCAGATGATCGTGCAGTTAGAATTTTAAACTTTTGTTTTTGGTGCTTGTTGTAAGACACTGTGGTTAATTACTTGCAGCCAGAACGAGGACTTAAACGCACAAGTTAAATCATTCTCAAATATAGCAACGCTATAAGTGGGAGATAACTTACACATAGATAGATTTACAAAGGAAGGCATTCACTCATGGCAATATACAAGTAGACTTTCCTTTAGGATGAAGGAGGATGTGACCTTAAATCTCATAAAATGACAGAAATTTGTTGTGACATTAAAGTCCATTTCTAAATATTTTTAACCATGGCCAAAGGGAAAGAAACAAAATAATTCCCCTTCTCTCATCCAGCCTTCATAAAGGAAACCGTTAAGCAGACTGAAAACTGGAGGTGTGGGGGTAAACAGTACTCACAGAAATCACCCTGTCTCCTACACGCAGGACACTGTCTCTGTGTGCTGCTCCACCTTCAGCAATACGCGAAATGTAGATTCCCTATAAGACAAAGACAAACTCAGAGTCGAAAAAGTGATTCTATGACACTATTTTTACCAGTAACCTTGATAAAGATAGTCACATTTTAAACAAACACACCAACATACAACGAACGCCCACATATTTCAGACAGACTGCCAGCCTTACCAGAACACCGCACTTCCTGCTCAAACATCTGACAACATGCCATGTCCGCATCCATTTCAACAAACCTTTAAAACAGACTGACAGTCTTACACACCGAAGGTTTCTGTAGAGCTGCGCGAGCTGTAACGCATTACCCCGCTGAGCCAAATATATGCCTCTTCCCTTCTCGCTACAGCAGACCTATCGGGTATCAGGTCTGGCTATTCATATCTCCGTCTCCTTGGAGATGACGGAACGCCGCGGCTGGGATGAGCCCAGCCTGATACAGGTAATGACCAACCTCATAGACCAACACCTATTTGCCGTTATTTATACTATCCTTAGGTTATCTGATGAGATATTGACAATCTAAGGTGTTTTCCTGTTCTTATTTACCAATAACTACTAAAACGCTGTGGTGGTCTCACCATGTCCCCTGTACGGTAAGGTGTGGAGCCTTTGCCACCGGCGATGCTGAATCCAAGCCCCTTGTCATTTCTGATCAGACAGGTGGTGAATCGCTGCTGAGGTCCGCTGGTGGTTGGCTCCAGGTTAAAGGCCAGGCCGCTGCTGCGTCTCTCCCGTGGGAAGTAGTCATCTTCTGGCCTGAGCGGCGTGGTGGTGATGGCGTTCTCTGGTTCCACCATATGCTCCCGTAGCACCGTCATAGAAACTGTGGCACCGGAGCTTCGCAGGGCTTCCACAGCTGTGTGGTGTTCTGCCTCATGGAGGTCCACACCATTTACCTGAGAAACACAGACAGATCATGTGACCGCCCTGCACTCCATAAATACATGACTGAAAACATAAGAAATGGGAAGAAAGAGTAAGCAAGAGGTTACCTCCAGGAGTTTGTCTCCCACTTTCACCCCAGCTCTTGCTGCAGGACCCTCTGCAGATACCCTGGAGATGAAGATTCCCTAAACAAGCAAACAAAACACAAGAGTCAGTGTGTTACCGGTCATTCCAAGTGCCCTGCTCAGACAGTAGGCCCTACCTCATCATCTCCCTTGTAGGGTGTAGATCCTTTCCCACCAGCAATGCTGATGCCCAGGCCACCTGTTTGTCGTTGGATGATGATCGTGTGCTGGAAGGTGAGGAGTGGTGGTCAGGAAGGTTTGAAAGAGAGGCAGGCCCAAAAGATACAAAATAGAAGAAAAAATAACTGAAGAATTTATACAAGTAGCTTCAGCATTTGTCCCTATAAAACAATGCAGACCTACACTGGCAGAGACAATAAATAACCAATAATGATCATTTTACTTCAATTAATAATTTTCATATATGTCAATATCCTTGACACGATCACAAGCAGCATGAGTGTTTTCATGTAAATTTACTCATGTAAAGGAAAGCGCTTCAGCCCTTCTCCTGGTAAAATTTAAATTAGCACTAAAGCAATGGTAGAAGACTGAAGAGTTGACCTATTTCAATGAAAAGTAACAAATAATTTACCGCAAGACATTGCAGCAGACCCAAAGAGGAGCAAAACGGTAGAATAAACACAGATGCAGTGTGGCAGAACAAAAGAGTAGAAGACTTAGCCAGCATTTTAGAAACACAATCGACAAAAAAACAATGCAGTCATAACTGCAATTGGTTGCAAAAAAGGTAAACATCTAATAATGGATGTGATTCTCTCATGAGTAAGAGGAGCCAGATTTTCTACTATATATACCTAATGGATGACAGAATTCTATCCTCAGTTGCCTGCGTCAACCATCATAAAGACTGCAGCTGCAACCCTGATGTCAGGAACAATTAAAACTCCGTGGAGAACCGGCAGAGGTGCAGACAAGTGCACCACTGTTAGTTTGAAAGGAAAAAGTCATCACTGCTTAACTTCTGCCAGTTGTTCTGCCACACTGGCCATTTTATAAATAAGCTGTAGCTACAGGTTCCCTAATGACAGGATCATTGGATTTTTAGGGGGTAAACTTCACTGGTGATTGAGCAAGTGAGTTAGACACAGAAGAGAAATAGGCCGACTGGGGAAAAAGTATGTACAGACCTCTTCCTCCTCAATTCGAGCAGGTTCAATCAGCAGATTATTGACTTGATCAAATGACACCCCCTGTTATGACAGGAACCAGCGAGAAGCATGCAGATTAGTCAGGCCAAAAAAAAAAAGATTGCACACACACTCCACATTACCAACCACACCCTAAACTTCAGCGTCTGTTTCCACGCTGTGTGGATCCCACACTCACACCCCAGCCACCAGAAGCAAATACAGGCAGAGACAGAAGAACAGGACCAAGGAGCTGAGCGTCAGCACCAAATAGAGTGGAGACAGAGTGGACAGGACAAGGCAAAAGCTCCCAGAATAGGCCCAGCCTCCACATCACAGGAATTCTTCCATTAGCAGGTCAAGATTCAAAATGAAAAAGTCAAGATATCTGAACGACAACTTTGCCTTTCAGGAGATTTTTAAAACTGCCTGATTGTCATGCTGAGCAGTAAAATATCATTTTTAAGGCAAACAAGACTCCTTGGCTCTCACATTTCAGCTCTGCCAGTATAAGTTCTGCATGGTCTGAGATGAGCAACAATCATTCCCACATTTATTAACAGTCGATGTGGATTTGGTGAGATGACGGTGATCATAGTGTTAAATAGCTTTGTAAAATCATCAGGAGGAATCAAAATTTTTCATTCAAACTCACCAAGTCTGACATGATTTACCCAATCAAAAGATTTGTTTTTTAAAAATCAGCACTAGAGCAGAAACCATTCACACTAACAAGCGCGTGAGACATGTTACAAAAGCAGGGTACGAAAATTCCTTATGTCCTCTACATTTTGATTAGGAAAGAATAAGAGAATTAAAACTGAAATGGCCACAAGTGCGCAAGACAGTACTTTATGTTTTTGTGTGGATGTGATATGACGATCTGAAAAGACTCCGATTCATTCATGTAAAAATACATTGTCGATAAAAGAGCAGTATCATAGGCAATAGCACCTGAGTGTTTGTGAGTGGGGGTGTTGGCTCACACATCCTGCCTGCATACTGCGTGTGTTCTCTATGTGCTCTTAACTTGTGGAGATTCCAACATGTGTGTTTAGTAGTATTCCTAAAGTTTCCCTTCATGTTCCTCTTCTGTGCTACACTTTCTCCTTTTACCTTCACTTGACTGGAGTTGGCATGGTGCCTGCTGTCCCCAAGGTCCTCCATTCTGGGATGGTGCTGCGGGGTGCACTGATCCTCCTCGTCCTCTTCCTCGCCAGGCCCTGTTGGGGAATTCAGACCATCGGGACTGAATCCCTGCAGGAGGGCAGCCACGGTCTCGGGCTTAGGCAGCTTGGTAATCTTGAAGTGCTTCTTGTAGTGAGGTGTGTCCTTTCTGATCAAGCGTTGCTTCTCCATAGGAAAGGGCGGCCTCTCGTCCTCTTCATCACTCCTATCGCCATCTTCCCCATCCTCCTCTTCATCCTCATCCCCTCCTCGAATTATTGGCTCTTCTGCAAAGTGCACAGTTGGCTGGAGAAGAGAGTTTAAGATTAGTCATGAGAAAATAATAAAATTGAGGCGTTAGCAAGGGATACATGGATGGAAGTAATTAATCCAATCAAGCCAAAATAAAATCATAATCACCTCAATGTACTCCACCTCCATCTCATCCAACTCTTCTTCGTCCTGAGGAGAGTGGCCATCTACAAGATCCTCCCTCTGAGAGTTTGCAGCAGCGTTGAGCCTGTCCTCGTGCGAGGCGGCCGACAGTGTGCTGTTGGAGACTTGGGAGTCGTGGCTCTGATTGGACAGGTCACTGAGCCGCTTCTCCTGCAGGAAACGGCAATGAAACCTTACTGCTGTGTAGTTTCTGCTGGAACAGACGCTCTGTATCAATAACTTCAGAAAGTGTACCTGTTGGTCTTCGTTCTCATCTGCTCCATCAGATCTGGATGTGTAAGCTTCATTTCTCCTCTCCTCAATCACCTTCTTCATCACTTTCAGTTCACTCGGATGTGGCGTGGCCCTTCGCTGAAGGCCCTGAAACAAAAAAGGACAAATCAAAACCACGAACTTGAGCTGAACACACTATTAACGATGATGAAACGACACAACAAAACTCACTCTACGTTCGGCTGCTGCCTCATCATCCTCTTCCTCAGCTTTGGTCTCCTCCTGGAACTGAATCACTGACACCCTGTTCAGGTTGCTGTCTGTCCAGCTGTCGTCCACACTGCTCTGCAGCAAGTTCTCTGTGGCAAACAGAAGTAATGTCAGGCTGAACTTAAACTTTCCAATTAAACTTAAACTTTAGACGAGCTACTAATACTGTGAACAGCAAGCTGCAGGATTATGCTTCGTCTTCTGCTGACCTAGACTTGGAGAAGGCTGCTGGGGCAGCAGATAGCAGGTCAACACCTTCTCCCCTGTGCGCTCATCATCCTCTGTCTGGAACTTGAGCATTGGTTGTGACTGGTTCTCTGCCAGCCACATGGCCTTCAGATTTAGGTTTGTCAGTGAAAAGGGCAGGTTCTGTAATCTGGACACAAAAAGCAGTTAGGCAATGATGTTAGCTAAGTAAAATCAAAATATCTGCTGATAATAATGCTAACAAAGGAAAAACAGAGAAAAAGAAATACAGTTTTGAAATAGATGAATTATTTTGAGGCTAATTAAAGTCTATAAAGTTGTGACAGACATTACCTGTTTCCGGCTACATCCAGCACATGTAGCTCAGTGGCATCTGCAAGCTCAGCAGGAAGTCTGCCCAGGCGGTTGTCTCTCAGTGAGAGGACGTTAAGGCTGGAGCAGCCACCCAGTTCTTTGGGCACGCTGCTCAAACGGTTGCGGTCAACATTCAGATTGGTCAGTTTCTTCAGCTTACCTAATGAGTGAGGAAGGGACTAACGGGAATAAAGGAGGAAAAACAAGGTTAATATAGATGCAGCATCCAGACAGAAGGCAATCTGCTGTCGTAAATGATTGATCCTTCCTTCCGACCTGTAGAAGGTTTTCTGTCAGGACAAGCTCTGTTAGGTTTTCACATTCTCCTATTGAATCTGTCAGGTGGGTCAGCCTATTCTGGTCCACCTTCAAGATGGACAGCTGTTTCAGGCAGCCTGAACACAGACACACACACAACTTGTGTTATACACACAGAGAGTCAGAGAGGGCAAACACGAGGCATGTTGAACTTTACCAAAAAAAAAAAATACATTTAATGAAACTGTGTGAAAGTTAAAGAGTTAAAGGACCGGAACGTCTTTATTTTTACTGGAATTAAAATTCCAGCAGAGGGCAGTGTTGTTATTAGTTGGCTATTTATTGTACAGGCATCTGTTCAGGGTCTCCTTCAACAAGTTTTTCTCATTTAACACATTTAAACACACATTTAAAATTAAGCAACTTAATTCATAAAAACACAACGTACGACTGTGATCTGTGTCTTACCTATGCTGTCGGGAACAAACTCCAGAAGGTTCTGTGTGAGCAGCAGGTCGGTGAGAGCCAAGAGGCCATTTAGCTCTGAGGGAAGCTCCTCCAGACGGTTTTCAGACACGTCCAGACACACCAGTCTCCGCAGGTTCCCAAGCTCCTACACACAATCACAGTTACCAAGACATTCTTTTACATCATTAACATTATGAACAAGTCACAAGTCACGAGTTATTCCTTAAGGAAGATGGTAAACTTTTTTTTGTCTTACTGCTGGTAATGAAGACAACTGGTTTCGGTCAAGCCAAAGCTCCCTCAGGTTAGGAAGAGCACCAAGGGTGTCCGGCTGGAAAACAAGAGGTAGGTTGGTAAAATCATTTTATTTTGTGTGTGTGTGTGTGTGTGTGTGTGTGTGTGTGCTTTAATGTTTTGACAGAATATTAATGAAAAAAATTTGTTGACATACTAAAACTTCCAGTTCATTACTGCCCAGATCCAGCTGTTCCAGTTTTACCAGGAAAGAGAGTGATCTAAAAGTAAAGGCAAGTGCAATAAGTCACAAAAATATGCACCCAAATACAGCAAAGAAGCGAAATACCAATCATACACGTGGTGACATTTGCAAGGATTGCTTTTAGCCCTGCCTCACCACACCTATTATTCCTTCTGTTCAAAAATTCACTTTTTTAGAAAACAACATAATTGTGGATAATAAGTGTAATTAAAGCCTCAAACTTGATGTTTCAAAATAAGAAAATTGCTGTTTTCTTTTAGTGGAGGGAGAGGACACTTACGTGGGCAGAGACTTCAGCAGGTTCTCCCTGAGCTCTAATGTCACCAGGTTAGCTAAGCTGCAAAAGAAGGAGAGCGAAAAAAGGGGTGAGCGTTGGCAGATAGGGGGAGGAAGAAGAAGAGACGACACAGGTTGTTTTGTCAGATTGCAAATCTGTTTGTCTGCGCTGTCTGGCATGGTGAAGGGTCTCCTCCATCTGTCTCAGAAGGGCAGTGGGCCAGAGCCCACAGACCACCTGTCTTAAATCCCACTGGGCAGAATTATCATCTGAAAACCTGAGTACAAATACTCTTCCTCCTGAATCAGAGTTCTGTTCATACAGTCATATCTCAATTTTAAAACTGACAAACCGAAGATTGAAATGACATCATAAGCAGTTCTAATGCGTACGTACTTCCCGATGTCATTGGGTAAGGTCTGCAGCGACACGTCGTTGAGTGCCAAGTGAGCCAGCGCTCTGAGCTGAGTGAAGCCATCTGGCAATCTAAAGCAAAACACACACAGAAAATTAGGAAGAGACACTTGTGTTATACAATTAAAAGGATCACTCCAGTCTCACACCCTAAGGACAAACAGCTACTCAGTCTGGAGATCCTAATTTGATCAGATATCACATGGTTATCACATTTTTCAGCTCTAGGGTAAAGATGAACACAGTTATGGTTCGTTTCTCTGACACATACCTGGATAGGGGGTTTCCGCTGAAATCTGCAATTTCCAAAGCTCTGCAAAATTTAATGCTCTCTGGGATCTCAGGAATGTCTGCGAGGGAAAAAAAAGAAGGTGGGGGAGATGAGAATCAGCACAGCGGACACGGAGCGCAGGAGGTGTGGGTCGCATTCTGTGAAATGAATCATTTGAAGTTGTTTGCAACGACAGCCAGATAGTCATGAGTGGTGCAGGAAAAACAAGAGAAAAAGGAGTAACGGCGATGAAGGGTAGCGTCAGAGTCACTTTTGTGGGGAGGTAATAACATATGAACATATTTCAATATCAAAGCAGAATTTATCTTTGTAAGACAAACTCATCGGGACTGTTCGATTTATGGAATCTTAGTTTTAGGGCTATTATCCTTTAAAACGATTGTTATGGTGTGCACAGCCGACAGAAGGAGGAATGTGAGCTGCTAGCCTGACCAGGTAAATAACTCCTACGGCTGGATCCTGCAGGTGCAGGCTAAGAAATCCCCACTGAGCTGAGCATGCTGTGACGCATATCTGGCTCAGCGTTCTGCAGAAGGGACAGGCCCCGAGACAGGTGGGGGCGCCTTTGCAGGCCACTTGCACACAGGCTGCAGCACAGGCCGCAGTGTGGCAGTGTCACACTCAAGGAAAGCACGCAGGTTCACGCTACAAAATCTCATGCAACAGCTCAGGTTTAAGGCGATCCTCTATATTGTGATTCTCATTGTTGCCCTGCAGGAAAAAATACTGTGTATGTGTGTGCTTACCATTTCTGGAAATGTCCAGCTCCACCAGCTGCATGAAATTGGCCACATCAGGGGGGAGTCTCTGGATCTCATTGTCACTAAGGCTAAGCTTCCGGAGGTTCAGTAGTCTGAAGAAAGGCTGTGAAGACAGACGCCGTGTTGTAACATCACATACATCCAAGTTGCACTGATGGAAAGTGTCCGCCGGTCAATATTCACTACTACTGTAGCAAAACATCACATTTTCAAGCACCCGTGCTGACTAAAAGGTCAAAAATGAATATGAACAAGTACTGAATACATTACTCTTTCTGCTTGAAAAACAATTGTAAACTGATCGCCAAGCACATCCTGTGTATTCAAGTCCTTAGCCAAAACAGGTTGATAAAAGCATCCCATTATTACATTCCTGAGAGCTCTTCCTTAATCAGCCCGTGCAAACCTAACAGTAAGGCTGTTGATAGCCAGGCTAGGAAGGCACTGTGGCAGCCGCTTTGCCAAAAGCTTTCACAAGAGCCAGTTTGTTGGACATGACAGCACTCAGAATACGTTCCTCTGTGCAAGCACTTGAGTATCTCACGGTTTTAGGATGGACAGACAAGACAGGCTGGCGCGGAACAGCATGACCATCAAGCCATACCGTAGAAGACCCTCGGTCACCCAGGAAGACAGCAGTGGGTAAAGGCCTCAGAAACCCACCTAAAACCACGTTCCTGGTCTGTACTATTGTGCAGTTTTGATGCAAGAGTGTGATGGCTACGGCACAGAACAATTCCTGGTAATAAAAGCTGGTGTTTGCCCAGGTAGCAGGTGAACGGTATCAGGTGGCAGGAACAGGACACAGGAGCTCAGCAGACGCACGAAAAAAACAGGGCTGCTGTACAAAGGATGGGTAATCTGCAAATACAGGAACATTCTACCAAGTGATATTAAGTATTCAACAATTGACCTTGCTAAAGCTAATGGACAACAAGAATATGGCCAGTAAGCAATTCTTTGTGCATCCTAGACGAATCACTCAATTGCATTTGTCTCTCAGCACCGTACAGACCTGGATCGATCCTGAGAGTGAACCTGAAGAGCAATGCAATTACCCCCCAAATGGGCAGCTAACGTTGTAGATAAGAGCTCTGTCTCCAGCGTGGCAAAACAACTACAAGGTTCTCTTTAACACAATTATTCATAACATAAAATGTAGCGAAACAGTGGAGAAGCAGAAGTGTTGTGCAGGCCAATAGGTCATTTGGAACAAGTGTGAGCTGAGCGATTTACTGTACTGTCACAGTCTTTTCGCCGTGAACGGCGGTTGGCTGTGGGGAAACAGAAATGTCAGCAGGGAGCAGTGTGGAGTCCACAGAGCAGTGGGACGGCTGTCTGGACACATTTACAGCACAATCTGATCACGCAAAAAGAAAGAAAAATAGGCAAGTTCAGGTCTCTAATAAGACCGGTCAGTGTCAAACGGATTTGTGAAATATTACCTAATAAAACATAATAAATTCTTAGATTTGGCATTGAGTTAATGCTGGTTGTCATATCGATTAGTCGTCTGACACAAACATGGCGAATGCTACGGAAATACTCTCAACAAGCTTTGAAGACGTGCCAACTTACACATTTGTACACACTAAGACAACCAGAAGAGGGAGTGTAAATTTACAGGGTGGAACTTTAATGTTTGTGGAGTATTCTTCCCATTTAGCATTACAAACAAAGGTGTATTTCTGAGCAGCGTGTATGCCGGGTGAGGCAGTAATCTAGCACGGTCTGGAGGGTTTTCCCAGGGACAGCAGCGTTCCAGCCAAGCGACTCCATTCAGTTGGTGGTTTCCTTCCAGTCGTGCCATCACACTACAGTTCAGTGTGCATCAAACCACAGACCCCACCCACTCTGCTCTAGCGCCTCTATTAACCTGAGAAAAGCCCAATAAAAGTTTTTTAAAAATAATAATTATTATTATATATATATATATATAGTATATACAGTTGATTTGCACTCTACGGAAACAAAAAACATTTAATCAATTCTACAAGTTTGGTTAGAAATGTGGATCCAAACAATAATAAACATCCATTTCTCCCATTAGCTTGCTTTTATGTTTTACTCGGACATACTTCCTTTCCTCTTGGAGTGGAATTCCTATTCACACATTCCAAAGCCTCCTAATCTTGTGCCAAATCTGCCTGGTTGGCCCAGCCTTCATGTCCCCTCCATTTCCAATATCAATTCCCTCACAATGAGCATGCAGACACACACACACACACACACACACACACACACACACACACACACACACACACACACACACACACAGTTAGGGGCTCACACAGAGGGGAGAGAGGAGCACATGCTTTTGTGCTGGTCCGCACTGTTCCAGCATCCGGGAAAGAAAAAGCAGAGGATTTGGTTGACTGAGTATCTTAGTCTTTCAAGTGGCAGGCCTCATTATTGCCCGTTCATCTCCACACACACACTCACACACACTCACTGTTTTTAGATTACCTAAATATATGTAAATACAAGACTGAACTGAACTCAGTTTTCTGAGTCTCTTTTGCTGCTGCCAGGGCTCCATGGATAAAGCCAAAATTATCAAAAGATTCCACATTAATGCACATAAATGACACCCTAACATCCTCCCGCTGCTCTACCTCTCTGCGTTCCCTCCATTTTTCTTGGCAGAAGGACAAAGAGCGGGCTGCCCACCCCGCACAGCGCTGTCCGTCACAGGGCAGCTCTCACTGCAGCCCCCCATGTGGACCAGCCTGGGATCCCTCCTTTGTCCCAAAGGGCACATCGAAGGAGGGAGAGAAATGGCTGAAAACTGAAGGATGAACATTTGAGAGGGACAACAAAAGACAGGATTTACTGGGAAAGACAAGAAAGAGGAGTGGGGAGAACACAGTGGAGAAGAAAAAGAAGGGTTTGACAAGTAGAGAACTGAGGGGAAGAAACTAAGGGAGGATTATTAAAGAAGAATAGAGACCGAAGAATGGATTCCTACATTTGGAGGCTCTGCTAATGGAGACAGTGACCTCAGTCCCTCGCCATTAAAACCATTCTAGCAATGTGTAAACATTGATATTTCCATCCAAATAGATAGAGAATGGTGCTGAGGTTGCACTGCAACCTGTGCGCCCCCCAGATGTGTGGCAGCTGTGAGCAAAGGTCCACAGCCTTTCATTTTCAGCTAGCTGAAACACCCCTCCAGGCTTAAATACACAGAGCCGATGTCCAGCAGAAACAACTGGTCATTTAGATCAGGGGTCGCCAACCTTTTTGAAACTGAGAGCTACTTCAAGGGCACTGAGTAATGCAAAGGGCTACCACTTTGATAACACACTTCTGAAAGAAGAAAGTTGCACAGTTCACCTTTAATTTTATATTAATGACATTCTACGTGAAGACACTGATTGTTAATGATTAATAATTCATCAATAATTATTCAGAATGATTCAACAAGGTAGGAAACAGATAAACTTCAACATGCAGCAGCCTTGTAAAAAGACTGCCGTTTGCCCGAAGCTGCCTTTAACTCGCGGGCCTTTCCTGTCCGTAGTGCGCTGCCGGGTGGGTAGTTAGCGTGCTAGCTTTTGTGACAAGTACTGAAGTGTCTCTCCACGTTGTGCCGCTTTGCCGTCGCCACAGTCGCACCGCAAATGAGACACACACAGTTTTCTTTCACATTAGTAAAAAAGAATTCTTCCTCCCATTCACTGTGAAAATAATACGTTTTCTTCCTTTTTTCCGCCATGTTTATGTGGGTAGAAACCGCTTTCGTCTCCTCGTCTTCGCAACGCTCCAGACCAAGGCTGAGTTTGTCATGCGCACTAGACTGACCTCCGCCCCATACTACGTCAGAGTTCTCATATTAGCGAACTCTGCTACTTTATGATTTTTTTTTAGGTTTTTATATATTTTTTTATACTTTTTGTTTTTAATTTACATCACTGTAAATGCAATTCAAAAAGAATGGCAACACAATTTAATCAAATTTTAGACAGTGATAGTTCGTGATTAAGTCTATTTTTAGAACTGGCCTGCGGGCGACTGATATGGTCACTGCGGGCGACGCGGTGCCCGCGGGCACCGGGTTGGCGACTCCTGATTTAGATATTCTGGTTAAGCAGATGAATTAAAAAAATCAGAGCCAGAAAGAAGAAAGAAAACACAGTACAAACATCCACCCACAAACTAATAACCAAGAGCCCATATCCTGTGCCATAACCCATCTCCCACACACTCTTTGAGCAAAAGCAGCGAGCTTTGGTGAGGCAGAAATAGAGCTCCGAGACAGGAGACTGTAACTGCTGCAGGGTTACAACGCTCGCCTCGGAAAGGCCTAAAGAAGGCTATTTTCACTTTGTCACGCTGAGGTATTGGGTGTGGATTAATGAAAATATGCATTTTTTTAAATTTAACAACAAAGGGATCCTACTGCATTGTGTGTGCAGGCATCTGTGTGTGTGTGCGTTTGCTTTCCACTTAAGTGGCACTTTTCGCTGCATCTACCTTATCTGGCGCTGAGCCCTGCGCAGGCCACCCAGACAGAAAGGCGTGGCGAGCGGCCGGCAGCGAGCTGGCTCCCGTCGGCGCGCACCTGTCCTTGTGACTCTGATGTGTGCAGAGAGCAAACACTGAGAGCCGGCCTCGGAAGCGACTGCTCACCACCGCCATTTACCAGTTTAACCACAGCAGCCACTCCAGTTCTGCCAATTAGAGTGTAGGCGGAGATAAATGCTGTTTAAAACCACCTAAAACGAGGGATTCTGGAAGAATTCTGCCCTCATCAGTCCAGCCAAAGTTTCCATCATGACAGATAGGACTCTTCAGGCCTGGTTGGATGACTGAATGATGGCTGTTGGGTTTTAGCGGATGAACAAACACATGAAGCAGAGCAGGAGTCAGTATGACTAACCGATGACATCCTGAAAAACAAAGAATGTTATGGAGAGATAACAAGAACTGATGAAGGAAGAGAATCACGGAAAATAGACAACTGCTCGCAGCATTTCTTTTTACGACCTACAAACGATTAATTATCAACCAGAGGCAACAAAAGTTTCCTCCTATTTTGTATTTTATGAAGTAAAAAACCTGGAATTTCCGGTCGACATATTTTTATTTGACAGCTGCTAATATGTTAATTTGCATATTTTTAAAATAAATAGAAAGAATAAATAGAAAGGGTAGAGTTGACTCGTCGGGGCCAAAGTGTGAGGTGTGAGAGTAAACAGATCAGATGGCTGAACATACACTGCACAAGAGTTTTCCTTGAAAACAAGCAAGACAAACATGGAGAATAATTAAACTATAGCTGCTAAACACGGTATTCCTCCTGTAAAGACGCTCGGTGGTATTACTGGTTTGATGTGAGGTTATGCACTCTGTATCAGGAAGGGACAAATGCTCGCTGCTGTAAAGCATTTTAAAAATAGAACAGTAATCCCTCCGCTGTTTCCATATTGGTGGGCTAATCACCGCTTTGGTTACTAAAACTAAGTCAGTAATAACACACCAATAGTCCTGGGACACCACGTGAACCATTTTGTAAATACAAACCAACAAGGCGAGCTGCTGAAGGCGCTAGCGCCCGGTTGTGGGCTGTATTTGCAACACAAATCAAATTCAAAACAGCCGATCTTCCCAGAACTCCACCAAACAAAAGCTTAGACGAAAGATAGGTGAACGGATGAAGGAGGTGGTCTTCTGCAGCTCTGCAAACAAAGTAACAAGTTTAAAATCGGTGTAACAGCGAACACCAACCCTGGAAAAGCGAGTGATGACTGGTGCTGAAGGTGTGAGTAAAAGGAGGAAACGGTCATGACCAGAGACTGATGAATCACAGGTTTTTCTTTCCTTAAAAAGTTGATTTAAAAAAAACTTCCATGAGTTGTATTTAATGAACAAATATCCTGAGATTTTTCAGTAATAGTCTCACCCAAAAGGAATGAGTGACTTTAGAGTCGGTTTAGAGTGTGAGGGAGGCACTCTGCCTCCACATTTTTACACTCTCCTATTCTCATCGCGTTCCCACACAAGACACAAAACCAGAAGCTCCATTGTTTATAGTCCGCTCCACTCTTTCCTGGATGGGATGGATCCGGTATGCGCTGATTTTGGATGAACAGGGATCCACACAGGAGCTGGGGCCACTGCTGCTTTATGACGCAGATCAGCAGACATAAACAATGATGGCGGTCCAAAGGCAATGCTGTGTTTAAAATGGCCGATGGAGCGAGGAATTCAACAAAACATCATCGTGAACGGCACTCACTGAAAAGAGCATCGTGGCATAAAAAGTGTACTGAAAGTTTTTGTGTGTATCGTGAGCACACAAGCACACTTGGTACAATCCGTGCATTGTGTGCACCGGGGCTGTGGCCTCCCTCACGTGCTCCAGTGTCTCCTTTTCCAGCAACGCTCAGGCATTTTCCCTGCTGCAGCCAGCCTCACACAGTCCTCTTTACATTTCTGCCTCGGGAATGTTCCCTGACCAGTCCAAACGGACGTGGAAAAGTCCAACTCTGGACGTGCCATGGCCCCGCCACTTTCCCAAGGAATTTTAAAGTCTGACTGACCCACAGAGGTTAATTATCAGCAAGAGAGAAAAACATTAGTAAGCACATATTTAGCACAGAAGTAAAACAGCAACTTACTTAGTTAAAAATTGTTTATGTTATATTCACAATTTAATTTTATGGTTCACTTACGAGTTGGAACCAAAATAACCCCAATGCAACCCTCTTAAATGTTATAAATAGGACACATAACAGGAACATGGTGGAACTTTAAAAGCAAATAATTATCTTGCTTCTTTGTAAGGTGCCTGGATCCGAAAAGAGGCCAAGATGGAGTTACAAGTATTTGGAACCATTAGCAGACTCAGTGTGTGTGTGTGTGTGTGTGTGTGTGTGTGTGTGTGTGTGTGTGTGTGTGTGATGTGTAGTAGTAGTGTGTGTGTGTGTGTGTGATGTAGTGTGTGTGTAACTCAGTGACAGGGAAGTCCCAGCTCATACTAAGCATTTGTCCCTGACAGCTCAATTAATGCAACCACCTCCTGGCTCTGGCGGTTCCATAACCTTGGAGACAATTTCAATAAGGCACCCAGGGAACAAGGAAGCAGGGACCTCCCAGGAGGACACTTGTCACCTAGCAAAGTAAACTCTGCTTGCTGACTTCATACTTGCACCAGCAGAGATTAAATATCTGTATGACCACAAACAAAAACCATCACTTTATTGGTTTAAATCACTGGATTTTCTTTGCTCTGAAATTTAAAAAGAGCAGACTAGAGGTATGCCAAGTGGTTAGCCCAAAGGCTAATCCTCTAGGATACTGCTACTTCAGATTACAAGACCCCAATAGTCTGTCATGGAGACACTATAATTACCGTCTGCACACAGTTCCCACCTGACTCCAGTAAAGCTCAACATCAGGACAAACTGAAATACCAGCTCTAAGCCCACAGACACACGCATGCTAATCCTTTATGAATATCTGTAAAGTCTCTCCTGTAAGAGAGACATCTTGTGACAGCATATTTAATAACACACTAGCATATCTATCTACAGCATGTCGTTTCTGCACTTGTTCTTGACCTTACATCCTTCTGCAGTCCAAGCTGCAGCAGATGTCACACACACCGTCCCAGCTCAGAGGAGAGTGTGACGACGTCGCTGGAAACCTGTCCGGCCATTCCTGCACCTGTCTGCAGCTGTTTGGACCCAAGACATTTAAATGACAG
The DNA here is from genome assembly GCA_000180735.1 of Tetraodon nigroviridis. Classification (NCBI taxonomy): domain Eukaryota; kingdom Metazoa; phylum Chordata; class Actinopteri; order Tetraodontiformes; family Tetraodontidae; genus Tetraodon; species Tetraodon nigroviridis. The sequence continues at coordinate 1,191,400 of CAAE01014768.1, forward strand.
AGCTGATATGAGTGGAATCTGATGCTGAAGTTAGCGAGGGGTGGTGGCTAATAGATGATAAATACGATTCTGACGCGTTTGGAGAATGTGAGTCATGTGACCCAGCCCAAAGTTCATTTGGAGCAGTTCTAGAGTCAAAGTCAAGGTTTGGGAAAAACAAATACACGCTGATAATGGACACAGGTGACTGAAAAGTACACATGTGGGAGTTCATTACATGAAATCTGACAAAAAAGCTCCACCAGCCTTAAGCCCCAGATGATCATTAATTACGAATCTATTTCAAGGGAAAATGTATTTAATATAGGCAAATAAAATGTTTGAGAATTCAGAGGTTCCGGTACTTCCGGTACCGGCCTGTACCACTGTTTGTCTAACTGAAGGCCTGCGTAGGCTTCACCTCAAGGAATGTGAAATGACTTCAAGGGTGCCTGTGTGAATGTGTGCACACAGGCCCTGCTGCTTCAGGAAGCAACGCAAACTCCAGCAGATTCCAGCCATGCCTGCCTTACCTCTGATGTCACCTGACAGAGAACAAACACAGCTACGTTAACATGTTAACTACACAGGAGACGTTTCACAGAAGCCAAGCTGCACGATCAAAGAAGCAGGCTCCCTATTCAGGGATTTTTAGGGGTCGGGACACTTGGTTCATGGAAGTCCACGGCAGCCTGTGCCTGCAGCAGTCCTACATTCCACTGTTTACAACTGGACAACGAGCTTCTGTCGGCTCAGCAGCATTCTAATCTCGTTTCTGCTTAACTCAAGTTTCCACGTACAACAACACTGTTCCTTGTTTTAATTCCCGAGGCTGTCCTTCCTGGTCCACAGATCTCTCCATACTGAAACTGATCCTGTTGGAAATTCAGTTAGGTCTAGATCGCTGCTGTCCATTTTCCCCAGAGCTGCCACTGCTTCATTATGACCCGTCAGTGGCGTGACGGCGGCATGTTTGTGTGTCCACGCTGCGTCGTTGCTTCCGTAAGCCTCGTACTGTGTGTTTGAATGTTCAGGCTCCCAGGCATCAACAAAGAGCTGGCCCTGATGAGAAACCTCAGTCGTGTTGCACGGCACATCCTGTCACCTATGTTTGCTCAGGAACCTGTTAGCCAACACTTAGCTTCATGTAAATCTAATCTTTTTAATTCTGAACCAAACAATATTTCCACACAGGTAGTCCTGAGCTACCGTACTCACATCCTTAGGGACAGAAACAATATTTTGCCCTGGAGTTTCCCTCACACACCAGCTGGCCTACTGGCCCAGTGTTCTTTCTTCTCTTGCGTAACTGCGGCTCAAGGGAAATAGCTCCAGTAATTAAGATATCACCTTTTTTTGGTGATGGGTGTGTCTGGACTGAGAGAAGTAGAGAGGGGGGTGTTTAAGGGCCACATATTAATGCAACTATTCCAACCAAAGTTAGACTTTGCCGCAAGAAAGTTGCCGCTTTGTAAAAATTTGCGCCACCACTTCCACACACTGTTTAGACTGCCCGATTCATTTTTGTCCATGGCCGTATAAATGCATGCTTGCAAATGACAGTCATCTTTTCCAAGTCACAGTTTATAAACACGCTTTCCTGAAAGTTATTTTGCTCGGTGCGTGAACAGGCCCGGCCGACAGATCCAGTCCAGATAAGGAAGTCAGCAGAGCGACGCTCCACGCACCAGCACCTCGCTCGTCTTCAGTCTCCCTTTCACGCTGACGCCGTCCACAGATTAACAAAATCGACCAGATAGCCAACAACTGAAGCTGATATGAAGGAGAACGGAGATCTAACGGGAAATAAGGTAGCTAAAATAAACAAAATACACCGATTTCTCCCCAAACTGAACATTAGATAGACCAAATGATGAACAAAAACAGGGCGTTTCCACCTAATTAATATCTGGAATAACATGCAAACACCCCAGCTACATTTTCTCTCTCTCTCTCTCTCTCTCTCTCTCTCTCTCCGTCCCTCACACCCCTGATTACTCTTGTCTCACCAGATTGGTGGAGGGGGGAGGCAGGATGTGACACCAGCTGGTCATCAGCTCAGACAAAGGAACCTGCTGAATGTGCTTTTGCATCAAAAAGAACCTCATTCCTCGCTTTGCTGATTTTTCTTGCTTTCAGTGTTCTGGGTCTTTTCTATGTTTTAAGAACTTCAGTTTTTCCCCTTCTTCCCCCATAAGTGAGGACTCGAGCACCATGAAAACATCCACAAAAATCACTTGTGATCCATGTAATCTTGTGAAATGGGTGTATCAACCGTGCTTACCGAAGCAGGAAAGAAGAAGCGGAGTGAGAAAAGGCTGAGCTAGAGGGAAGCAGAGGGGCCATCATCCCATTTATCTCTGCTCAAAGTTGAGTCAGTCCCTGAGATTTGATAAACCAGAACTTTGTTACAGAAAAAGAAGGGTGACAGATTTTTCCCTTAACTGTCATACCTTTTGATAATCGTCCGCATTGTCTATGGGTAGGAGGCAGAATTAAAATTAGACAGCCTGGAAATAATGGAAAGATCTTGCAAGTGACAGTTTTTGTTTTGCTGTTTAACTCGGGGCCGAACACACACAAAGAACTTTGGAGAAATGGCTGAGATTTTTATCAGTGCACTTGTGCTTGAAAAGCAGATCCCAGAGGAAACCAAGCACTGCGACACACTGTAAGCAGAGGGGTGGGGGGCCACAGGAGGTGCTGAGGGACATTTTCATGGCCGGATGAAGCTCTAATCCGCCCCGAGCTGAAGATCTTTTATCACATATACACAGACAAACACACAACGTGAGAATTATTCCTGGGTTCGAACAAAGTACCAGACTTTGTTGTTAGAAACGCTAAACGTGCAAAACTACAATAGCAACCTAACTGTACTGGTCCAGAGTGGTCACAGGTCTGCTCACAGATCATTAACTGTAGCAGCACAGTTTCATTGGCAAAGACCCGGTAGCTATATCCTTAAAACCTGTTTCACAAAGTCTGATTAAGACACACCCATCAGGACCTGGTTCCCTGTTTCAACAAGGAAAAAAAACAAAAAAACAAAGTCTAAACAAGGTACAAATCTCTTTTTTAAAAAAATGTTGCCAACCATTACTTAGCTTGGTCGGTGTAACCGTGTTTTAAGACATCATTTAAGTGATAATATAGGGGTTGGCTCATGTATGTCAGGCTGCGGGTAACGTAGCACACGAGCAGCTATGACACTGGATATTTGGGAAGGGGTGGGGGCAATCACAGCCATGAATGGCCCTCATTGTAACCTGTCATGGGACTTGAGTATGGCTAAAAAGATAATTCCCTCTTCCTCAGGATGATATTTAGGGCAAAAGTAGCTCTATCAGCACAGCAGGAGAACACGCCAGCACAATGAATCATCGCATACGTTCTGAAGACAAATTACACACTTGACCTTTTATATAAACCACATTTCAAGCCACAGATGGTAGCACAAGCCAGATAAATTGAAGAAAAATCGTGGTTCTTCACCTAGTTGACCATGCAAAAGAAGTCCGTGTTTCAGGTTTTGGTGTTGAGTGTAGTGGAGACCGGTGAGTTAGAAACTAAAGAAAACCAGCGTGGCTAAATCTCCATCTGTTCACCGTCTTAAACCCCTACCAATGGGATCTGGAAGTACGCACCCCTGTGACACAACGCTGAAGAGCATTTACACATCCCAACACATTAATGCTCTTCATTATTACCCCCAGGTGACTGTTTTAGTCAGTGAAATTACGGAAAGACGGGTCAAACATACGGTAACATTTTGACATTTGTCAGTATTCAAGTTTAGACGTGACTCTGCTAAGAGCCAACAATTGCTCTCAAGGATTTTCTGCTCATTACAGTAATTTCTATTCATCATACGATCAATGTCATTTGCAGAGCTTGTTTGGACCTGACCTTTCACACTGTGCCCCCACTGATGCCCCACCGAGGAGGGCGACAAGAGGGTGACCCGTGACGCGCCACCTATTCACCGCAGCCACAAGACGCCGTCGACATGCATTTATGTCACTCGGTCAAAGCTGGCATGACACAATGAGATTGTCTACGCTAAACGCCTGTGCAGGGAATAAAACGGATGGACGTGTCACTCAGCATTTGGTAAACAGACACGTGATATTCCAACAGGTGTTTGAGTAGGGGAACAGAGCACGTCTCTGGTGCATGTTCAGAAATAAAACAATTTGAGCCTATCTACTTCCAAACACACTCTTTAGGCATGCCTGTCGTGCTTTAAATAGTGTGAGGTCGGGTAGGTCTGCGTTGCATCCCACTTCCAAGCGCACCCCAGCAGAAGGCGTCTGCATCCTGCCGGCTGGTGACAGCATCATTACGCACCAGATCATTTGCCAGCTGTTTTGTTAAGGATGAGCAATTCTAAACACACAACCTGAGCAGGTAGCGTAATGAAAGCTGTTTCTGCTGCCCATGCAACCTGGCATCACTCTGGAAAACACACGGATGGTCACACAGGAGGGTCTGCTCACCTTTGGTAGCTCTTTGAGTTGGTTGGCATCGAGGAGGAGCTCTTCCAGGCTTCGGCTGTAGCGGAATATCTCATCGGGGACAGTATGCAAGTTGCAATGCCGCTTGTCCACCGACTCGACGTGGCGGTTGCAGCGCCACAGTGGAATGCACTTCAGCATGTCCGGCCGCCGGGGGGTTGTGGTTGCCGGCGCTACTGGGATCTCCGCATCGGAGGGTGAAGGTCAGCAGGAGAGAAGGGCTTTTGTGGGAGAGGGCCTCCCCGATGTCCAATCCTTTGCTGTATTCTCACGACTAACGGGAACAGAAGGCCGAAATCCACTTAGAAACAAAATAATCCCCTGATCTTCCAGCGATATTCCCAGTTTTAGTTCAGGCGTGATCGAGGGTGGTCGGTCAGCTTCGTCTCCGCGTCATCCACCCCGGAATTACAATTAGCATACCTGGGAACTCTCCACTGGGGGGAATATTCTCCTTACTTTTTTCCCCACTTGTTCCCAGTAATAAAGTAGCGTTAGCTCGTTTCGTTCCTCCGTCCCATACAAACAACGCTCCACGGGGTTAGCCTAACAGCGTGCAGCCAGCGACCCAGTTATGTAGAAACGCTGGTGGAAGTATCCAATACATGAGTGGCTATCCTCAACTTCCACCCAACAACAACAATAAAAGATGATCTAGCAGCACAAATCGCTGAAAACAAACGTCAGAAAATAATTACCCGACTGTGGATGCGCAGGAACCTTCTCGACCGCACCGGTTGTGTTGTTAGCAGGTTAGCAACCATTAGCTTACATCGGCTAGTAGCCGACTGAATGCCTTTGTGCCCGGTTGTCGTTAGCTAATACCAGTAAATGGAAAACTACGGAAAGATCTCAACGGGACAGATGTATACAACAGCCGCATCCCAACAGGCGTTAAAGTAACTCGACTTGGGCTGCTGTTTCAATGCGACGTGACGCTAGCTAAAAAGCCAGGAACGAGTTTGGGCAACAGCGTCGTATCCCTCCCCTGGTTGAACTGAGGCGGGCGGGTTTGCTGTGTGGGCGGGGACAACGTTGGAGCCAGATGACCCCTTGGGTCACAGCGACCCCAGGTGGCGGAGGCCAGTACTGCGGCGAACCCAATTTCCTCCTAAATATTGTCCGACTACACTACTTACGTGTATAAAATACCGTAATTTCACGATCATAAGGCGCACTTAAAAGTCTAAATTTTCTCCAAAATGTGCGGCGCGACCGATGGTGCAGTGCGCTTAATGTGGACGTAATGAACTCTGAGCTTGCTGTCATTCCGAGAGGCCTTACGAAGTACACATTCACCAAGACTGTGAGGCAGCGCCGGGCGAGTTACGCCACAATTTGTGGATGGATTGCAGATGCTTGGGCTTATGCTCCCGCTGCCTTTTTAAAAACACACACTTGCATGTTTTACCATGCCCGCGCCCTATGAACCGGTGCGCCTTATGTATACGGTATGTTAAATACAGAAAAAGCACCCGTAACTGAAACCGCGCCCCATAACCCAGTGCGCCCTATGGTCGTGAAAATACGGTAGGCTTTTTTGTGTTCAGCAAGGGTAAATTGTTGGTCTAAAAGTATATCTATAGCTTTTTCCAAAGGGGTCAACCATTTCTACAATAAAAAGAAATCTCACAATTTTATTTTTATCCTTTAATTGTAGAAAGAAAAAAAAAGGTGTTTACATGACATGGCAATTTGATGAAAAGAAAAAAAGATTCGTAGGCAGGGAAAACAAACAAGTTTGAGGTTTAAAAAAAGCATTCTTACAATAAGAGTCTTCACTAACCACAAAACAAACTGACAATATTTTAATAAATTCCCCCAAATGTGTTGACAGTATTAACAGCTATTAAAAAAAATAAAAACAGGTACAGCTTTCAGAGTGGCTGAACGATGTGGGTTAAAGTATGGGAATGAGTGTTGGTCGGAAAACAGACGTTTCAGGCAGAGAGGTCACTGCTGTTGAAACGGTCTTGATCATACACCTCTGCCACGACTTTACGTCCGCCAAACCAACGGTCGTTGAGAGCTTGGATAGCTTTGTTCATCTCTGAAGCTGCAGAAAACTCAACAAAGATTTTGACAATGATGTCTGCATCCTCCTCTTCTCCCTGCTTTTCTTGGTATATGATGACTCTGTTGACGGTGCCAAACTTGCCACACTCTTCTGTCACCTCACCCTCGAGGTCGTCATCTATGTCTTCCGGTCCAACCATATTTCGGAGCACCATCACCGTAGACTGCACGGGCGCAAACAATCCGGTCATTTTCCTCAAGCGAAAGGCCTTTGGTTCAACTACCAGCCAACTTACCTCTGATTTTCGGAGAAGTTTCTGCATCACCATGTGTCTGGCGCTGCTCCCAGAGATACTCATGTGCTCCTGGTCACTCAGCATCTCCTGCCCTGTGCCATCCTGGAGTGTTTCCTCCTTCTCCTCCTTCCTCTCCTGTTGGATGGCGCTAGCAACTTGGGCCGATGGGACTGGCGGCGTTGCGAGGACGGGGTTAACGAGACCGACCTGGGGAAGTACTGGTATGGGAGGCCGTACTGGAGTCACCCCTATCAGAACAGGGCAGATGTGCAGTTTAATAACAGCCACCTTTGTCAGAACTTCCCGACGGTTTTAACCCGACATACCTGTGATGACCCCGGGTGCCTGGGCAGCCATTACGGCCTGAGGTATTCCCATTTGCTGACCAAGAAGCTGGGGCGCAGCTAAAGCCCCTAAAACTGACGCACCAGCTACAGCCTCCTTAAGAGAGGGGGGCCGAAGACATTAGGCAAGGGAAACACACAGAACACAGCACAAGGCAGCACAGTCAACGATCACACAGCATGACAGGGAGTCAACCTGGCCTACCTCTGATAAACAGCATACATATACATGAGGGCAGATCTTTAGCTCTGCACCAACCTACTCCGTATACATGAAGTCTGTGGTTGGACATATACTAGATTTGAAACCTATTTCACTGTTTATGGCCTTTTTTTCCCTATACACCCCTATAAAATTGTATGACCATTTCATTTAAGTTTTTTTTTGGTTTATTCTACCTAGGTCTGGGTCATATTTACCTGTAAGGCCATTAAATCCCTTTGGAAGGGATTCATACTTGCCTGGGCCGTTATCTTAGCGGTAGCCGCCGCTGCAGCCACAGCTGCAGCTGGTGGCAGACCACCAGGAGTTGTGGGGGTCAGTAGGGGCATAGGCGGTGTCACTGCTTTGCCCACCCGCAGGTACTGACCCCCAAGGTCAAAGAGGTTCATAGAAGAGACAGCGTCCAATGCTGACTGAGGCTTTTCATATTCTGCAAGTGAATAGAACAACCATTAACGGCAGAGTGATGCGACACAGCGAGAGCGAGTGATTTGAGGAGCCCTCCAGCTCACCAATGAAGCCAAAGCCTCTATGTCGCCCTGAGGTGGGGTCTCTGGCTAACATACAAGACTTGATCCGTCCAAAGGCCTCAAACACACTCTTGATGTCGTCGTCTGATAGGTCAGGGTGGACCGATGCCACGTATATCCGGTTAAAAGCACGTGCCTCCTCTGCCAGTTGGTCAATGATGGGTTGCGCCTGACCGATGTTACTTGGCCGCCCAACCTATAGCACAGATCAAACCAGCAACGCAACTGAATAAAGGGTTTGATAAACCAACCATGATGGCTCGCCCTCAAGACTTCCGAGGTCGAGCGGAGAGCCAACGCTTCACCTCCGATCTAAGAACAATCGGTGAAACATCTTCCAGTTAACTCTCCGCTGAAACTCGATGAACTACTCTCACCTGGATGATCGAAAACCTTCGTAGACGCCGTTTGATCGGTAGCAACGCATTCTGAATACTTTATTTTATCCAATAAGGAACCAAACTACCTATTCGACGGACTTTTACGATCTGTGCTAGAGATGGGGCAGCCAATTAACAACAACCAGGCGCAGTCCTTCATCAGCACCGCATGGTTACAGAGTGATGCAGTGCACCCTTAGGAATCCTGCTGGAGCTGGTCACTTAAGCAGCTTTTATGAAATCAAGGAGCACAACGCACAAGACGGGAACACATTCACACAAATTAAAAAAAAAAAAAAAAAAAAAGGAAAACCAACCTGGAATAAACAGACAAGCAAAGAAAGAAATATTAGTACAAGGTAATGACCAAATAGCACAAACCTCTAATTAGCTCAGTGTGTTGATGCTTTAATCCTTGTGTTCAAAAATTCCAGGCAACATACCTTAATGTTTCTCCCCCCTAACATGACTGAGTTCATCTGCTCCAGCGCCAGCTGAGCAGCCTCTGGCACATCATATTCTACAAAGGCAAACCCCTGCATGGCAAGACAAAGTACAAGGGACCAAGGAAAATATATACAAAAGTTATTTTTTTAATTGATGAAAAGCAAAAATAAGGTGAAGGCTTGATAGCGACCTTGTGCTTCATTGTTACAGAGTCCCAGGACATGTCAATGCTCTTGATGGGACCGAAGGGTGCAAAGGCCTGTCTGATGGTGTCCTCCCCGAGCTCGTAGTATATGGAGCCCACATACACCCGACACATTATGGCTAGCGCGCGCTGTCTTTGAGCTGCCACCTACCAAATGGAGAAAATAACACATAAGCATTAGAGAGTAAACAAGGTGGAAGAGACACACAAATATAAATGTATTTTCTACTGTGCTGTCTTTCCTCATAAAAAGTTGGAGGCCAAGTCCAAGTAGCAGGTACTGGAATACTGTAATCAGTGCACAGCATTAAAAAAAAAAAAGAAGAAAGAAAAAAACCCCAAAAAGAAAAAACAACTTACTGTCGTAAAATACTGATGTACCCACTTATAATTACAATATGGCCTCTAATCTGTTATAATTTAAAAGTCACAGGGAGTGAGACACACTGATGTGATTGACATGCACAGCCCTCATAAGGATTTGGCTTCAGTAACTGACCTGTAGTCCAGGGATGCAAGTAAGGTAACAAAAGTAACCTGGGACCTCAAACGAAATCCATACAAATTCTTGCTGAAAGCATTTCAAAGTTTCTCCTCGAGTGTAGGAGGATTTTAACCACCAAAAGTTGCTGTGTGTGTCTGATGCCTTCAAATCAATCAACTGGTTCCATTCTAAAACCAACAGAGTATGCTAACGCATGACACCTATTGATGACATCATATAAAGTGGACTGGGTTATTCACACAACACTTGACTTTGAGATGGCCGAAAAGATCTCTGTTACAACAGTTCTCTCATTTTGGTGCATTAAAGGGATTGCTATCCCTCTTTCATCCCATGCCGAGGAGTTTCGCTTTTAAAAAGGAGCAAATGCATATTTTTCAAAGAGAAGTGACCTTTCTCATTTGTATATATTCCAAGAATGCCAACGTTTCCAACCGTAAAAAGGGCTGCACAATTTAGTAATGGTCACAATTGTAACTCTCTTTGTTTAAACAACCACAGCGCGGTGATACTGGAAAACATGTGCATTTGCCACAGACTACACACAACCTAGAGCTGTACGAATACTGCACACCTAACATACCAGTCAAACCAAGCAGACTACATGATTCTTGGAAATATATTGTATTTAACATAAGCAGGACAAAATTATATGGTAAGAAGTCTTTAAAATTGTAACTGCACCGTGATCCTAAAAACACAGAAGACACTATGATTACGGATCGCGGACAAGAAAACGTTGCAATGACTGCTGGCAAGTCCGCCCGTCCCCATACTCAACAACATGAGTATTGCGGATGCTGGGAAAACAAGAAACAGACTGTAAGACTGTCCCACCTTTTTTCAATGAGCAAATATTTTTTCCACTGCAGCACTGACTGACAGTTCTACAAATATTCCTGGCACCTACTTGAAGCAACTGCCTATAAAGTAACAGTGCAGCCCCATCAACCAAGAAAAAAATGTTCCAAACATTAGGGATCACACACGGTCACAAGTACACTAAGAGAGGAGAGCCACGTTTTCTTACAAAATATGCATTTTGTAAGGTAAAAAGGCAAGGGTTGTTGCCAAAGCAACCAGTAAAAGAAGGGTAACAGTCCTTTCCATTGGGAATGCGCACAGAAGAAAATTTAATAATCTATTGACCGATTGTAAAGGTGAGAGAGGATCTCCAAAGCCCATTGTCACTGCTGCCATCTGAAAGACAGTAAAGATGAAAAAAGTGCTGAGAAGTAGGTGAAATAGTCTCTTAGCGTTGAATTTTCAAAACTGTCATTGCTTTGCTAGATAGATTAAAAGCGGTTATGCTAACTCTATAATCCTCTTAAACAGCACACATTTGAAGGAGCTGACTCCCCTCTCTAGATATCAAAATACCACAAACCAATTAATATTAACAATTCCCCTTTAAAGTGCCAAGTAATAACATAGCCAAAGCCTTCACGATGATCATCTCCATCTGAAAAAAAACAGAGGCAACAGAACGGGCACACAGTCGACACATTTTTTCCACAGCAAACTTCCAAAAGACCTGTACTGCAACCAACAGTTGTGTCAAGAGATTCCACATTAGTAACATAAGGAAAGACTACTGAGGACTCTGAAGACATGTGTATTACAACGCTGTTTGATTCAGTCCCAAATACTTTTCACATCTCACCTGCAGGTTGGTGAGCTGCTGTTGCTGATGGGCAATGGTCTGCTTCACCAACACGCTCTTAATACTTTGTTCCATGGCATACTTCTTTGCCTGGAAAATACAAACACAAAGAATAATGACTGATGAGTTAAGAGGCTAGGATTTCTACTTTATCCATTTTTTAAATGGTTTATTGGGGGCAGCTACAATTGATTCTGGAATAACCCACCCTCTGTAGCGCCTCCTGCTGCTCTGGGGTGAGAGGCGGAAGGCCAAGCTTGGAGCCTGTGCCCTGTCCATTCTCCATCGTCAGAGCTTCACCACCCTGCAATATAAAAAAGGTTCATTTCTTTCAACACTGAAATATATTACACAGGTGAAACCAGTCTGTAACGCCTGGCCGATTCTATATGATACCTAAACACCCAGTAAATAAATTCTTATAATGATCCTTGCATCTCGCCAAATATAGCTACTTACTAATAAATACGGCAGTAAATATAAACATGATACAACCGGATTTAAACAATGTGGGGCCGGACGAACTCCTTACCTACGCAACGTGCTAACCGTTGGGTCCACCAATATGAGACGGGTAAGCCCCCAAGGGGAAGGTGAATGGTGGGAAGGCTTTAACAATTCAACAAATTCTAGGGGGAAATTTAAAAAAATGCCTTCAGACTAACATTTATTAAAGAATATACAGCCAGTAAATACCTAATTTATACCGCTATACAGTCAAACCGCCTTTGTTAATTTCATTAGCTAACGCTAGCGCGGAGCACATGCATGCTAAATGTGTTCGTTCCCAAATATCGCTACTATCGTACAATACATAAGCAGAATTTGAACGGTGGACAAAGACAATTAAAGGTAGAGAAATTATAACCTATACCTAATTGCAGCCCAGTCACCTAAACTGTACGAATATTACATCAATCGCTTCTGCAACACGAGGCCTGCTTTTCATCTAGCTTGCGACAACAACGGTTCAAGCTAGCAAGGCTATGCTAACTTGTATTAGCTTAGCACCTTTTACTAAGGGCGCGTGAAGCCGCTGTGCCCCCGACTAAAATATACTTAGAAGTAAAAGAAAATGTAGCCTCATACACGTCACTGCGTTAATGTAGTACGCAGGGGGAAAATAACATAACTAAAATATAATAACTACTCTTAATCAAGGATTTTATTTACCGCAGTCTCCGTTACCGCCATGTAGCACTTCTTGGAGAGGCCCGGAATCGCCAACGCTCGTGAGACTGTTGTCGTTTCAATGGACGTTATCGCGAGAGTTGGGGGTAAAGCGAAAAAAGGCTGGCCAAAATGAGGGATGGTGTGAAAATGCCGAATAATCAGGCTCATGCACGACCTGATCAATAGTTGTGGAGCTACAGGGCTTATTATTTAATTTTGTATCTAAATTGTAATAAAGCCCTGTATTTTTGTGCTAGTTTAGGCCAGTCAGGGCATACTTTTATGAATAATCGTAATTATAAGTGGGCGTCCCAAAATTTAATGGAAAATGAGGATAGTACCTAAGATCCTCTAATTCTAAATGAATAATTATAACAAAATTCGTTTCATTTCAAGTTGAAATAGAACACCAGTTAAAAAAAAAATTAAACACAACCAAGGTAACACATTATTTATTGTCATGTATTTAACTGCAGTAGCTACAATATTAAACAAAGGTTTTAATTAAAACACACGCAAGGACAAGTTTCATTCAGACGGTTCACAGGAAGAAAAGTCAGTTAACATAAGACTGATATGAATGGTTCGTTTTCATAATTGCGTAGTCTAAACATTCATGTTCACAGTCAGATCCCTCGTGGAACTGAACTGTGCTGACAAAGGCATAATGCAGCTATGAACGGTTGCAGGCAATTAAGACATGCAGCTCTTAAGATGAAAATGACATTGGCACTGCATTGCAATAAAATTGTAGTTAAATGTAAACCCCTTTTATTAACCACAAATATATACACTACTATCTTTCCAGTCACACAGACAAAGAGATTAAGACAGAGCAAGAATAAAAATCTCAAGCAATGACTGTACAGCAACAGAGCTGGAAACTCCCACCTTAGACATCCTGGCAAAAGAAATGGAACAAAATAAACCTGACAAACAAATGTACTATCGCCATTTATGCTGTGTAGTTTTAAGGACAAATCTGATGTCTTGTATGGAACCAATATTGTGTTCTTGAAAAACTCTGGCTGTAATATCATGTATTCTTGCATTTCTCTATCTGTGGGGCTGCAGTGCACTCAATGTTTATACTGATGGAACCGCAGCAGACTGGTGAAAAATAAGAAACATATGACAAGCAGCCCCGGCTGGGAAGAACTGTTACTCATTTTAACCGCCATACATTCTTGTTTCTTTTTCAAAACCACTCTAGACACAAAGTTATCCAAATGTTAAAAATATCCTTGGATGGTTTGGTAAGGACCACAAAAATAAGTACAGCAATATATAGCATATAGCATTTATACATGTATTAAATCAATGATTCGTCTCCCGATTTTCATTATTGAGCTAAAATTTCATTTCACAAGATTCAAGTAATGTTTTCTATTCTAACTTTTGAAGACAAATGTAGTGTTTTTTTCTAAACTAATAACCTAGAAGCATTAGTTTGTTGCTGTAAAAGAATTGCATTGCTGCTGCTCATTTTCATATACTCATAAAGCTAGAGCGAATGCATCTGTTTTTGGAACAGTCAAATCTGATTATTTGAAATCTCTTAGTTCCATTTTTGGGTACCATGTTATGCCATGTTATTGGGGATTTCGGTCCAAAGTACACTGCCAAATTAGGCACTTTGCAAGTCTTTGGCTTTCAGAGTTTCACAGGGAAAACCCTTAAGAGCACTACAGGCAAACAAAAACAGGCATCACCTCACTGTCTGTTGGTATGCTTAGGGATGATGTGCTGTACTGCCCTGGGAGAAGTAGCATTTGACCCCAATTTGAAAAATTTGCAAGTTGTTGTGAACATTTGCAAGTAAAAAGTCATGTGCAAAGCCTCAAAGTTTCACAGTAAAACAGAAATAAATATGTGAAATGACTGAGCAACAGTGCATATTGAACGGAATATTAAACCTGTAAAATAGCAATAAATCAATGGTTTCAACTTGTAGGAGTTAGCATTTTCAGCTTATCCATTCACAATTCAAAGTGAATATATCAAATCAAAGTTGTGATATGAGTGCAAATGAGGCTCTTTCTGAAGAGATAGCTGCTGCATTTGGAAGTAAGTTTCATAACCTCTCTGAATAGTGGCGTTATAAAAAAGCCAAGCTGTCAAGATATTCTAAGGCATGTTAGCCCTTTTGGACGGGGACAATGTCAGTCTTCTACTGCGTTGTGGAGATCGTTGGACGCAGCCACGACGCCTCCGGCTCTCCAACCAGACAAACGCTCAGTTCCTGCTCAGCTGGGATTCCTCAGATCATTTTCAGCTCCATCACCTTTTGTAAAATCCCCAGTAGGGTTAGCTATCATCACTCTCTTTCCATGGCTGGGTGGTTCTGCCCACTGCCCTCTCCTGTATCGATCCACTCCGTCAACAACTGGGCCCATTTGTCCAGGCCACCAAGTCCAACAGGCCAGACCCGCATTCATCTCATCACTGTGTTGATGCTCGAACTCGGTGTCGGCTTATGGCATCCTCCAGGAATCCTGCTACCTTCTCACTGTCCTCCTACAGGTTAAGAGAACATATTTACATCCCCCCAGAACGGTAAAAAATGAACTGCTGCTAAAAACAATATTTACTTCTACCTCGTTTATAAAGGCGTAGTGAACAAGTTCGCCTGCGAGGTCTTTGGAAGTGTCCGCTGAAAGTTTGACATAAAATAATTCATTCACATTACAACAAAACCAGCAAATAGTGCGTTTTTTTACTTTTTTTTTTTTTTTAACAAATTACCTACCTGAACTGACAAAAAATAATTACAATATTGGACAAGGTTGTAACAAACATTACCTGACAGTTAATGACAAATTTAGATTAACAATACTTTATATTTTAACAATTAAATTTAGATCTTTTTCTCGTATCAACATCAGGCTCTCACAGGGTAATACTAACTCAGAGTTAGATAATGGAACGATCGGACGGTAGATAAATGATCGGATCAGTTAGTCTTTGCTTACTCGGAAAGATGTCGCAGCTCAGGTGTCTATGAAGTTTGTCATCCATCTTCAGAAATAGAGACAGCTGACAGGAGACCACAGAGGGAATGTAAATCACACTGAATTTATATTTAAATGTACAATGACAATAAACCAACTTTATGAATTCATAAATAGGTCAGCAGAAGTATTTAAACTCAAATAGGCAAAGTACCTGTAATATTATGTGACTCACATGAGTTTTGGTCCCTTCTTCATTTGACTCCAAATTACAATGCATCTGAACCACCTACAACCGAAACAATGTTGTAGTCTGAGAATTTTCATGCTATAAGACATGTTTGATTCAGTCAAAGAGTTCTAAATGATGTCAGTCCTTGCTGTCATCTTGTGTCGAACCTTCCTGGTTTCTGTCTCCTGGGGCTCAGGAGTCGGCGTCTTCACCGTCTCAACCTGCTCCTGGGACAAAGACAGAGCTCGAGGGACGGGGTGAGGCCAGGACGAGGCAAAATTCATCAGGGGATAAATCCCATTCCTGCGAGAAAGGAAGTGCGCTTTTATCTCATGATCTTCCACAAACTGAGCAGTAATTTGTTTTCACTCACTTGACGTCCTCCAGAAACTTGTCAAGCTCTAAGGGGGACACGTGGGAATATCTGCAAGACAGAAGGAAACATCAACAAGCAGCGAGCGAGTGTACTTGGCTGCATTTTTAAAGGAGCTGGTGACACTTTACTTGAGCTGAACTCCTTGTCTGTCTCTGTGCCTAATCTCAGCCATGACAGCGTTGGGATCGATGGACTTGGTTTTTTCTTCCACACAATTTTCTGGAAGTAAATCTGTAAATGAAAAAACTTCAGATGTTTAAACCTTTTAAAAATCCTGTGACAAACTTTATGTAAAGGAACCAGTAAAAATGACCACAGGCTCGGAAAGAGGAGCATTTGCTGCGCCAAACTCACACTGGTTATTGATGAGGCAGTGGGCGGCGAGCAGTTTGAGGGAGTGGACCTCGAACAACACACGGTGGAACAGAAGATCGTGAGCAGTAGGACGAAGCTTAGCTTCATGGCGCAGACAGGACTGGGTGAACTCCTGCAAGAAGTCCAACGTAAAATTAGAGCATTCAGTGTGTTCTGGATTTGACCAGTTACATGAAATAAGAGAACACAGGCGAGTCAGCAGAGTAATGTAGAGCAGCCATCCTTGTTGTGATGTTGTGTATCGAGGACATGGGGTATTTCTGACACTCACTCTCATTAAAGGATCTTCCAGAGAGTGGCCTGCATTGACGATGGCCTCTTTGGAGACTACACTATCTCCGTTGGCCTGTATCTCCAATACAGCCATCTGCAGTGGGGACATCAATGATGTGTGAGTGTGATGAACACGCGTAACACTCAGACTTACAGACGGGACTCTCTCAGGTCTGGTTCTCTCACCTCTAAAGCACAGATGCCAAAGGAGAAAATATCTATGGCATAATCATCTTCACCAGCTAGAAACAAAAAAAGACAAGCAAACATTATTATCACACATACACACTGCATACTGTATGGAAAAATATATAGAATTTAAAGTTTAGGAGGATTAACACTTGCCTCCATATTCCGGGGCAAAAAAGTGAAGATTCCGCTGTTCGTCGCGGTGTTGTCTCCCTTTTCCATGCACACTAGCATCTGGAAACACTGATTAAAGAAAACAAAAATCATAACCTGGGCTAAAATGACGGAGAGGTGAGTAGGTGCCAATGGTTTGTTTCTTACCGTTCACAAATAGTCGATGCCAAACTGTGGGAAGAAAATGCAGCAATATTGAGATTTTTTCAGGCACAAAGATGGTGGCAGTAACATAAACATCCCAGCTGGGGGCAGACCTGAGCCGATCTTGATGAGGCCGTTGTGCTGAATGAAGATGGTGTCACAAGTTAGGTTTCCATGGATTATGGGCGGGTCGCAAGAGTGCAGATAACTGCCAGGAAACAACAAATCATCTGGTGAAGTCATTAAAAAGCGAAACATTATGTAGAAAAGAATCAGGCTGTACCTGAGAGCAGAAAGAATCTGCGTACACCATCTCTTCCAGGCCTAAAATATAAAACAGTGTGCATCTAAACTTTGTTATGGTGTATTTGGAACAAGTCAACAGACAGATCTGACAGAGATGATTTGTCAAATTTGACTATCTTGTAGGAAATATGGATCTATGCAGCGAGTGGCTGCAGTACCCTGCATCGCCACCGGGGGCGCAGCGATAAACCAAGCCAAAGGCTGACCTTCACATTCATGGTCTTGTGATTTTTCTTTGTTTTCTTCAGAAATTGCTTCAGGCTGCCAGAGGACATGTACTCTGTAATGAAGATAACCTGCGAGGAAACCGACAGCAGGAGTTAGCGTGTTTAAAAAGTGTACAAAGAAGAAAAAACATACACACCCGTGCCTGACTCTCCTTCATGTCCAGCCAGTACTTGTGGAACTTGACAATGTTGGGGTGTTCAACCTGCATTAAATTCTCAAACATCTCTTTAATCTTCTCCTGAAAAAGCACAGAAACAGATGTGTTTATATTCCTGTTGCAATAAAATCATTATCAGCACCTTGAGTTCAGAAGGTACAAACTGCTCATAGACACTCAGTGTCTTAGCACCAGAAGGTCAAGTACCTCCTGAGCTTTGAAGACCTTCTTGTCAGAGAAAAGGACCTCGTTCCACACCACCTCCACTCCCTCCTCGGTGTCCATGGCCAGAGAGGCGCTTTCCACGCCTGGAACATTCCCCTGGCTGACCTGCAGGGGACAGACAGGGACTTTTAGGGTCAACTGCGAATTTGAATCTTTCTAATTTTGAGATAAAGCACAGCTGAAATCCTTGAAGTCTTCTTTCTAATCTGCTGTTTGGAGAAAAGTCACTAAGAGCAATATTAAAGATTAACACAACTCTCTCACATAATTTAAAAAATAACCTAGGGCTCGCACTCTGAGGCCTAATTTCCCATGTCAATGCCCTAAAATCAATTTTTCATCCATTACAGGCTGAGTGGGAACCAGTGCGGACAGATTATACGAGAGGTTTGAGCCTGAGTGAAGGGGAGCAAAGGGCGGATGGATTAGCGCGAACCAGGGGGAAGTGCTGAAAAAGAAGGATTAGGAGGGATGAAACACTGGAGAGGAAATGGAGCAGGTAGCAGAAAAACTCCTGGTCCCATTTTTGAATCTTTACCAACATCTACTCAGCTATAAATCAATACTCTTGAAAAGTCTTTAAAAAAGTAACTACAAAGATGGAAGAAAAGCAACTGCACATCCATTACTGCTTATTACTGCAAAATGAGAACATTTATACTTTCTACAGGGCTGCAATTGTACCTCATGAGATCGTCAACCGATCAAAAATATCTGTCTGTACCCAAGCAGGAGGTTTAACCAGAAGCAAACACCAAGGGGACAAACAGCAATCAGACTTACCACAAAAGCTCCTGCATACACATTTATACATAATCTGAATGTCTGTTTTTGGAGTGCTCGTGTTTTTCTGCAAGGATACAGCCTCAGCCCGTGTTTGTGGCTCAGCATAGTGCAGCTGCAAGTCTCTCTGCAGGCAGTAAATACGGCTGCCCCGCTTCAAAAAGATTACTGTCTGATTATTGGAATTTTAGAGCTGCCACACAATGCTCCAATTGGCTGATAAGTAACAGAAAGCTTTCACTTGAACAGCAAGCGGGACGGAAAACTCTGTCAGAGGCCTCAGCTGCTGTTTATTTTCTCTAGATGTTGAGAAACACTCAGTCCCCAGTCCCAGCCTCTGCTTCCCAGGGCTCCGATGCTTGGTCATGGTAGCTTGGGACTTGTAAACATCACACCAGATGCTGCGTGTTGATTGGCTGGTTCGAGGCCAGCGGGTTTACGGTGAAGAGCGATATTAAAGTGTGTACCTGTGTGTTTACCTTTCAGCTCTCAATATTTGTTAATTTTATCCAAGTGGGGTTAAAAATATGTCTTAGGTGCCCTCTGTGCATCCACATAATGGTGTCCTGTGTGTTTATTCCCCTAATGGTCAGCTTATTTTATGTTTACTTGAGCCAGTGTTTTAGATGATGAAACACCTCTTTTTACTCTCCTGAAACACTGCTGCTATGAACATGTTTTGGCTTCCAGCAGCTACCTTCTCTACTAAGGTGCCGCCCGTGCGGCTTTACCAATGTTTCTAATGAAATGCTTGTACTGCAGCTTTGGTCCATCAATTTCACTCAAAATAATCCAAATGTATTATGAAGCCTAAAAAAGGAGGAAAAAGACCAACTTCACATAACCGGGATGTGAAGTGACTGGACACTTCTCTTTATGCAGCTTCAATAAAAATCTCTAGCAAAGCATCCGGGGTCCGGCCTCTTAAACGACCTTTAGGCGAGTAAAGGCAATAACCTCGAGTAATGAGTAAGAAATGACAGCACGTCGCCTCCCTTGCTTCCATTTGTCCTCCTTCTGAGAAACGTCTTTGTCTGAGATGGTGTGTGGGTCTACAAAGAGCTTTGTCTCCCACACACCAGCCTCTCCGCTCACACCTCCACGATGAGCCGATGTGACGCAGCGCGTTCATATTTAAAAAGCCGAGTCCGTGCAGAGACTACACCCAAGTCATCTGCATTACTCCATAGTAGACAGCC
Organism: Tetraodon nigroviridis; assembly: GCA_000180735.1. Taxonomy (NCBI): domain Eukaryota; kingdom Metazoa; phylum Chordata; class Actinopteri; order Tetraodontiformes; family Tetraodontidae; genus Tetraodon; species Tetraodon nigroviridis. The sequence continues at coordinate 1,211,290 of CAAE01014768.1, forward strand.
GCCGCGCATCTCTGTATGGAAATGAGCGCACGCAGGGATTGTGAGCGGCACCAAAGAGTACCAGGATGAAAGAGTTGCCTCAAATGCAAATGTGGAGACTTTCCTACAGCCGTGAGGGTCTGGCAGAAGAAAGCTGCAACCGCTGCAGTTTATACAGTCAGAGACCTGCTGCTGCAATCCAGATTGCATTATAGATTTCTTCTAATATAATCGGATGCATCTGAATGGCAGGCTAATGCCGGATGTGTGTTGTGGACACTGAGGTGGCTGTAAATGGGTGTTTATGTTGCGCTACTCTTGCCAGGGTTAATGTGCTGAGCTGACAGCCGTGGGTTGTCTGTGCCACGCTCACCTCTGCCCCAGGAACTGACTCTGCACTCAGGAACCAGACTGCATTCTTAGGAAAGCAGGAGTTATTGCAGCTCAGATGCACTAACAACGCAATAACGTGTCTGGCTGTGTTACAGTAATCATAAATCAGGAGCAAAGCTCTCTCAGACTAAATCTGACTCTAAACAAAAATAAACCAGAGTAAAAATAGGATCAACTCAATTCTGTGATATTTGGCCTTATTTCTAAAATGTTGTGTACCAGAGGTACCTCCTCCTCCTCAGTGACAGTTTCTTTTTTTTACTTTAAGGCCAGGCCCCTGGGGCTGAACTGTGACCTCCAACAGTAGCTGGAGCATACCTCCCCAGTCTGGATGTATAGTGCCAACACTATATCGGCACAAGACAGATGCATCTGTATCAAAGCTTATGGAAAGGTTCGGCTGGATTTTCTGAATGATTTATAAAACACATACATAATTACACCTTTTTTTAAAAGAACTATAGAAGTCTAATCCACATTAAACAATTTTTGTAAAACCCTGGGGTAAAACTCTTCACTATTTTGGGTGGTTTTAGTGTCATGTGCTGCACAAACATGCAAAAAACACAGAATGAAACCAGACTTATGAGCCAACAACTGTCTCACACCAAGCGTCTCCCATTGGGGCCCGGAGCCACCGACCGTCTGCTGACCTTCACCAGCAACATGAGTCCGCTCCAACTTCCGCAACCCCCCAGGACGTAACATGCATGGCACACAATCAGGTCAGCTTTCAGTCTGTGTGTGTGTCTGCTCAGTGTGTGGCGTAACGAGATGGCAAGGGCCATGACCACTCCAGCCGGGGACAGTGAATATGTGAAGTCTATTTTTCACATTACATAAATAAAGGTGCTCAGTTTTTGGGGAGGGTGGAAGGTTCATGCACTTTGGAAGGACACCGGAGGTCAACCAGGCTATGAGAGCAGCCTTCAGCCTTCATCACATCTCACTTATTCATCTTCTTGTTGGGTGGGTAAAGCTCCCCGCTAGGAGGAATGTAGGACAGCGTGGCAGGTTATCAGAGCAAAGAGCCGCTGGGAAACAAACAAAACAGCCAAAACAGCGAAAAACTGGGGCACAATAAGCACCAAAACGCTGCTGCCACAATTCAAAAATAACAAATGAAAACAACAGTTATGAATTAGAAATCATGAATTTCTACCATACATTTAGCATCCAAAATGCAGCTACATTCATTATCAAATGGACTGAATAATTTTTAAAATTTAAAACTACATTTGGCTGAGAGGGGAAAAAACTGACAGACTAACTGGACAAAGAACCGTCTGACTGGTAGTTAGGTAAAAGAAGTTGTGGACAAGCTGAACTCTTGTAAGTACAGTCTGGCAAAGGTCACAGCCCTTTTAATGCACATCCGATCAAAACACACAAAGAAAACACACAGAAGTCAGGTTAAGCACAACAGTGTTTGCTCAAGGATGTGACTTTTAAATTCAGTGCTGCCGCATACATCTAGGGCTACCCCCTAAATGCTACCAGTATAACCAGTAAGAAAAGCCTTTGGGAAAGAGTTCCAGGGATATAATGCATATTAAATGCAATTTCACCTACCGTATTTACTCGCTTATAAGACGGGGATTTTTCCTCGAAATTTCGGGCTCAAATTGGGGGCCCCGTCTTATAGGCGAGGTC
>CAAE01014769.1:0-45313 GCA_000180735.1 Tetraodon nigroviridis
GTATTTACGGCACTGGCACACACCTGAAAATAGGCACACAAGTTTACAACACAGTAACCAGTCACAGATACTGAGCTACATAAGGCTTGACAACAGAAGGTTCCTCGGTGCTACATCTATGCCCAGGTTGTGATGCACAGGTTGTCACTGTCACACCCCATTGAAAAATACTAAGTAATACACACAACAATGCTACAGGACTATCAGGTGGGGGATGGGCCGTTATGGGTCATACACATAGTGGTTGGCACACCATGGTTCATGACACAAACTGACTCTGCTGGCTGTCTGCTCCGGTGCTGTCGCTGGGGCTCTAAAAAACACACGAAACAACACAGCAATGACAAAAAAAGGAAATTATCACACAAATTATGTGGACTGGTGGACATGGCGGTGGGGATGGATACCTCCGGAGGTGCGGACAGAGGTGAGGGATGAGGCTAGCTCGGAGAGTAGAGGAAATGCGCTCCGTCTGTTCCATCATGGTAAAACGGCAGCTTTACCATGTCTTTCCCATGCTCAGCCAAGGCGTCAGACACCAACGCGGTGTCTGTGTGCAGAGGGTTGGTCTCTGAGTCGGTTAATAAACATGCCCGCTCATGCTGCGTTTCACAGGTCGAGGTACAGTCGTTCGGACATTTTCATGCGTGCGCGTAGTTTCCATCATGCTGTCGCAAGGTTTGTTGGAGTTGAAAGACTTTTTTTGACCACAGAGGCTCGAACTGCGGCAGGGGACGCTAGCGACGAGCTAGTGGGATAGAGAGGATGTATGAATGCAGGTGCTGCTGAATAAAGACGGAGTCTATACGCTCGTTGTGTATAAAATTTATTTCATGCAAGGACTGATATTTACATATTTTATTTGAATGCTTTTTCTTTTGCATAAATGTAAAATACATGCATTTACCTTTCCCCAAGTAGACCCACATCCCATACTGTGTTGCTTTTTTCTTTTTTTTTTTCATTTGAATTGCATTAGCATATAATTCACCTGCAACTCTTCACATCAAATCTTCACAAGTTTTTTTTTTTAAGTCTTCTTAATTTATTTATTTCTTTTTTCTTTTTTTTTCTTTTTTTTAATTTCAAATATATAACATTACCACAAGAGACACGACTCTAAACTTGGCTCGTTTGGAATAAAAAACAAAACTTGGATGAGTCTCTGCTATTCAATCTTCCTCGAAAATTTTCTTCCTAAATGATTAAATTAGGTTTGTTAAAGTGCCCTGAAAGATTTGTGCATATTAATTGGGACAAGGTCTATTTAATTAATAGGCATACATACAGCAGGAGCCATTGTGATCAGAACACAGTACATTTAGGCTCTATACACTTGGCCATTTTGTGCTTTATTATACAAAATTTCTCCTAAAACGGGGCTCGTGAAGGAATTTTCTTGAGAACTGTTTCCTTCCTGCAGCTATGCATCGCACCCCTGTGTCGATTAAATCTCGAGGTGTCTGCCTGTGTCACAACGACAACCAGAATGGTGGTTTTTTTGGCGTTTATGCCTTAGAAAATAAAGCTTTCGTTACGCTGTTATGAGCACAGAATCAAGTGTGTTGATGCTACACCGGGACGTGTTTTAATTTATGACTTTTGCTTTGCCTCACAAACTTGGCTGTTTTAGCGGGAGGCCCCAGTCGAATAGATACAAGAAAAAATAAATCTATGGATTTTTGGGGAAAGGCAAAGAATGGCAGCTACATAAAAACCTCTGCTATGACTGAGTCTCTTGTAAAGCTGTCTCAAAGATGCATAAAAAGTGACAAAGCTTTAGAAGCCGGAGAAAGAAAGACACCTTTTCTCACAGGTACTGCAACACAGTTAGTTTCTTGTTGAACAGAATTTCTCATGCAACTCATGCAAATGAACAAACAGCGGTAGTTCTGCTGACATTAGAATCCATCACTAGTATCGCAGGACTTCATCTCCGTATTGCATCGGACACGGTGAACATGGCGTTCGTTTTTCTCTCTTTTTCTCTTTTTTTTTTCCTGTTTTTGTTTCGATGGCCGCTCGGATAACATTGATTCTCGCCTGCTTCGCACTTTCAGAGTGACAACGTCTCTACTTTGCAACGCACAAAGCACTTAAGATGAGTTCCCTTAACAGCCGGCAACGATTCCTACTGGATATGTTTAAGAGCCGTGTGTTGGTAATGTCCAGCGGACTGTCGGCAGGGCTTACATCTTATGAAAACTGTCTTTCACAAAATTGTAAAAAAAGCAGATGAGGAAAAAAAAAAAAAAATTATTGGCAGGAAAGTACATGAGATCAAAAGCAACAGAGCAACAGGCAATGATGTCAACGCAGAAAAGAGTGGGGTTAGCCCGTGGTAAAGTTAGAAGTGTGCCTTGTCTGCAACTGAGGTCACCCATGCGGAGGGGGCGCGTGGCGATGCTTTCTAGTGTCGGATATATGATGACACACCCAAGGAGGCCTTGGGCAGCTTGAGGATAAGCACAGCGGAGACAGTTTTCCAGAAAAACAAAATAAAACTGGAGGGGTTGGGTTGGGTTGGGGTGGGTGGGGGCGGGCGGGGGAGAGCAAGAGCGAAGGCAGGAGAAATTAAGGAGGAGTGTGGCCTGGCCCTCCAGTGGCGATATGTCTGCTACTCAACCATGCTACATAATGGATGGGATGGGAGAATGTGAGTGCTGCATTAGACAGGGTGGGCTGCAGGGCAGGGCGGACACTGAGGACACTCCAGAGGCATCCCCGCTCATGCCAGACATGCTGTTAAGGCTCCAAGGCTTTTCATAACCTTCAGTTGAAAAACAGAGAACGTTCTGAGTACACTGCAGCACTGAATCCACCACACTCGTTCGTTTTTGGCCGTCCTCACTGGTTATACTACACCTGTTGCTTTCTTGTTTTTGTCTCCAGAGAAACAGGTCAACACAGACTTGGGACAGGTTATTATTCTCCATGCATTGGGTGCATCAGGAGTACAACGGCATGCACCAGGTGATACTGGAATGGTTTGGAGTAAAACACTGTGAAAGACTCAGAAATGGCAGGCACCTCAGGTAGGGAATGTGTTTGTTTTGGGGGGGGGTTTTCCCCTTTTTTTTTTAGCTACAGGCGGCATACTGTACGCCACGTTGAATTAATTGCCGGTAATTGTCCAAAAAACAAATTGTCTTCCTCCATTTGTGTTGTGCTCCTTCACCAAACTGATAGCACCTTTCAGCAAGACATGTCATGCACCGTTATGGTCAAGAGAAGTCATAAAACAGGATCCTGCATGGTGCTCGTCATTAAAACACATACACTGTACATACATGGTGCACACGTAGCACATATATACTTCCTTAGGCATGTTGGACAACACATTCTAGATCATATAAATCTCGAAAATAGCTTTTTACTTGTAAATAAATATGGGTCTTACATTGTGCATGGTATTAAAAAAATAGATATTATGTCGATGTGGACGCTTGTAGGCATTAGCAGTGATTGTGCTTGGCCCGGGCAGATGGTGTTATGGAGATATGGAATAGATATATACATATATTTACAGTTCTCCCAAAAGATGATTGAGGAGAAGCAAAGTGTGTGTGTGTGTGTGTGTGTGTGTGTGTGCGACAAGTGTGACACTCAGCACAGAGGAGAAGATAACGTGTCCTGACTAGGTTTACACGCTACAGGGTGTCAGTGTCCTACAGGGGCCTGTGATTGGTTGTTGCTGTACATACCCCGCCTCACTCTGCCCCCTGTGTGGTTGGGGCGTTCAGCAGTGGTGACCAGGAAGCAGGGGCGCTCGCGCTCGCCCGGGCTGAAGATTTCCTCCGGAGATATGGCCTGATCGATATGGGGGCAGTCTTCGTTGGCCAGAGCCGCATTAGCCGCCTCACCGTTCAGCTTGGAATCTGATGACAAAAAACAGGAAAAGAAGCAAAAGAGCAGAAAGGTTTCACTCATCCGCCTCAAATGGGTTTTTAATGCGTCTCGTTCTGCTTTGTGCTGTCTGAATGCAGTTGGGATTCCTGGAATCGGCACGCGCGTAGCTACCGCCTAATGTTTGCTTTAGGTTCTGTTTGTTTGTTTCTGGGACGGAACGGCGCCATCCTCACTACAGCTTCACACTCAAGCCGGGGGAGGGCTCGGGGAGCGACTGCGCAACGCCCGAATATAAAACTACCAATACCCGCTGATTGCAGACTCTCATTTAGCCTTAAGAGAGAGAGAGGAGGAGTGAATCATGGCATTAAGAAGCACAAAATCAATAGCGGAATTACTCACGAGCTCTCTTCTCCTATCTGGAGTACGATCTGCTTTTCATCATATTTTATCGATTGTTTTTCGGCGGGAAACTCGTTGGTTTAACCTGGTGTCTGGAGTGTGGGAACAGACTCTAGGAGGCCGCGCCGCCGCTCCTTACCTTGAAACTTTATCTCAAAAACGTCATCGTGAACGACGGGGCTCTGGGGCTGCGAGCTGACGCTCGACTTGCAGAAGTTTGGAGATCCTGGTTGGGGTGCACGGGGGATGTGCCTGTTCTTTTTCTTTGGTAGTTTCTGCTTTGCCATGGCCAGCGAGTAATACATTCCAAAGTTGTTGACAATCACGGGGACGGGCATGGCGATGGTGAGCACACCCGCCAGGGCGCACAGAGCCCCGACCAGCATCCCAGAGGTGGTCTGAGGGCACATGTCTCCGTATCCCAGGGTCGTCATGGTCACCACGGCCCACCAGAATCCGATGGGGATGTTCTTGAACTGCGTGTGCTCGCTGGCTCGAGGGTCGTTGGGGTTGGCGCCGATCCGTTCGGCGTAGTAGATCATGGTGGCGAAGATGAGGACGCCCAGAGCGAGGAAGATGATGAGGAGCAGGAACTCGTTGGTACTGGCCCTCAAAGTGTGGCCCAGCACCCTCAGTCCCACAAAGTGTCGGGTTAGCTTGAAGATACGCAGGATCCGGACGAAGCGGACGACTCTCAGGAAACCCAGCACGTCCTTAGCTGCCTTGGAGGAGAGGCCGCTGAGGCCCACCTCCAGGTAGAACGGCAGGATGGCCACAAAGTCGATGATGTTCAGCGTGTTCCGAATGAAGTCAAATTTATTCGGGCAGAACGTTATTCGCATCAAAAACTCAAAGGTGAACCACACCACGCACACGCCTTCGATGTAGGTGAGGTAGGGTGCGGTCTCCGTCTCCTGGTAGATGTGCACCACTGTGAAGTTGTTCACCACCTCCAGCTCAGTGCGGTTGATAATGGGGTTGAAGGCCTCGTGGGTCTCCAAGCAGAAGGTGGTGATGGACACCAGAATGAAGAAGAGTGAGGCCAGAGCCACCCACTGAGAAGGAAAAAAAGAAAAAACAAGCATGAGATACAGCAAGGGGGAGGAGGAGGAGGAGGACAGAGAGGAGAATGACCACAGTTATTACAGCAGCATAATGGAGCATCGGCTGATATTTGCTCTCTGACGCTCTCACTGGTGCCCAGGTTCCTGCTGCTGCACAGAAGGAAACCACCCAGGAAGTGTCCCAACTTAAAGGCAGGTGTCAAGTTCACTCACGCGTGGTTAGAAGACAAGCGGGCGATGTTCACGAAACAAGCGAATTAAAGGGGTAAATTGTATGGTGCGCACAGAATGTAATTACGAATGGAAGCTCTAAGCAGGATTGGGTTTGGGAGTTGTTTGTTCACTAGCTAAAGGCAGGAACCATCCTAGACCACACACACACACACACACACACACACACACACACACCTCCACTCTTCCAACAACCTGCATGTCTTTGGACTGTGGGAGGAAACTGGAGAAAACCCACACAGGGACAGGAAGAACATGCTAAATCCACCCAGAACCTGAGAGAACCTGCAATCGAAGGCAGGACCTGGTTGCTACGAGGCGGCTGCACCACCGAACCAGCAGATCTACCTACTAGTCGGGATCCGCCTCTAGGGGGCGCTCTCCGCGATTTAAGACCGCGCTCTGGTCATCCATCCATCCAATTTGTGCTGATGCGGAACAGTCCCAATGGACAAGGCTTATCTGGTTGTCCTGATTAAGTCGTTGCGGAGCGGGCGATCAATAACACCCTGGACGCCTGTCCCGATACTGTACCTCAAGGTCACGGTGTTTTCTAGGGTAGGCCTCCTACCGAGTTACATGAGCAAGGCAGCTCTTTGGGCATCAGTGTCACTGCTAACGCCTAATTTTAGCCGAAGCTCTCCCCTCCAGCACCTCGTCCTCTGGAGGTCTTCCCCTGCACAAGGACACGCCGTCCACCAGGGTCACGTGCTGAGAAGCGTAACACACTTTTATGAGAAAGCCATATTTTCCCTAATGGCGGAGGTACATATCAGCCTACGCTGCGTATCGACGCGGCGATCGCGTTTCATCGCATTGAGGCTCTAATATTCCTGATGGTAAGAGATACAGTGTTTTTGCCCAGGTATCGATTACGACTCGGACCAGGGCCCTTTACCGGTTTACATCATCTACACGTGCATAAACAGCCCCATCTTCACCAGGAAGGAGGAGGAGGAGGAGGGGGGGGGGGGGGGGGTCAATGGTAGTTTGTTCCTGCATGAATGCATGCACGCTGTGGCGCGTCTCGCACCGATGTGCGGCATCGTTTAGGGCAAACCCGCTGCTGCGAATCATCGTTTTTTTACAGCGTTACGTTCATCAGACTCGTTTGGATAACAAATCCTGGTGAAACTTTAATAACTCCACCAGCTCTGTCTCTCTGGTGTTGTTGTTTTGGATTACGTAATATTATTTTGTCCACCCCCTCTAAAGTGCTAATATTCCTGTACCCACATAAATTCATCCAAGACGGTCATTTTGCGATCTGCTGATGATGTAAAGGCTGTAACAACACAAACCGGGGCCTCTGAAGCCTTTGTGTCACCCGATGGGTGTCTCTTGGCTGCTAATTCTCAGCGATACGTGCTGACAAGAGCGAAGCTGTGATTAACTTTGAGGCTCGCTTCTAATTAATCTTCCAGCCATTTGTGGTGGAACTCTGGTAATCTTCTCTCCGCGCTTTGTCTTGCACGCTGGTAAATTTAGGACACATCAGAGGAGTTTTCTGCCTTGGGGGATGCCAGTGTGTGTGTGTGTGTGTGTGTGTGTGTGTGTGTGTGTGTGTGTTGTCTGTGCTGAATCGCATTCACTGTTGCTTCAAGTAGGAGTGAAGACGCGTCGATACGGTTTACCGACTGAGTGGTGCCTGATAGCTAATTACACCAATCACATCCCTGCATCTGTTCAAGCAGCAGGCAGCACAGCGACCTTTACGGGGGGGCATAGTGGAAAATTCACATATGGGGGGGTGTGGGGTTGTTTCATCGCTGCCACTGGGAGGCCCAGGTGGACAAACGCTCATTAGAAAGACCGAAACTAACAGCAACCTCGTTTAGTCTGGAGGCCTGCCACCCAGCGCCTGGCGGTGCCAAAGATCTGCTGTCCCGAAGCCAGGAGGACCTGGACGGCCCGGATCTTTGGAAACACACGGAAGAGCCGCAATAAATTCCCTTCGGTCCCTCTCTGAACCCAGTGGTGGAGGCTAGCGCGCCAGTGGCCTCGTCTGGCTGGTCTTCCAGTGGGGACCACTGGAGGGGCTGCTTCAAGGTCATCAAAAGCCCCCTTTAAACACCGACCAACACACCAGCCCAGGTTTGCCATCTTCGTGCGCAACAGTTGAATATCTCATGTCACAATCTGAACCCAAAGGGAGGATTTTGTGCCTAAACGCAACACAAAAACCAACAAGCGACTCACCCTTGCATATTTAGAAGAGTAGGGGTCCTCGAAGAGGGCCCAGACGTGTTTCTGCCAGCGGCTCCACAGGCTCCCGGTCCTGTGGTCATGGGTGTCCGCCTGCGCCAGCCTCCTCGTCATCTCATCCACCTCGTCCTCGGCGTGTTCATGATCCGGCTCCGGATCGTCGCTCACCAGGTCTAACAAGCCCCCCCCGCCGAAGCTATCAAGGGCCTCCTCGGCATCCCGGTGCTGGCGATAGGTCATCCAGCAGCACGGCTCCACGTCTGTCTCATCGATGCCCCAGAACGCCAGCTCCTCCTCGTACAGGGGCCCGCAGACGTCCGCCGGGCAGTGCAGCTTACCTGTCCTGTAGTAGTTGAGGATGTGGGCGAAAACGCCGGGGTGGCGGTCGAAGAAGAACTCCTCGATCTTGGCATCATAGTCAAAGTGGTTGGGCGCATCAGGTTCGGCCAACCAGGACAGGCGGGTGCCAGGTAGGGTGCGCAGGGTGCTGCGGTACGTCTGATGTCTGATCCCTCCCACGTTGATCACAATGCGATCCTTGTCGTCGCTCAGGCCCATCTCGTCCCCTAGGCATTTCTCCAGCAAGTTCCCATCATCGCAAAGGTGAGCCTCGACGCACCGAGCAGTCACGCACGGCACCGAGGAGACGGCAGGAAGCAATTATATAAGGGCAGCAGCGCGCACGGCAACCTGTCGTCTCTCAGCGACTACAGGAGCGACAGAAGGAGCAGCATCCCCTCTTCCTAAACCCCGTGTTTTCCACCCGCGACTGTGTCGATGCCAGCTTCACCGCAGGGGATAGAATCGAAATCCAAAATGATTGCAGCCAATGGCATCACATTAGGGACGGACGTCACATGGTCGGTAAATCCAAGATGTCGAGGTGGGAGCAGGAGCGCGGAGCGGCGGGAGCGAAGGCGGCGCGTCGGGCCGCCGGAGTGGCTCGGATCGGTGTGGAGCAGCTTTGTGACTTTGACAGCAAGGTGACTGCGGCTGCTGGCGGAGCCTCGGCGGTGCCCCGCTCCCTCCTCCGGCGCTGCCCGCAGACTCGCCTCCTTCACACCGACGCGCCGCTGCGCCTCTGCGCCTCTGCGCTCCGGCTCTTTGTCTCAGCACAGAGGAGGAACACCCACAGGTTACTGGGGGGGGGGGAGGAAAGAAAAAGGGAGGGATCGTGAGTCCTCCGGTTAAAATAAAAATACCAGAGCCGGCTGAGCAGCGAGCCTCCTCAAATAAACGCCCAGATGAGTGTTTTTCGCACCGTGGCCGGTTCTCGCCTCGCGGCAGATGGAGCACGCCCAGTGGACGCTCCCTGCTTCTTCAGAGGCGCTGTCACATCCTCCAATTAAGCCTCACACTGCCATCCGCGTCATTCTCTCTCTCTCTCTCTCTCTCTCTCTCTCTCTTTCTCTGTGGTCGATCACCCCCCTCACTCACAGAAAGTGCGACCCCGGAGACATGAACGCGCAAGGTCCGTCCATAACGCCATTAAGATCACATGTCCCCCCCCCCAGCCTGGTGATTTACTGGAGAACACAAAGGGTAAATAGCCCGGTTATGTTTGCATTCACTGCAAATCTGCGTGGACGGCGCAGTTTCTTCTTTTCACGCTTGGAAACGCGCGGCGCGCGGCAGCGCCTCGTCCGCCGACAGGGGGCGCTGCAGCACGCTGGCAAAACTCGGCTGTTCAGTTCAACTTCTTAAGATTAATTAGATTATCCCATCTGCATCGAATATCACCTCCAGGTTTTTAAAATAGTCCTCATCTTTTTTTCATGAGTTGTATTCTGATTGTCGCTCTTTCTGTTTGACGCAGGAATGATGCTCCAGCCTGAGGAGGAGGAGAGGATCTGGGCTGTCTGTGATGAAGAGCTGGCTGTTCTCTTCTCTGTCGGTGGGCAGTTCTCCGTCTCGGCTTTCACTCTTGATCAAAAAGGAGGAGTTTGCAGCACAGACGCTCAGAGCAGCCTGGAAGGAGCGACGGAGCCGGGACAGCACACTGATTTGGGGCGACAGGACCAGCTGGCACCATGGCTGTGGCGGGCTGCACCAAGTGCATAAAATATATGTTATTCTTCTTTAATTTTATTTTCTGGGTGAGTTGAGCACGCCTGATCCTCTTGTTTGAGTTGCTGAAACTGCCATGCGTTTTGTAAACCTAAAAATGATCATCATGGGAGCGGAAAAGACACATTTTCCATGGAAAACTTGCAGCTCTGGTCAAATATGTGCGCTGCCTTGTATTTTGCGGGGGGAAATGTCCAAAATCCTGGCCAGGCAGGAGACGAAATGTTCTTTTCCCCTCATCGGTGCTCGTTTTCTGCGAGGTTGAGCACCGGTGTGACAGAGGAGCAGGAGCGGCTGGGTGGTCCTCACTCTTTTCCTGTCTCTCACTCATTTTCCTCTGTTTAATGACCCACCAATTACATCTGTAGAAACTCTTTTCAGGCAGGTTCGTGGCGTTTCGGACGCTGTTTTGTGGCGATTCCCGCCAGATTGAGAGTTTTTATCCCTCTTTTCGTCTTCACTTCCAAACGCTGCATCACATCAGACATCCTGTGGATGTTCTTTTCCACTTTGCACAAATGTCAGCAAGTGGCCTTCGCCGTCGAGGCATCAGTGCAAAAGTGCCACATCCTGCTCAGGCTCCCCACCATGGAGCGTTTCCTGTTGGTTTTGCCCAGCATTGTGAAAACTTTGAGCCCTCTCTTCCTCGTTTTGCTATTTTTCATCTGGAGGATTCGGTTTCCTGCTTCTTGGAGAACAATAGAGCGCTGCCATGTCACTGAAATATGCAGACGCCTTCATGTAAACACCGACACGGTGAAAACAACATCAGAGACGCGTTGGGCAGTTCCAGATCCTTTTTTTTTTTTAAGTTTTCTCCGGTTTATTTGATGGCCAGAGGATAAAGTTAGACTGGAGCGTTGGCTACCAGTTGGCTTCAGATGCTGGGGTGAGGGTCACGCATGTGTCAGGATATCCTCCCATCGCTTCCCCCTGAAGGACGGGACAGTTCACTGGCCGAACACAGAGGTTTTAGTCACCGATTTGATCTCACGAGTCAGGTTTTCGGCTCCTGCGGGTTTATTATTCATGCTACAACCTCTCCTAAATGTCTTAAATGTGTCTTGAAAGAGAGGAGGGATGAAGGCAAATGATGAAAGCTTTCCTCTCTTTGGACAGCTGGCTGGAGGGGTGATCTTAGGAGTGGCCTTGTGGCTCCGCCATGACAGTCAAACCAGCAAGCTCCTCATACTCCAGTTTGAAGGCCAACAGGCACCAGGGACCTTCTACATCAGTGAGTACACACACCCGAGTCCCACAGTCACTCCACATTTCAGAGGAAGACCTGAAATCCTAAACTGAACGTCTCCTGTGGAGCTGGGCTGCAGAGGCGCTTAAGAAGGCGTCCAAGAAGCCGCAGACGGTCGCTAGGGGCTAATCTGTGGGCACTGTCTTCCGTCCTGTATGACCCAAGCGATGTTTAAAAGTTCAGGAGGTCGCAGGTTTCTGCAACGGCTAAAAAAAAAGCATCATCTCTGCAAATATTCGGCGTCTAAAAAAGGGCCAGGAAGCAGGATCTGCGCAGATCCGCAGCGTCCGAAGAGCCGCACAGTCGGCGTCTGCGCCTCTTTCCTCAGCTGTCGCTCTGACAGATGGCCACCAAATTCCCCCCAAAATAACCGCTAGAATCCAGATCCTGAACCTTTGGTCCCTCCAGAGTTCTTTGGTGGCCCAAAGAATTCATTTTTACTCTGAATCCCTATTTATTTTCCATTAAAACATGTAAAAGGAGAAGCAGCCATTTGCTTTTTCAGAACATGGGTTCTCAGAAGGTTCTGCGGCAGAGAACCAGTCAACCGTCATGACAATGGCGGCTCTCTTCCATCAGAAGCATGTGATTTAAAGGATTTCTCATCCCAGAAGCTAAAGGAGCCGACAGAGGTGCAGCATTTCAAAGGTCCCCGCTCTGGGTTGGTTGTGGCCGTGGACTCTAACGAGCCCACTAATTTACATCTGGCTTCCTGCTGCTCCCCCGTACTTACTCCTCTGTAAGTACACAAGCCTGGGCTTTTAATAGAAGCAGCTCTGGTGGTTTTAAAGGTGGAGCGGCGGAGGAGGCCCACCCAGACCAGAGCAGGAGCGTGTTTCTCCTGCGGCCCCGCCCCTTCTTTCAACTCACGCCCTTCTGTGATACAAATAACCTTTAACATCTGCACACTACCGCTTCAAATTAGAGTTCGGAATGGATATTTTTAGCCCGCTGGCGCACAAAAGTGGTGTTTATGTTCCGCTGAAGATACGCCTCTTAACCAGCAACTGAGGTTGTCGCTGGAGGCAGCTTCCAGTCTTCTGATGGGGGAACTTCTGACACTGGTGTGTCCCAGTTTGTCCTGCTGTCCAGCAGAACTTTTCTAGCACAACAGCAGATAGTGAAAACAAGGAGATTTATTGAGGATGTCAGAGGGTTAAAACTGCTCTGTGCAGATCTCTTTTCCTCCAATTGTCTGACAAATGCTAACAGATGTAAACCATATCTGATTTAATCCAGCAGCACACAGCCCATAATAGTTGATTGTTCTGCAGATAGGCTAATATTGACCTTGCACCCGCTTGCTTTAAAACCTTGTGTGAATTATCTCAGAAAGGTCCTCCACTCAGGAGGAACTGGAAGTTTCCATGGCAACAGAAAACAAACCCATCACTGTTAAAAAAAAAACCCCTAAAAATGTCCACTTTGACGCCATATGTTTTCCTTTTTAGTCTGACTGGTTTTAACGGTTCATCATCGTCTCATCGCTCATGGATACAGTGAGACTGGGGTCAGCTCAGCTGATCTGGGAAGTATCATCACAGTGGGTGGGAAAAAAGAGGACAAAATAGGGGGTTTAACCCCCCCCCCCTCCCCTGCCCTCCCCCATCCACACTGGGAGACGGGAAATAAACGAACTTCCCCAGAGGCGTAAAATTGCTCGTCTCCCTTAGAGTCTCAGTGGCCTTCAGGCCTCAAAGGGTGTTGCCATAGTAATGGAAGGAGGTGGAAATAATGCAAAGAGCCAGACCTGAAAGTGAAAAGGGGGGATGGGGGTGGTGGCGGAGGGGTGCACGTGAGGCGTCTGAAGCCAGGCAGCATCAGAGGACTTTCAGACCGCCCTGCCAGGCTGCATTAGAGGCTGCATGCAGCCTGCGCGCATGCATGCAAGGACAGAAGAGGCAGGGACAGGCTCCCACCCCAGCGTCAGTAGGGAAGGGGGCAAAAGCTCAATCTTTTATTAAAATAAGAAATACTTTTATATATAATGTGTGTCGTGATGATTAATATTTTGCATTTTTTTTTAAAAAATTACAGTTACTGTTTAATTCATAAATGTGATCTCTTTCAAAAAGTAACGACGAGGGCGCTTGTGGGGCCAAAACGCTGGAAAATCTATCTCTATTCTAACTTTTACTGCTTACTTTTCCTGTAAATGTTTTCCAATATTTATCATAGTATTGCTACTCTTATTCTATTCTAAAAAAAGACGCAGAAACCTCCGGCACAGTTGTCACAAAAACCCTTCGGACAACTGACGTGCACTCGGATTCGATCCCGGTTCGAGCGTTTGCAGGCTGGTCGTTTGCAGGCTGGCCGTTTGCAGGCTGCTGAGCGTTTGCAGGCTGGCCGTTTGCAGGCTGGTCGTTTGCAGGCTGGCCGTTTGCAGGCTGCTGAGCGCCGCCGAGGGCCGAGGCTGCCCCCTAGCGGCGCCGGCTGGCCACCGCGCTGAGCGCCGCTGTGTTTGCAGGCGTTTACATCCTGATCGCTGTGGGTGCCGTCATGATGCTGGTGGGCTTCCTTGGATGTTACGGAGCCATTCAGGAGTCTCAGTGCCTGCTGGGGACAGTGGGTGACTTTTTTATAAACATTTCTTTCAACATTTCAGCACCGCTTTTTTAAAATGACGAGCCACCAACTGTAAACATGTTTTTTTTCTTGTCCTTCCTGTAGTTTTTCTTCTTTTTGGTGATCCTCTTTGCCTGTGAGGTGGCTGCAGCCATCTGGGGCTTCATGAACAGGGACACGGTAAGCGACCTCGAATCCATCCAGGATTCGCCTTCTC
The DNA here is from genome assembly GCA_000180735.1 of Tetraodon nigroviridis. Lineage (NCBI taxonomy): Eukaryota > Metazoa > Chordata > Actinopteri > Tetraodontiformes > Tetraodontidae > Tetraodon > Tetraodon nigroviridis. The sequence continues at coordinate 13,853 of CAAE01014769.1, forward strand.
GGAGGAGGTATTTTCACCGTTTTTGGTCCTCCTGCGTCCTCAGATCTCCAAAGAGCTGATCAACTTCTACGATTCGGCGTACATCAAGGCCGTGGATGTCTCGGGATCTCCCAGCAAAGATGCTGCCATCAAGATTCTGGATGCCTTTCACAGCACGGTACGGTTGGACGTGGAACCGTCTCAGGGGTCAAACCTATGACCTGTTTTTCTCCATCTTTCAGCTCGACTGCTGCGGTAAAGGCGACGACACCGCTCTCTTCCAACAATTAGCCGGAACTTTGTGTCCCAGAAAGACTCCAGAAGATTTTCTCAAATCTCAGGTATCCTGTCAAGGGTCCTTGGGTCTTTTGGCCTCTTCTGCCACTCGCGCAGCTCCAGTTTTCACTGACCTTCTTCTGTGTCCATCCAGAGCTGTCACCATAAACTCATCGAGCTGTTCTCCGAGAAGCTCCACCTGATCGGTCTGGCTGCTCTGGTGGTGGCCGTCATCATGGTGAGTGTCTCATCCCGCGATGAGGATCCAGGCCCGAGCGATCCCTCACCTGCCGCTGTCTGTTCAGATCTTTGAGATGATCTTCACCATGGTGCTGTGCTGCGGGATCCGGAACAGCCCCGGAGCGTACTAGGACCCGGTCCCCGATGGAGCCGCCCCAAACCTGACGCTAGCAGGGCCTTCTTTTTCACATTGATTAGAAACATGCAGTCATTTAGCTTCTGCGTTTTTGTTTTGTTAATTATTTATCATACACTAATGTTTAGATATTTTAGATTTTTGGATTCGGGATGCTGTGGATGATTTCTGTGACTGAGCTCTGTGGATGTGTAAATTGTATATACATTTGCTGCTCTCTGCTAATTTTCTGTGGTGGTTTAAAATTTTAGCATAATTTAATTAGCAGTTGTTGTGTACTTTTCTAGTCTAAACATGATTGAGGAGATGATTCTGGATTAGCTTTAGCTGTTTCTATCTTCTGTTCCCTGTGCCTAAAGTGTCATCGTCATCGTCTCTTCCCACATCTGCCTTTTAGGACAACAAACTTAATCTTCTTTTGTTTTAAATGCCAACAAGGTCTTCCACCTTTTAGCGCTGCAGCATACTCTGTTGTCATTATGGAGTTTTAAATGCAGTGACTTCTGTTAATTTCAAGTTTTACAGTGAAAACCTGTTGAATATTTGTTTTACTCTTAACCGGATGAATCGGGAAATAACATACAAATGAAAATAAACGAAATGAAATCAACTAAAAACAAATAATAACTTTTCTTGCTGTCATTCAGAAACGACCTCGTTAAAAAAGAAAAGTTTTTACGGTTAAGCCGGGCGGCCTGTAGTTACCAGGCGTCGCCGTTGGGGGTCAGTGTTGGACCGACGCGCCTCCTTCGGGTTCTGCGTCTTTGGCTTCCCGAAGCGGCCCGACCGGTCTTACCGGGACCGGGACAGCGGACACACCCTGTGCACAGTCCTCACGAGCTCCCTTTGTGTCCAATCAGTGTGTAGATTTAAAAACAAACAAAAAAAAAGGACAAAACTCACGTGCAGTTTTCTAATTCATCTATTAGGGTTTTTTTTTTTTCCCCACAGAATTTAATTTTTGGAAGAAAAAAAAAACCAGAAACAAAATTTAAGGCCTGCTAAATGGAGGTGTGCGACTGTTAACTTATATTTCACAAAACTGGGAGTTATTTACTGGTGATGAGTGTGTTAAAACCTCTGTGATTTTTCACCTTGAACATTAGAATGTTGTATTTTTCCAAACATGTGGTATTGCTGACCTATAAGCACCAGGCTGAGGGCCGCACAGGTGAGACGCATCCTTCCACGGCCCAATCCATGAAAAGAAACCAAAGATGAACTCTTTTTCTTCCTCACTGCTCGTAAATCTATTTGTATGATGAAAAACGTCTGTCAAATGTCTGGATCTTTTATGGCCAGGAGGAGCTGGTGACTCCGGTTGCGACTGTCGTTAGTCAGCCTTAGTCACCTGAGACACAGCGCTGAGAAAAGGGTTGAACACGAGGTCGCCTCATTCTGCTCATACCACTGAGAACCAGAGGGAAGACCTGCCGTTCCTCGTCGGTCTGAATTTAAACCCGTCCCTGTCGGACGGGTTCCACGTTCCAGCCCGGTGGGAACATGGAGCGGATGAAGGTCCCCCTGTGGCCCCTGTGAGGCCCGAGTCTCCAGGCTCTTCACCTCCTGGATTCTCTCATGGTGTTTGCGGTGATTCAGTTTCAGGTGTAAGGAGGAGACGTCTGTCTGACTCACCAGATGCTTGTCACTCTCACTCTGAAGCACTCTCCCTGAAAGACAGTCACCCATCGGCGCTCCTGATCCATGGGTGGATTGTTGAAAAAGGCAGCTGCTCAGAGGCGCCGATGAGTCACTGGCATCACTGCCACATCCTTTTGATTCCCATCGGTCTGAAATAAGGCTCAATGAACTGACTTTTCTATGAAAACGGGTGCAAACATCCCATCCAGACCTCCTCCTCCTCCTCAGAGATGGAACTCGGCACAAATATTCATCTTTTCTGTCCGTTTTTTAACTCCAAACCCGCACAAAGAGGGATTTCTGCCCCTCCCTGCTGCCTCTGACTCATCTCTTATTCACGACCAAGAGCGAAGGTGGTGTCTGTGAACCTATCTGCTCATCCTCCTTCACGCCGTTCCAAACCAGCCCAACCGTCCGGCCAGTGCACATCTGAGAGGAGAACACCTGCAGCCTCCATGGTCATGGTGAGTGTGGCCGACGCCTTCGTGTTTGGTGGCAGCAGGAGTCTCTGTCGTCAGCAGAGGCCTCGCTGCGTCCTGTTTTGACAGAAATGCGAAGGAATGTTTGCACCGGTGATGCACCATGAGGAAATAACGTGCGGAGGGCCTGCCCCCCGCTAGAGTTATCTTATGGACTTTGATCTGCTGATATCTCCGAGAGCCTTATTGGTTGACGAACTCATGACGCTTAAAAAAGCCTGTAAAAATTAGGAGATTCACTGTTAATATTAAAAAACCTCTTTTTAAACTTTATTAAGTGAGGTAGATATTCCAGTTCAGGACTTCCTGATTCCCACACACACACACACACACACACACACGTGTTTATTCTGTGCTGGTTACAGTGACATGGTTTTCCAAAGGCCTAAAGACACAGGAGAAACTCAGGTGTGGCTCCAGCGTAATAACCGAGTCTGGAACATGCCTTGTTACATGCTTTATTTATTCCAAGACATGCATGCAAGTGGAATTTTTTTGCAACAAAGTGTTTTCTAGAAGCAGCTTTGGTGAAGTGGAGGATTTCATTAGCTTGAAATTGATAAGTGCTGAACACCAATATTAGGGGGGTTATAAAAGTCGACGTCGAAAATCTCTTCTCAAATCATTTTTACTGGGATTTGGAGGACACTTTTGCTTGTTTGTTACCTCCTGAGGAGAGGTGGTCATGTTTCTTTTGTTGAAAAAAAATTCTGAATACATTTAAATGACTTTTTATATTGTTTTTTGTTGATAATGGTCCAAGGAGCATGAAGTTTTGGTGGTTTTGGTGAATTTGGGGGGACTTTTACCTCTGAGCTACCAAAGATCAAAGGCCAAGAGCACTCAGCTTCGATCATAAAGCAAAGTTAAATATATCGGTCTTTTTTAAAGATTTCTTAGGATCTAAACCAGAGCTGGGCAAACTAAGGCCCGGAGAAAAGGTTGTCAGCTCGATTGGTTAGAAAGAAGTTCATCTTCACCGAGCATGCTAACATGTTCTCTGAAAACGGTGGGGCCAAACATCATCTGGAGCTTCACCCGCCATCTCTAGCTGGACCAATTTACAGGCTCTTCAAATTTATTATTATTATTTTTCTCAGTTAACAGTCCATCAAGCATGATTTGTAGTTAACCACCGATCCTCATCTGGCCCCTACATCAAGACCTAAAACCCAATGTGGCCCCAAAATAATTGCCCACCGCTGATCTAAACTGTAAGCAGAACAGAAACTTGCCCTCCCTGAATATCCCAGAGGCAGGCAGCACAGCCAGACTGAGGCGGGGAACCGGTCGTAAATCCTCCAGGAAGAAGGTTACCTTTGGTCCAGGTACGCCGGGCTCGTAGGCTCCGCCTCCAGCCGCTGCGCTCCGGCGCGCTCCGGTGCGCCCTGGTGCGCTCCCCGCAGTCGTAGCTGCGCAGACGGCCCGTCCGCACCACCCAGAGCCGACACGATGAGCACCGCGGCCTCAGACGGCGTCTTTCTGTCCGCTTTACAGCCCAACAGCTCGGTGACGACCTACGGGCTCCCGTCCAACCTCCGCCTGGGGAACGGCGGCTCCGCGTCGGACGAGGCGTCCAGAGCCCAGCGCGTCCAGCAGCAGGTTCAGATGCGACTGGCGGAGAAGTCCACACTTCCGCGTCAGAACGGCTCCGCCGCGCACTACGCCATGTCAGGTACCCGAGACGCTCGCCTCTCCCCTCGTCTTGCTGCGCGTCCCAACTTTGGCGTTTTCGCGTAAAGAACGCGCACGGCGGAGTTCTGCTCCGGGAGGAACTAGTAAAGATTAAAAAGGCGGGTAACGGTGACAGGTGGCGGGTCGCGCTCCTGAATTTCCACCACATAAAGACTTTTCTCCCGCTTCCAGACGCCCATTGAAGGAGGAAAAGCTGCAGATGCCGAAGTCTTGTTCGAATTCTGGAGCAATGTGCATATTTTTCTGGCCCTGCTGGATGGGTTTTCATGTGGCCTTGCGTGAGCGTGAGCCTGCGTGTGTGTGATTATGTGTTTGCACGCAGCCACTGTGGTTCATCACAGTGTTATTTTAACCTAAAAATAGGGTGGAAGCCTGGGGGAGTCAATGATATTAAAAATATGTTTTTGTACCCGCAAATGACCCTACACTCATTTAGGGTCATTTAGAGTTTTTGACCAGGTGTCGCCTGTATTTTTGCATTCCTGCAGAATTCCTGCTTCCGCTGGGTCTGGATGGGAATGTGCCTCCTCCGTTGGTTGGGAGCGGAGCTGCAGGCTGGTCGTAGTTCTCAGAAAGGGTTAATGTGTAACAGGCTGGGACAAGTGCTGCTTTCATGGTCTGGGTGTTGGAGAGGCAGAAGGCTGCCCCTCTGTGGGGTTGGGTTTCAGGACCGCTCCGCAGGCGGGTGGCTGGAGATACCTGCCGGCTGACGGCGTTGTGAGGACGTGCTGTTTTGTCTGTGGCTCCGCCTGAGCTGTGTGTAAACACCAGGATGGCTCCGACTGCTGACCCGCAGTCCGTCTTTAATAAGTTCGTCTTGTTGTGTCTGGTTGTCAGTAAAGCGAAACCAGTCCTGTCCCGGCTGCTTAACCAAACTGGTGCACCTGCTCCCGTCCCGTTCCTGACAGCTCCCCGTAAGGGATCTTCCGCTCGCTCTTCTTGTTTTGGTGTTTCCCCCGAGGCCCTGACCGTCGCTAATCAAATTCCGGTGTTAATGGGATGTAGAAAACAACAGTGTTTTCTTGCGTTAACGCAGGAGAATCCCGTTTCAATCAAACGGAGGGAGGGAAGGACGCTGCGTTCCACCGATATCCATCCCCTGCTGACAGCTCAGCGGTTTGTTGTTTTAGAGCGGTTCCACCTGAAGGCACGCTGTAAATTTGAAACAGCGAAACGCAGCCCTAAAGCCTCCAGGGCCAGTTCTTCGTCATGTGTCTATAGGGTTACTTCGATAGCGTTGGCATGACGCCAGAGAGAACCAAGAGGTCAGTACGGTCGGCTACGTTGGATCCCTGCCAGGGCTGTCCGTCGCCGGGGTCATCGGGGCGCGACTGCTGATCCGGCGACTTTGGACCCAATGGCATTTCAGTTTATTGGTTCTAATGGGATCACTTTCAGAGAGAGAGGGAGAGAGAAAAGAGAGTGAGCGAGGGAGGGAGGGAGGGAGGGAGGACCTTGTCGTTCAAAGGTGGACAAGTCTCAGCAATAACTGGGCTCTGTTTCAAAGTGCGCTTGTTGTGGCGTTTTGGCCTGTTGCCACCCCTGAGCTGGGGTTGGGCCGGGAGCCATACTGTGTCAGACCCTTCCAAACCTGCTGGGCTGGTCTGGTCTGATGTGTGAGAGAGAGAGAGAGTGTGTGTGTGTATCTCTATCTCATATCTGTGTTTGTGGTTGAAAAATCTGTTGATATAACAGTTCTCATATGGGTCACTAGCGGTGTCCTATTATAAGCGGACAGGTGGGTCTGTCCCCTGGTGTCAAGGGTCAACATGGGCGCTTCCCTTCTGCAGGTTCGGCATGTGTAGATTTTGGGTAATTGTATAAGAAACCCCCCAAAGTGGTATTTAAAAGGCCAGGTGCTGTCTAGGTTCCAGAGCTCATTAGGAGTTAATAATAACTCTGAGCAGATGTGCTTAATCCAACTGGGGGAAAAAGGTTAATCTGCTCAATAGAAAAAGGATTTCACGTGTGTCAATTACAATCAGAAGCTCCTCGTGCTGTTTTTATGAATCCGGCGTTCTCTCGTACTAATTGGAGTGAGAAAGGGTTGTGCCTTTCACCATTTAAGGGTAAATAGCGCGAGTTTGAACAAGACCGTGACCTACGAGAGCTTCATGTAGCTGTGAACCTGAAACATGATATTTTTGTGGGGAAAGTTTGGAAAAGTCCTTCTTGCAGCATCAGCTCCTAAACGTGGCATTCCCTGTCCTGTTTCTCCCCCCACTTTAAGACTACGGCGGCTCTTCCACGATGAAATATCCACAAACCAGCTTCACCCCAAGCTTCAGCTCCAAGTCCTCCTTCGGCTACTCGAGCAGCAGAACGATGGTGAGTCCCGCTGAATCGACTGCGTCACATGGTGAGAAGCTCCAGCCAATCAGGTCACGCATCACCTGGAGAGAAAAACAGCAGCGTTCGCTGGGGTCCTAACCTGCTCCACCGGGACTGCTAGGGTGTGGTATTTCACGCCCAGCTGTCAAGTGTTCAGCTCTGACATTTCAAGTCTGCCCTCTAAATTCCTCCCCAATCTTGAAAGTGGTGACAGGCTGGAGGACAGAAGCCGCTGACGCTGCGATTGTCTTCCGTCGACTCGGCCGCTCACAGCTTCTGTTGTCTCCATCCTTCAGGGCCCGGTCATGCACCAGAGGCCAGGCTTCAGCTGCCAGTCTGCCGGCCCAGACGTGGCCCAGTACCACAAGATCAGCGTTGGGGGCGGAGGGGTCGGCGGAGGGGTCGGCGGAGGCGTCCGCGGAGGCGTCGGCGGGGGCGGCGGGTTTTACCAAGAAAGCATGCGCATGGGCCACTACCAGGGCTCCATGCGGCCCCAGAACCAGATAGAGCACGAGCCCGTCCCCATGCCCGCGATAGGTCAGTACAACCCCTGGATGGCTGACGGCAGCGATGCGGGCAGCATGGTCTCGGACCGGGACGCCGTCTTCAACCGCCAGTACTCCCAGAGCACCGTCAGCGGCTACGCCGGCTCCATGAGGCAGGGCGGAGCCGTCACCTCATTCCCCATGCGCCGCTCCCTCAGCGGCACTCTCTCACGCACCGCCGGCCTGGGTGGAGGAGAGGTGGAGATGGTCCACCAGCAGTCCTTCAAAGGCCCGGCTCACCGCACCATCAGCAGGATCACCAGACGAAACCAGATGGGCTCCGTGGCTGGATCCCTGCAGCGGCAGATGTCCAGCGGGAGCGCCTACGCCCTGAGTGGGGACAGAATGGATGGAAGCTTCATCGCCTCTGGCCTGCCTCCGGGAACCCAGGGCAGCCTCTCCATGCAGCGCCAAGGCACCCTGTCCCGGGCCATGTCGGTGAAGAGCATGCACAGCGTGGGCAGGGGCAGGGACGTCAGCGAGCTGATGGAGATGGGGGCCGGCATGGGCAACCTCAACGGGTGAGAAGCTCTCTGAGGATTTCCGATGGCGTTGCCCTGGTTACGCCGCAATTAGACAGACGTTTGCATCATTTTCCACAGTAATTTGGTAAAAAATGTAAATGTGAGGTCCCTAATCAGCCGTTTTAGTCTAACTCATTCAGATCGGCTTGTGTTGAGCCCTTTATTTGGTTAAGTAAATACACACGTGTGAAGTCAGCCATCAGCTGTTGAACTGGGGGGGTGGAGGACTGGTTTTGTGTGCTGTGGCTCGCGCACACGTTAGCTTAGTGGTTTTGCTCCAGAAATGGACGCAGCTTTCCAGTTTTGGGTCAAACACCAGTTTGAGAGCTGATCTGTCCCTTGGCCAGGATCACCTCCTTGGACATGCCCTCGGCGGTGCAGTACCTCAGTGACTCCGACCCGGAGATGCAGGTGCTGGGAGCCGCCTACATTCAGCACGAGTGTTACAACGACAGCGACGCCAAAGTGGCGGTGCGTAACCATACAACCATATTTACTTTTCTGACTCTTTCATGGGTCGGCCTGCAGGCGGATCTGGCCTGTGGGTGTTTGCGTATTTGTTTCTGATCAGTGAAATGTCCTGTACTATTTTCATTTTTGCTGAATTGGAGCCGAACTTTGGCCTTCTGCTCCTCCAGGTGCGCCGTTTGAAGGGCATCAGGGAGCTGGTGAAGCTGTTCAACAGCGACAGCCAGGAGGTTCAGCGTTTCGCCACCGGCGCCACCCGAAACCTCATCTTTGAGAACATGGACAACAAGGTGGAGCTGATCGAGGAGGGAGGCATCCCGCAGCTGATCGAGGCGCTGAGGGAAAACGACGATGACGAGCTCCGCAAAAACATCACAGGTGGGAAAATGGCTTCATCTTCTCTCCTCCGGCGATACCTGTTTGCAGCGTGGTGAAACACAAGCATTCGAAAAGGAAAACTAGTTGCTCAGACACCCTCCGCTGTCTACCTGCGCAGGTATCCTGTGGAATCTTTCTTCCAAAGACAACCTGAAGCAGAAACTGGCCCGAGAGACGCTCCCGGAGCTGACAGAGAAGATCCTCATCCCTTTCTCCCAGAGAGAGGCTGACAACCAGCTCTCTCCTTCCGAGGGAGAGATCTTCTACAACACGACAGGATGCCTCAGGTAGGCCTTCCTTCCTGTGTCTCTCTTCATATTTGAGTCCACCTCAGAACATAAGGCCATTTGTGAGCTGTTCTCTCTCTCTCTCTCTCTCTCTCTCTCTCTCTCTCTCTCTCTCTCTCTCTCTCTCTCTCTCTCTTCCCCCGCACGTGCAGAAATCTGAGCTCGGTGAACGAAAACACCCGCCAGCAGATGAGACAGATGCACGGGCTCGTGGATGCCCTGGTGAACTACATCAAAGCTTCCCTGGATGACAACAAAACCGAGGATAAGGTAGGACGCAGAGGATGGGTGAAGAGGAGGATGAAGGAGCACGCTCCGGTCAGCTCTGACGGCATCCGTGTGTCTGAAGGGGGTGGAGAACTCTCTCTGCATCTTGAGGAACCTCTCGTACCAACTCTACAACGAGATCCCTCCGTCTGCGCTGGTGCGCCTGAATGGACAGACCAGAGATCAGAGCTCCGGGAAGGGCGAGGCCATCGGCTGCTTCACTCCTCAAAGCAAGAAAACCAAAAACGTACGTTGGACTCCGACATCGGGGTTGTTGTAGCGCGCGCCGGCCTGCCCGTCCATCCCAACAGCGCTGCGTTGTGTCTCCCCGACAGAGCAACAGCCAGGACATCTCCACCTTCACCGAGGTGGCGCGGGTGCCCAAGGGTATGGAGTGGCTCTGGCACCCCCAGATCATGGGCGTGTACAACAGCGTGCTGCGGCAGTGCGAGATCAACTCCACCGCCCGCGAGGCGGCCGCCGGAGCGCTGCAGAACATCACCGCCGGAGACAAGCGTGTAAGCAGCTTCTTGGAGCGTCAAGCCAGCGAATCCCGACAGGTTGAGGTGATGAACAAACCCCGCCTGACCTCTGTGTCCTGCAGTGGGCGTCGGTGCTGAGCCGCGTGGCTCTGGAGCAGGAGCGCATGCTGCCTGTGATCCTCGACCTCCTGCGTACCAACAACGACCTTGAGCTGCGTTCTCTCACAGGTTTCCTCCGAAATATGTCCCGACACGCCAAAGACAAGAATGACATGTGTAAGTGTCTGGTCGTGCACCTTAGCGAGCGGTTGCTAGCCTTCCGATTGGTGATGCTTTTTTCCATTCCCTGTTCTCGTCTTCCGCAGCCACCAAAGTGGTGAACACCCTGGTGAGCAAGCTTCCTGCTGACGGGAACCAGAAGGAGCCTTCCAGCGAAGTGGTGGTCAACATCTGCGGCGTTCTCAACAACCTGGTGACCAGCAGTTACCTGGCCGCCAGAGACATCAGCTTCTTTGACGGCCTGCCCAAACTGGTCGGCATCAAAGAATCGCATGACAACAGGTGAGTGGTCCGTCAGGGAACAGGGGCCGTGATTCCGTGATGGTTTTGAGTCCTGGGATATGCATGGAATGTTTATTTTCTTTCTCTTTTTTTTTTTAGCTCCGGGAAGGTTAAAGCAGCCAAAGCTGCATCAACAGTTCTATGCAACATGTTCCAGTACAAGAAGCTGCACAAGACGTACAAAGCGGTAAGAAAACGACCGAAATGGCAATCAAATATGCCCGAGAATGCTTTGTAGAGTATTCCGTAATATCATTTCCCACCTAAAAAAGCCAAAGGAGGAGAGTTCCCATTATGCTCCCTGGTGGAAGGAGGAGAATTGAGACAATAACGAAACTTAATACAATTAAACAAAGGTGTATTGGAATGGAGGGCAGGGCTAAGTGGGAAACCGGATCATGAAAGGGGGCATGCAGGAAAATGGAATACATTCAAGGTTCCAGAATATCAACTTTCCATTTTAACTAACGCTATCCCTAACTCGAACATCTCCGACACCCATAATTATTATTCATTTCTCCCTTCAACAAAGGAGCTCAGTTCAGCAACATTCAGCTAGTTTTGCTACAAGCAGGAACAAGCTTGATTCAACACACTGAAGGCCACATAAAAACTTTCCCAACCACACTGCTTCACCTCTGTGTGTGTTAGCAACCCGTGTGTGTGTGTGTGTGTTAATAGGTAGGCGGTTCAGGGTGGAGAACTCTAACCAGACGAGGTTTGAAATTCCATCAATCAGCTGTCTCCAATTCAAAACTTGTTAGTGTTTTTCGCTCCTCGCTGGTCCCGCTTTGCGCCGCCTCCTCTTGGGCAGGGGATTTATTGGCTTTTACGGTTGACGACTCTCCCTCCCATGGGCGCGCCCTTACCTTAGATCTAAATGAACAAGTCTCAGCAGAGCAAAAAATGGCCCCTCTGCGTGTTTGACGCTGAGGTTTGCTGAATGAAATCATTGCCCACATTTGAATGTTTATTGTGGCTGCTTCTGACACCTGTGTGTGTGTGTGTGTGTGTGTGTGTGTGTGTGTGTGTGTGTTTTACAGAAAGGGTTCATGAGACGGGATTTTGAAGACGTGATCTGAAATAAAGATAATGGAAACTATCTTCAGGACAATGCTGCACTCTGTCACCCCCCCAACCGCCGATGAGATTCTCTCATCGGTGCACGATCACTTTGTTTGTGTATTGACGTGAACACACAAGTGTGTATTGTGTGTGTGTGTGTGTGTGTGTCTGTGTGTATGTGTGTGTGTGTGTGGTTTAATCAGTTTTTGCACAGTTGGATTTAGTTAGATCGTCTGTAATAACTGCGTTTAAACACTGTCTTCATATGGATTCTGGGATTTTTTTGTGGAATGAAATTGGACTGTGCGCTGGACACGTGCGCGCACCTTCTTCCCTGCACGTCGGCCAAAGCAAGTGCGACTGGCTGTTTTTTGTAAATATCCATTGCCTTTCATGCAGAAATCTGTTTTTTTTTTACACATATATAGCATAGCCGTGAACTTTGTATTTTTATCAACAGTAATAGTTGAATGTAAACCTCAGGAGTTTGGAGAAAAAAAAAACTTGCTCGGATTTGAATGTTGATGTCTTTTAGAAAATATTCCGCCTTTTGTGCCTTTCTCACACGTAAGAAGTCAAAGTAGTGCTATTATTTTTTATTGCAATCGGAGGTGCCACATTTTTTAATAGATGTTTTCCTCTTCAAGAGAAATCCCAATTTCTCAAGTTCCATCTACGATAGAAAACCTGATTTTTATCCATTTGAAATTTATTGTAACTTCTGCTTTTAAAACTTTATGTTTAAAAATCCTGTTTTAATTGGATGTCCCTGATCTGTGGTGTTGCTGATCAACAGATACATGTTGTGTGATTGTGTTGCATTTGGACAGTTGTATTGTGTATTTTCAGCAAATAAAGAGGCAGCTTAGGAGGCAATATGTCATTTCCTCCGCCAGCAGCCTGGCGCTGACATGGTGGAACGCTGACCACACCCTGTTTACATAGTTGTTCCTGCTCAGACAAGAACACCGGGCCCTCCCTGCCACACCCTCATTTAGGTCCTCACGTCAATGTTCTTTTACAAAGAGGTCCAACCGAAGAAGCTGTTGTGTCACACTGCTTTATTATAAAGAGTTTAACCAGCCAGCCAAGGCCAACTGCTCCATTTCTGACACACGTTTGACACCACTCTGCCCCCTGCTGGGCACGCCAAAACTTCAACTTTGTATATTTTACATCACTCATTGACAAATAGTTCATAAAAATTTATGTACAATTCCTGAAATTGAAAAAAAAAATAGCTTCAATCGCAACAGAGTAGATAAACACTGCCGACGGATGTGAGAGGATCAGACGTCTGCCTCGGTGACCAGGCGGTAGAAGTCCGTGCGGGCTCCGTAGTTGCGTGACCCCAGGTCGGACACGTCGATGTCGGAGGGTTTGGGCTCGGCTGCTCCGATGGGAACGGCGGGCAGCACGGGGGCTCTACAGGCCAGAGCTTTGTACACAGGAAGGCGAAGCCCTGCGACAGGAGAACAAAAGCGGTAACTGTTATGCTCCATTTACGCATAAAATAGTTGGTAATGTGCCTTAACGCCCACCAAGAGCGCCCTTCCCTTACCCAGATCTCCTGCGGGATCGGTGTCTGAGTTACAGTCCAGGTAGTCCGGGTTGAGGGTCAGCATCGGGTCCTTGTCGTCCTGCAGCGTGGTCTGAGGGTCACCCGCAGACTGGTTGGGGTAGACCACCCTGCGAGGCATGGCTAAAGCTAGCTCCTTCCAGAAGACGGAGGACGGGATCTGCGGACACCGGGAGCACGAATAAACCCGGCCTGGCAGTAGCCACACTTGTCGTTCCTGAGGATCTCACCACGGAATTGTGCCTCCACGTGAGGACAGTCAGTCGGTGCTGGTGCTCGTCCATCAGCCGCTTGACGTCAGGCCTCATGCGTTTGGCCTGGCCCTCCAGCACGATGACGATGGCGGGGCGCTGACACAGCTCCAGCAGGTGCAGGAGGCCCTGCCTGAAAAGACGCAGCGCCGCGTTACAGCCGCGCCGGCGCCGTGGGAAGGAGATCCCAACCTGACCTGAAGTTACTGGTGCACCAGTCCTGCTCCAGGTAAGCGTGCGACAGCAAGACGATGAGACGCCGGGAGCGACTCATGTTCATCAGCAGCTCTGCAGAAGGCTCTGATTCGAGGAAAAGGCAGATTCACTTCAAAAATTCACTAAACGAAAACCTCTAAAAGACGGAAAACAGCTTCAATTGCGCTAAAACGCCCCCAGAACAACTAAAATCAGCTGTCCTACCTCCTCCAGGCAGGATATCGTTGTCATTGAGATGCACCTTGTAAGCATTCTTATTCTCCAAGTACGGTTTGAGGATAAAGTGGACAAACTTTCTGTCCTGGTCATTGTTCACGTAGGAGACGTAGGCGTCGTGCAGTTTCCCATCTGAGGACACAGAGACACAGACATACTCCGCTGTTCTGGACAGAGGGGAAGAAAACAGGCCTCAGAAGAGCTTTTACCGCCGAGTTCGTAGTCTCCGTAGGAGTTCTTGTACCAGAGTTTGATATTCAGGTGACACCTGGAGTAGACGAGAGCAGCGACGCCCAGGAAGAGGAGGAGGAGGACGGCAGCGACGACCGCCGTGGTGTGGCTGGGAGCGCCTGGGCCCGGAAAACCAAGGAACAGTCAGGTCTGACTGTTCATTTCTTACCAGCACCTGTACCTGTAGCTGTACCTGTACTTGTACCTGCACCTGTACTTGTACCCGTCCCTGCACCTGTATCTGTACTTGTACCTGTCCCTGCACCCGTACCTGTACTTGTACCTGTCCCTGCACCGCCCCCTGCTGGTCAACAAGCGGTAAAACGTGAACTTTCATCAGAATTCTGGTAAAATCGCTAAATTCACCACTCCGGCTGCAGCGGCCCCCCTGTAGGAACCAGGCTTACTGGAAATGTGCACGCAGAACTCAGCAGATCTGTTCCTGCTGGTGCAGCTGTACGTCCCAAAGTCGGCCGGCTGCGCGAGGCTGACGGTCAGAAGACTGGTGACGATCAGCTGACCAGCCACAGCAGACCTGAAAACGCGAGGTTGCTCACTCTTCAGCACTCATGACTAATGCACGTTTGTCATTAATAATGCAAAGATTGTGTTTGGCGAGCTTCACCAGGAGGTGGTGTTGGCGGAGCGAAGCGTGTGGTTGCTGAGGGCTCGGCCGTCCTTCCTCCAGTACAGCGCGGCGTCACACCGCTCCTCTCCCGGCCTCCGGGACAAGAGCGCGGTACAGTTGAGCGTCACCTCGGAGCCCACGTTTCTGGAGAACGTGGCCACGTTCCCATCAGGTTTGAACACCGGCGCTTCGGAGCACAGCGGCTCTGCCAAAACACACCGCTGGTGTCACCTTTGACCCCCAACGAGGTTTAGGCCGGGACAGGACATCCATACGCACCGTCCACAGTCAGGCGGAGGGTAAACGAGGCTGTGCCGTTGCCCTGACGCACGCAGGTGTAATTCCCCTGGTCTTCCGGACCGACGGAGGCAAACTCCAGGTACGGTTTTCCATCCTGAGCAGGGAGCTGACGGCAGCCTTTGAGCCAGGTCGTCCGGAAGGGTTGGGAGTCCGAGGACGGCGCAGGCGCCAGGGGGCAGCTCAGCCGGTAGGGAGGCGCCTGCGGCCCCGCGGAGACGGCGTGCTCCTGCACTCTGGCCTCGTCCACGCACGTCTGAGCTGCGGAGACAGACGGAGGTTCAGCAGCACTGTGGAAGGCGTGGCCAGGCGGGGGTCACATGACCTCCCCCTTATTTTGACTATATATTGTAGCCAAACCTGCAGCCAGGACCTATTTTGCATCTCTGGATGCAGTTTGCACGTGGGGACGCCGGGAAGACAAAACAAAACTAACTAGTCAGACCGGACAGATTGAAAGCACAATCAATCTCTGGCCCACAACCTGAACAAGGACACCTGACGTTTTAAAACTTGTTCTTCCAGGTGTAGCGCGCATGCGCGCACCGTGGACGTCCACACACCCGGGGTTCTTCCGTTGAATATTTATTTTTTTAACAGCCTTTCACCAACTAGGGGACACTCATCCGGGTCCGAAGTCCGGTCTGGTCCCTCTGTTTCCTGGCAACAGCGCGTGACTGGGCCGGTACGGTGACCCCCGCGCCCACTGACCCCGTGAACGTTGACCTTGTGGCACCATTAAGTGTTTTAAAGACCAAACTACCGGTAAAACGACCCTTGGTTCGCGAAAACAGCCAAAAAACGCACCAAAAAAAAAAACCGAAAGAAACGAAACATTTGAGATTCGAATTGGAGTTCTAAGACATCGGGCTGATCCAGACCGATTCTGCGTTCTTACCGGCCGCGAGGAAGCTGCTGTCCCACCGATGAGCCCAGACCAGAAGGAGAGCGATCATTAGAGCCATGGACCGGAGTCTTCCTCTTCGGCCTTCTTCATGCGACGATCGAACCTACGACCCACATCGCTCACTTATCATCACCCTCACTTAATTACGCGTTAGTTACCATCAGCGGACCAGGAAACGTCCGGCTTGACGGAGGGCACCTGGCCAAACCTGACGCCGCCGCCTATTGGCTCTCCGCAACCACGTGACCAGCGACTTCCACCTGTACGCAGGGACGTTTGGCTGCGAGGACAGAGTCGTCCAGACGGGGGCGCCAGAGGTCGCGGTTCAACAAAACGAGTTTATAAAAACCCTAATCTTTTTAAAAATCATTTAAAAACGAAAATATTTTCACGCTACAACTTCCAGCATCACTCCTTTTTAATATGACTTTAAACAGCACAATAAACAAAAGAAATGGAATCACCCGTAAACATGTATGAAATCATATTTTATTATATAATGGCAAGAAAAGTCTCATTCAGCAATCAACAAACACCGACTGTTTATCATTTTGTCAGTACAAATAGAGCTGATAACAGCAGCAGCAAATATTTTTATAGTCAAAACACATTACGTGAGGCAAAGCACCCTCTTTTAATATAAAATACTGCCTTATAATGCAATTTTTTTGCCCGATTAACAAATGGCACGTTCAGCACTGAGTGCAGAAAACACATTCATTGCAGCTGCTTTTTCTTTTACACTATAAGGCATCATTTTACCGCACAATCTGTAGGCAATAGCAGTTTAAATGAATGCTGCACGTTTCATAAAAATGCTCAAATGCGTCTCACAAAAATAAAGCTCCAACAGCAAGACATCAGTGCATTCTCCGGATAGAATAATCTCAAAACAGACGCAGTCAGTAAAGTTAATTACTGTAAAATTTTCATCACATCTGTGCATTTTAAGGACAATCTGGACAATCTAGTGACTAGATTGATAGATCTAGTCCATGCCCAGCCCTCCGTCTGAAGCCATCAGAGTGCTCTAAAATCTGCTTCTGTGACGGTCCGAAAGCTTCAACACCGAGGAAACATCCTCACCCATAAAACAGGCCTGAAAGCTGTCAGCCTTCAAATGATCTGGAAAAAAAAGTGAATAAAATATTATAATCTTCAAACAAACAGATACGAAAGCAACATCAGCTGTAGATGCGCTGGCGAACCACAGGGGGCGCTGTGACCCCGTGACCTCCTGCAGCGTCGGCGCGACGTTATTTCGGATCAAAAATAGCCCAGCTGCCTCACCAGTCTGTCTGCATATCGTGACTCACCTGAGTTCCTCTTTCAGCCTGTTTAGTTTGTCGAAGAGCCTGTCATTCTTGACCTGCATGGGAGCGCTGGGCACAAACCACGCAGCGATGAACTTGCATATGACGACCACGTGCTGTGGGTGGAAAAAGGAATCCGAGGAATGTCAGCTCATTTTTGTTTTTATTTACCTGTGAAGGTAAGACGTGCATCTAATTTAACGGCTTAATATCTGCATATATTAGATATGGCCACACCATATCAACTGGTATTTGGAGTATTATATCCTATTCTAGGTTTTTCTTCTTAAGATCAGCATGGACTTAAATATGGACTAAATAAATGAGGCAAATCTTTAAAAAGAAAACATTCCAAGGGCCACACAGCTAGAGTAACCAGTAGAGAATGCATTTAGATCCAAATAGTTCACCCAGTGATGTGACGGGTCCTCAGGTATGAGCTGTTGCTAGCCTATCAACATGCTAACCTCTGTTTTTTGTTTTTTGTTTTTCATTTATGCTGATGTGGTGCCAGTTTCTGGAGGACCTGGACAGACTTGGTTGTGCTGGTGGGTTTTCCACATACAAACTGACAGATGTCTCCTGACTCACCTCAAACAGGATGACAAATGCAAAGCGAACAGCTGAAATGAGCCAGAACTGCGGCGTCAAACTGTAGTCTTCGTTACTCCTGTAGTCTCTGTAGCTGCAAAGGGGATACGGGCCGGGTTAGCAGGATGGAACAGCTTAAAACTTTAGTAACCAGTCGAGAAAAATGAAGCAGCTCTAACATTAAAATGATAACATAAAAATGATAACATGGGCTCAAACCTGCAGTGGGACACATTTAGGCCACCCGCGGTCACCATCTGATGAGGAGAAAACTCGTTGAGAATGTTGTGGTCACCCACCCGGGCAATGGAGAGAGTGTTTTTGATGTAGCCAGTCATGCAACTGAGGAGAAAGAAGGATAGAGGGTGAATGATTCCACAAAGCACAGCAGAATAAAGCTAAATATCGGAGCAGCCTGTCCTCACTCGAGATCTGACGCTGTACCGTTGGCACAGGGGCCGTAGAGGTAGCGGTACACCAGTCTTGGGATGAAGTCCGAAGACACGCCGATGACCAGCCCGTTGGCGATGACGGCCAAGACGCCGATGGCCTCCAACACATTTATCCACACGCCTGAAGAAAGAAGAAAACAGCTCTGAACAAATGTTACCGGCATGACGCGGGCGAATGTTTCACAGGTCTTCCTCACCGATGTCGTTTGTTTTCTTGGGAACGAGTCTGCGCTCCAGCGTGACCATTTTGATGGCGTCCAAGCGTATCTCGATGACGTTATTGATGAGGGCCAGCAGAGGGGCGAGAGGAAACGCCGCTACAAATATGGTGGTAAAGCTGAACTGGATCACTGAGAACACAGCAAAAGCAAATCTTACCAAAAACATAATTCCAGTATTTGCCTTGAGGTGTTCCTGAGCCGTGCACAAACCCATCTCCAGGAACTCATTGAACAGGCTGAAGGAGTCCACGTTGTTCAGACGGTAGTTGCTCAGCCAGTTCCGAAGCTTGCAGTTGTCACACAGCTCGTCTCCATCTTTGGCGTCCTCTTCGTCTTTCAGGTAACAGTGGGCGCACTTCCTCTGCAGCTTCTGCGTCCTTCTCCTCCTCAGCCACCTGTGGAACCAGCTGCGGACACCCAACACACGTGAGTGGCCTGCGCACCGCAGACGTCCGTCGCGGCTCCCTGTGGCACCTACGGGCCGGTGAACTCGAAGATGTTGCTGATGGTTTGCTTGAGCACCATTATGATGGCCATCTGGATGAAGAGGTCTGTCAGACACCCGCTGGGGTGACACTGTGGGGGGAGGGACGCATTCCACCATAAACACAAGTCTTCCTTTCGACTGATGTAAAAACAATTCTAGATGGACGTCCGTGTTACCTCCTCCAGCCTCCATTTGCCCGCAATTCGAACGTAACCACCAGGGTGACCGTTTATCCTACCAAAGCAAAACACGATTAGCGTCATCGGACCCAACTGGACCCTAAATGACGACATTGTCCTTGCCTGCCCAGAAAGAAGGCCACGTAGAAGAGCGAGGAGAAGTAGGTGAAGAACTGGAAGGTGAACATCTTGACCGTGAAGCTCTTCTCCGTGGCAGCAAAAGATCGCGTTTTCTCTATCCGAGAGAGACCTCAGGTCAGGGTTCAGTGGAGGATAAGATCTCAGTTCCCTGACCGCCACGACGGGTGCAGTGAATCGGTTTTAACCACGAGGTCCAATATTTCCGCTATTCCATTTGTTCCCTCATCCAGATCCATGCACGCCGCCAACCGTCCAATCAAAACTTAGCTCATTTTTTAGAACTGTGTCGAAGATTTAAAATCATTTGTACCAATTTCGCAGAGCTTCATGGCAACGATCCTGTTGATCTGCAGAGACAAAGACAAGATCAGAGTCGCAGAGGACGCCCCCAGCAGGGGACAGAGGAGCCTGCGGCGCCGTGCGCATACCCGGGTCATGACAGTGATGATGAGGTAATGCAGGAAGGCCCCCAGCATCATCGCCCCAGTGTTGGAGTGGTTGCTTAGGAACTCCCAGGATCCCTCAGCCAGGAGCACCGCGGCTATCACCCTGAACACCACCAGGGCGTGTGTCAGGCCAATGATCACCAAAATCTGTGAAAGAAAACATCAGCGTGCACGATTGCCTTCGCCGGCCACTGTCGTTGCATTCAGATACAAAACCGGAGGACAGGACACCCACCATGGCGACGACGCAGATCAGGACCAGAGTGCTGCGCAGGTAGGAGTGCTTGTGGTTTTTGGGCTCGCAGTTGGCATTGTTGACAATTTCCAGGATCAGCTCCTCCTACGGCCAGTTCGAAACACACACACACACGTAGTCCAACAATGATGGATGCGCTTACTGAATTGCAATTTCAGAGTAGAAAAGTGACGGTACCTCCTCTTCGCACCAGTCAGAAACCTTCCACTCACAGACGTATGAAGCCCGGTGCCTCTTCCAGAACTCCAGAAACAGTGTCGCTGTTGCATGTTAAAACAGCAGGAGTTTATTCCAATTTGGTGTCAAAAGCTGAGCCTGCCTATTGGAGCTAGCTCGTTAGCACGTTCCCATGTGCAGAGATCACCAAGGGTCCCCAACATCCTGTTCAATGTTACCATTTCATGCTAAAATTACAGCCGTGCTTTAAAAATGGCACTTGTAAGCGATGGACCACCCCCGTGGCCAGATGGCTGGGATTGATTGAGAGGAGAAGGTGGTGATGTTGCATTTCCTTGGCAGCACATGCATTATGTAAACATCCAGCAGGCACTTGCGTAATCTAAGCCTGAGGCGGATAACGGATTGGTTTTATATGAACAAAATTCTTGGTGTTTAGGGGGACCGATTTACTACATGTGCCTGTCAACATTGGGAATTAGCGCTATTAAATAAAACCAACCAATTTTATTAAATGTTAGTGAGAAAAAAATAGTTAATAGGGCAGTAAATGATACACACATAGTGTGTTTTATTAAAAACAGTGATTATGTGATACAGGACTCACCCCACACTGCCATGAACATGGCAAACAGGACCGTACCGTTATTATCAAACAGCAGGCTCACCTGCAGGCACAGAAAGCTCAGGTGAGGACAAACTACCAGGCGAGTTCAGCCAGATGTGGCTCCAGATGTACCTTGGCATACGTGCAGGTGTCCGACAGCTGCCACACTTTACACCTCCTGTCGCAGAGTGGGCACATGACCGTGTGGGCGTCGCAGACCTCCTTTCTGTAACACGGCAGAGGGTTGAGCGCGCGCACGGCCGTGACACAGATACAGTCGGGCCGTGGGGACGCTCACATGAGAGGCGAGCTGTTGAAGAAGGCCAGGCCATAAAGGAAGACTATGACCCCAATGAGAGCGGGCGGGATGAGGAGATACGTGTACCAGCCCAGCCACAGGTAGTACAGGGCCACCTTCTCCCCAAAGTAGTTCCTGACCGAAGGAGAGAAAGCAGAAGTCACACACCGTATGTCTTTCTCATGCGTCCAATCAGAGCTCAGATGTGGACAGTATGTTTCTTTCGATTCACACGTTAGGAACAGAAAGTGGCAGCGATGCAGCGTTTGAAATGGTGCCTGCGTGGGCGTAGTGACGCCGAGCGGCCGGCGGCCACTCCACAGCAGAGAAACAATAAGGCTGCATTAACTGCAAGTGTGAAAGGGGGCAGAGCGGTGAAAACACCCATGTGATGTTCAACCTGACAGCCGTTATGGGTTGCCCTTGGAGACAGGCGGTCCATCGCGCCCAGCTCTCTGTCAGCTCTTTCTGTTTCTTCTTCTGGAAGGAGAGAACCAAAAGCAAGATCAGACATGATGTGATTACCAATATCCCTGTTTTTGTTTTTTTTTTTTCCTCCAGAAAAAGCGCAAGAAATGCAAACCAAGACAGAGTTCACGTGCAGGAGTCACATATCAGTGTATGTTCACACCCACCCACTCCCAGCGCAGCGTGACTCACTGCGTTATTATGACTCACAAATGGTTCTCTGTAGGACATTCTTCACCTGCAATAATCTATTGTTTCGTAGGGGCAAAGCCGAGTTTCACTTGATAATTTTAGCCATTGTTGAGCAAAGGCAGCTATGTGAGGCACGAGGACCTAGTTTACATTTTATTTATTCAGCGTTCCTTTCATTTAACACCCTGATTAGTCCATAAACTGTGCAATCTAATCAGTTTTCGTGAACCATGAGGGCTTTATCTCTTCACCTCATGCAAGCAGAACCTTGCTTCAAAGACCTTCATCTTCATCAGATCTCGTAAGCTCTCTAGGGGAACAGAGAAAGGTGACAGATCAGGGGTCGGATTACAGACAAAACGGACAAACAGCAGGTTTTTCTCACCTCCAGAGTGAATAGGTGTGTGAGTCAGGATGAAATTGACAATCCTGATCCTGAAACAAGCACAGATCATCCGTAATCACCCATCAGTGACAGACAGATAAATGACGACTGTATAAACCTGCGAGTGACACCACAAACCGGTTAGTTCATCAAAACAACAGATGACTGAATGGAGGTTTAGGTTACTGTGGCAAATATTTCATCGAGGGGAAAATAAGCAGTGTGATGTGCAGATCGGAAGAGAGCGTTTCAGGGTGGCTAACACGTGTGTAACATGAGTGTGACATGGGTAACCACGAGGTCCATGGTTGTAACACGGTTATTACACTGCATCTGTGACAAAAAGACAGTAACTGGGACGAGAGTTTCACCTGTACGAGAATCGGGGCAGCGAAGCGTCTGACCCAGACCTACCTGGTGCTGAGAGGTACGATGTTTTGGTCCGAACTCCAGTTGCAGGCATCGGACACTTTGAGCAGGTACCTGTACTTCTCAAAGATTTCTTTAGGTGCTTGAATCCCATAAAAGACGAGGTCGTCGTTTCTAATTTCCTGGAATAGATATGGCTCAGGTGAGAGGGCGACTGGTGGGCAGCGTGAGGGGAAGATAAACCTATTTTTAGACCATCGCTTACGGTGACTTTAATGTTCTTTTTCTTCAGTTCTTCAATGTATTCCATTTGCTTCGCCAACGCCTCCTTCTCCTGGTTTTTATTCGTCTTGGCAACCAGGACGTAGTCGTAGGACAGAGGTGTATGCTGAACGACAAAAATAATCCTGGATCAGACTGGAGAAGATCAGGTCAACCGTGACTTTGATGCACACCGGATTCTTACCACGGGAGGAAGCAACATCTGCTCGTTTCCGTTCTCTTTCACCACTCCCATCAGCTCCAGTAGCTCGATACTGGGCTACAACGATAACAACAAAGCCATCGTCATCCCAAATGTAAAAACTGTACCAACCACACGCTGGACGTGAAGAGTTTCACATTTAAACTGCTGCAAATGTAAACAAAAGGTTATTTGTGGCTTCGTCTTTCCAGTAGAAAGGTCAAGGGAATCCTGATTCCCAGTCACACACAGGGGGGCGTGTCAGCAGATACCAGCGCAAAGAGAAACCCGTGCTGACCCGGGAGGACAGGCGGCCCAGAGTGGATCGGACCGGGGATGGAGATGTTCTATCACCATCAGTGCGAACGGAGAAGGTGTGACTGACGTCCACAGCTACACTGACCCAGTTCAGGTCATACGTGTGGAGGCCCAGCTGCCTCTATCTATCCTGGATTCTTCCCTTGTTCACCTACCTGTCTCCTGTGGCCCGTCATGGTGAGAAGATCCTCAACGTTGATGCCACTTGCGATTAAAAACAGGCTTCTTCCAGGATTGTAGGAGACCAGAACCTCAGGCGCTCTCTGGTCCGACAGTAAAACGACATGAGGGCTCTAAAGCGGGCCACAGGCAACTTCCGCGCTTGCTCCAGACGCGTTGCTGAATTCCAAAGTCAGGAATGCAAAAAAGGCGACTCCACCTGTTGCTGCTGTCACCGCCGTCGTCTTTTGTTACCTCCCACCTTTTGTTCTCACGATGCAGTCATCGCTCTCTCGAACGAACAAAATGAGCGGGTTGGTGGTTGGTGGTTGGTCTTCACGCAACGACGGTCGGTGCGGACGGTCGGGTGGAATCACCGGAGCGACACCGCATTTATCCCCGCTGCCTCCGCCTCGCCGGGGCGCACTGGCGCCCGCCCGCCGCTAGAGGGCAGCAAAGACGGCGCTGCGGCGGCTGTGACACAACACAAACGCAGGACGTCCAAAACACACATTTAAAAAAACATTTTAACGCATTTTGAGGTTATAATCAGAAAAACCGAGCGAATACACATTATGCATACAAATTTATCATCTTTGTTGCAAATAATCACTGTTAAATGCGTCTGTATATTATTAAGATTTAATGATTCGTTATTATTACTGTGATTGATGTTCCATATGTTTGGTTTACTTACTGCAATTTAAAATATTTTTTAAAAATGTGTTTTGAATTCTGTTTTCATACGAGAAAGCCTTCTCTATAATCAGGAAGGGCTGGTCTGTTGCCTTTTTGTGGGCCTTTTTTTCTGTCTTGCATCTGCACGGTTGTTCTGCCTCTTTTCACTTTGACGGTCAGGAGAGGAAAACTAACATGTTTATCAAGTGACCAGGAGATGGGTCTGTTATTAGGGACGTGGTCTAGTGCACACGCAAGAACTAAGACCACATGTCACAGACGAAAGGCTGTTTAAAAAAGGGTCATGGTAATAAGCAGTTGTGTTTCCAGATGCTGAAACGCCCTACGAGGAGGGGAGTAATTACAACTTTACCGGAGTGTAGAAACCACTTGAAATGGAGCAGACTCTGATGGAGGTAAAGGGAGGGGAGATAGGGCAGGGAGGAGATGGCCATCTACTCATAGTTTTTCCTGAGCTCCCCAACAAAGAGGAAACTGATAAAAGCTGAATAGAGAAGTAAATACTACACAACGAAATCTTCACTTCTTCATTTCTGTCAAATTAGGTTATACTATAGCTGTGAATATGGTTTTTTTTTTTTTGTTTTGCATTTACTGAGCCAGTGGGAGCTTGAGGTGGTTGCAAATAATGTGATTATGGGGGGACGCTGAATGTTAGACCACAACAACACGAGTTCCAAAAAATATTTTATTAGTGTTCCAGCTTACTGATCTGCTTGTTCTTAGGGTTTTTTTTTTTTAAAGGAAGAAGATTTACCTAAAGGATTTTAATATTTCCACCTTGTGATACGACCCGGAAACAAGCTTCTTTCTGATTGGTTGTCAGGTGTCACATGTGACTAATTAAACTTGGTTTTTGATGTAATTAATTGCCAAGGAGCAGTGTTGATACAATCCTACTTGAGACAATCTCAAAAGGAGCATTTTTCTTTAAAACAATTAATAATTTCTCTTTATGAGCTTCGTGTTTAGTATAATAAAATTCAGTAGTGCTATTTGAACGACTAGCGCTTTACGAGACCGTTTCTGTTAAGCTAGCTGGTTAAACTAGCGTTAGCTTTTTATGATAAGGCCGTTAGCTGTTTCTTTGCGGTCCTAAAATCAAAATCCCCGGTTAGACTCAGCCATTGGTCGGCGTTGTAGAGCCGCTTCCCACCCAGACCTCCCTCCTGGTGGTGATGCAGCAGTCTGCCTTCGGTGGGGGAAGGAGGGCGGATTACCCGGGGCTGCCGAGCAGCCCGACCCATTAGCCGAGAGACGCCGCGGGGGCACGCAGATCCCCGTGTCCCGACAGGAACCTTCTGCCAGGGGGATATTTTACTTATTATTTTACTTTTACCAGGATGCATCGAATAACGGGAAAATCCGGAGGAGACAGTTTAATTGAGATGAGCCCATCGGACTCTGGTGAGTAGCCAAAAACGTAGTTTAAAATCAGTATATTGCTAATAAACCGCGGCGTGCTGCCGGAAAGCAATTTGTTGACATAAAACCGGTTGATTTTATCGTGAACCCACCATATAAGACTCAAAACGAACTTTCTAACAAAACATACTTGGGTATGGAACCACCACAAGTCCAAATAGCAGCGGGTCCACTCCAGAATGAATATATTTATTATTTGTTTAAAGTTAAACAGGATTTAGGCCGCCTGTATTCCCCTAAACCAGCTCATGGCCCTTACTGGTTTCCATTGGGTGAGTGACTCCCAGCAGCTGGCCTCCTTACTGGAAATACACGCTCACTCGCTACAAATACCCACTTTCTTTCTTTCTTTCTTCCCACCATCACAAAGTGCTAACAGTTTTTAAACTTCTGTCCAAGTGTGCGTCCAAGCTGTTAGCCGCCTAATGGATCACTTAGATGTTCTCCAGCAACGCTGAATCATTGTAAAAGTGTTCCGTCTGCATTGTGACAGGACTGTAAACCATGGAGACGTTGGTGTGTGTTTCCAAAACACAACCCAAAACTAAGAGCAACATCCGAATCAAAAATGTTTTCACACAACCTCTGTGTAGATTCAGAGCAGCACTTCCTCAATCTCATGATTCTTAGCATTATCCTTAATTATGGACCTATATATAGTTACATTATGGTCTAGGTACGTCGATATCTGGCAAGCAACCTTCTGGTTTGTTGTGGCTGTGGTCTGACTGCTCATATTGTGTGTTTACCGGCTGTTTTAGAGCTGACTTTCCCTGCTGATCGTATCAATCTGCACACATTGTCGTTGTGTTGAGCCAGATGTACGCCTTGTGTTGACGGTAAACATGAACACAAAGTCAGATCAGTCGGGCTGATGCACACATTAATCTTCCCGATGACATGTGCTGATTAAAGAATGAGGTGTTACTTATATTTGTGTTGATGTAAAAGTGCCTTCTTTGGTTGTGATGGAGGAGGGACAGATGCAACTTTGTGGCTTTTCGCTGTGATCAGCTGCTCTTCCTTGAACAAAGCGCTAACTGTGGGAGTGGGAAACATCTCCTGGCATCGTTCAGTCCGGTGTTTGTTACTGAGCGCTACAACACTCCGTCCTTCTGTGTAAAAATATGCTCAGCTGTCCTTGACAAGGGGGAACATATGTTTTTGTTGGGGCAGTGTTCCAAAGTTTAAATACTACATTTAGTATGAAGAATAAAAAGTTGTAGCTTTGGATTCTTCCACCATTTGCGGTACACGTCACCTTCCAGGTTTGTGTAAGTTTGTGTAGCGTCCTGACTAAATATAACCAGAGAGGCCATCAATTACAGGAGCCGAGCTTCTATTTAGGACTCCAGCACGGAGGCAGAGTTTCCTTTTCTCAGCAGAAGCCCAGGCTGTTTGCCCGTTCCTCTTCCATCTACAGTGTCATTTACTCATTGAAATGAGTCATTGTTCAATATGTCACCGTCATCCTTTGTTCGTGCTCTGAATGGACTTGAATTTTACACACAATGAAGTGTGCAGACACAGTCCACACGGCCAACTTTCACTTTCACGTCAACCTTTTTAGGTGGTGTTTTGTGTTTCCTACGGGAGCAACTAAACGCCGCACAAATAACGACCGCAACCTTCAGCCGTGTGTCTAAAACCGCCCTGCCTGTTTGGATCTCTCTGTGCTTTTATAACAAAGGGGTTGAATAACTGCTTCCGTAGCCTAATTACGTGGTTAATGGCCGTGATTATGTTTTACAGATGATATGAATGGCTACAACCAGCATGAGCCACCAGGCGCCAGAACATCCCAACAGGGACACCCAGAGGTAAACACACGTGCCACTTGTCACTGCATCGACGTTCTCACGTCACCATGGTTACTTTACAACAATTAAACTGGTGTCTTCGGAGAGCAACATTGTTATTTTAATTAGGATGAAGCGTGACAACGGAATCCTGCAGAAGGGCTAGCAGTGAAAAGAAAAAATACATCAGGAAGTTCCTCCCAGTGATCTACAGAGTCACTGCTGCGCACAGACGCTTCACATTTGTGTTTTCGTTACACAAATTAGGTTTATTCAGGGCGGCACCTGTCCTACTTGTGTGTAATTACCCTAATAGTTGACAGCAGGCAGACGTCACGTCGCGGCGTCACCGATAATCTCCTCTGCTCTTGTTTCTTCTTCTCCTCCCTGACTGTACTGAAAGTCTTTAACGCCTCGTGTGTGTGTAGAGACCTGTGAGTCTCTCTGCAGCAGCCTGGCCTCCGTGGCGTCCTCTGACCACAGCAGCACTCAGCAGGTTGAGGCCCAGACGTTAGAGCAGATTGATGCCTTGACGGCGGTAAGACCACAGAGGCGCCGGTGCATGATGGGTGTTGTGTCCCCTCACACTCGGGTCAAACTCGGACCAGGAGTCCGACCGTAACCACGCCCGACTCATGCAGTCCTCGTGTTTTTCCTGATCTAATATAATCTGTGTTGTCCCTACTTCTGTGGATTTAGCGGAACATTGCTAAATACTGTTTCATTTCCTCCTCAGCTGTCGAGAACACGGGCACTGTTCCTGAAGTTTCGTTCCAGGGTATGGCATGGTAAACAGGCTTGTGATGTGATGCTCCTTCATGCAACTTCTATTCGCCTGAGAGCCGGTTCAGGGCTGAATTTGCCCTCTGGTGTCAGATATCCAGGCAACTGCAGATGAAATCAATACGCATTAGTTGATCGTGCGGATCTGGGTTTGTGGAGAGAAGTTTTTCATCAGCCAGTAGTGGAAACTTGTCAGCAAGGGCTGCGGCGATTGTGGAAGGCCATTTCTGCTTGTTTTCTTCTCACCTTCGGTGGTTGTTTGCTTCAGTGGAGACAAAAACAACAGATCTGCAGATAATTGGAGCACGCCTGCAGCGGCACTCCATCCTTTAGCTCTGGTGGGGTTTTTTGAGCGCCGCTAGGTAATGTTTACTTGTTGGTTTTACCGCTAACGTGCAGTGGAAGATGATCACGTCAAGGAGTTTTAGCAGTGAAGCAGTTCTCTAACTTGCCTCTGTAATGAGGGATGGAAGTGTCAGCCTCTTTTCTCAAAAGAGTTTCCAGGTGAGGTCGGGATTTCTGCACACGCTCAAACCTCAGAAGATTGTACGGATTCCATATGGTTGCTTTATAATTAGCGTAAATTAGAGAGTTTCACCAGTAAATCCTCAGTTAGAGGGAGGACCGGGACCAGCCCTGCCACGGTCAGCCCGGTTGTGACACTGGTGGTTAGAAATTACATGTAACTGTAGAAGGGTTGAACACGGAGCAGAGTTGGAAAAGTACCACATTTGTAAATCCGACTGGGAAGAGGTTCTAATTCTGGAGCATCTCTGAATCTTTTGTGACCGTTCCCACAACAAGAGGGAAGAACTGTTGCGTTGTGAGTCAGGTTTGCACCGTCACTGCTTCCTCACAGCCCCTTTGTAACTGTCGTCAGACTAGCGAGCTATCTTGCAGCATCTGTACTCGCTGCTGCTGTCCTCCTCCCAGCCACCCTCCCGCTCTCCCTTCTACGGATATCTGAGCCAGAGAGCTCTTGTCCAGGGAGACGAGCCGTCTGGACGGAGCTCCTCTCTAGCTGTTAGCGGCTTCGCGGTAGAGAGAAAGTAGGAGGGAGCTTTCAGATTGAGACTGTGCTCCCTGGAGAAAGTCCATTTTGCTCTCCAGCTGCTGGCTTTTCTGCTGATGCATCACCATAACCGTAAAGGAAGTGAGCCATGGAGGTAGAGTGCTTCTCTTTTATTCCGCAGCGATTAGGATGTAAAGTGCAGTCGGTTGCGTCGGTTGTGTCTTTTCTTTAACGTAAACGCCCGAGTGGCCTGAACTGTCTGCAGTCCGGCATGTTGCCTCTGTGACGCGGCGACAGAGGTTTGTAATACGAGGTTATTTTTAGCTCGGTGAGCAGCTGAAGCCGGACAAGCACCTCTGCGTGTCCTTACAGCATTCCCGGAGAGCTTCCCCAAAGCTTTGGAAAACGGGATTCTTTATTTTAAAGGACAAACCCGAGTTTCTTTTTGCCAGTACGGCTTTTGTCCCTGTCGCGTAGAGAACGTTGGTTATAGATCTGAAGTATTGATGTTGGTCTTTGAGCTAAAATCGTCGACAGCATTCCAGTTTGGATAACGCTCGTGTCCTGTTTGCAGTGAAGTCATACCGTGCTAATCTGTGTTCCTTCATTAACATTCTTTCATTCGCTGCGAGCCTCTGATATTTGCTGCCGTTTGATTTGCTGTGCTGAGCGCATGTAAAAAAACGTCTGGATTGGATTTATCTGTCTGATTAAACCTCCTCTCCTCTGATTGATCCCCTAATAGATCGACAAACAGCAACACAGCAAAGACTCCGTCTTCTTCCGCGATGGAGTGCGCAGGGTCGATTTTGTCCTGTCCTACGTTGACGATAAAGACGGTGAAAGAAAACAGGTAAGAAGGAAGCTAGTAAGCCAGTAATTCAACATCTGTAACTTTTTCCACCAAGATGAGTAGGAAAATATTCAAATTGGATCCAAATCAGATGTTTTGACTGTGGTTTAAACATCCAGTGTTTTTTTAAAGGCCGCAGGGTGTGTGTAACATATTATTGCTTATTCTAAGTTTGTATCAGTCGTCCCGTTGAGGAATTTTTTGAGAAGGTCATTTCTGCTGATAAACAAGCAGCCCTGACAAATCCTTCTGGTATCAGGAAATAAAAAGACCCTGTTTCCGTCCAGATGAGCCGGTTCAGTCATCTGTTGGTTCTGGGGGGGGTTTAGACAGTTTTTAGCACCCAGATGCAGGTTTCACATCTCTGCGTTACCACTGGCTGTAACAGAGTTTGTCTGAGTCAACACACACTCATAAGATTGCTCACTTTTTCAACAGCAAAAAGGGTAAAAAAGTCTCCGCTCAGGTGGGCGTTTTTTTTATGTTTGGGGGGGTTTTTTCAAAATAAAAGTGGAGTTTAAATCAATGTCATGTTCTGGGCTAACTTATACTCACTGTTCAGCTGGACGCGCCTACATCTTTTTTTTTTAATTTTCTATAGGAATTCTTTGAATAATACTTGACAGGTTTCTTATGAATGTCTCTTTATATAATCTTGACTTCTTTTAACTACTTTTTTTTTTTTTGCACTAAAGGAAAGGAGAAAAATTTATGAGGCAAATCTGGAGAAAGTTGGTCTGGAACTGGAGACAGAAGACAAATCTGTAAGAAGCAGGATATTAGTTTGACTTAAACCCCTAAAAGAGAATTTAACCGATTATCTGCTCATCCTCTGGCGTTCCCCTCATCAGGAGTCAGAGGACGGAAAGACGTCTTTTGTGAAGATTCACGCACCGTGGGAGGTGTTGGCCACATACGCAGACGTGCTGAAGATCAAGGTTCCTTTCAAGGTCAACGACATCCCCGACAACAAGGACATTCCCATGAACTGGCTGTCTACGCCCTTCCGTCTGCCGGGTCACATCATGCACCCCGAGCCAGACTATTTCACAGCTCCCTTCAACAAGAGCAAGTCCGACTTCTTCCTCATCGACAACCAGGAGACCTTCTTCCCCCCTTCTACTCGCAACAGGATAGTAAGGATGCTTCGGTCACGACTTTCTTATCCTCTCTGCGACCGTGACATGAAAAACATCCCGACGCGACAGGGTTTTGGGTGCAGGCGAGCTCAATGTCTGTCTGTTTGGGTCTCTTCCCAGGTCTTCTACATCCTGTCCCGCTGTTCTTACTTCAAGGATGAATGTACCGATAAAGACAAGAAGGGAATCAAGCGATTGCTGAACAATGGCACCTACACCGCTGCCTTCCCGCTGCATGATGTGAGCCTCTTCTCCTGAACTTTGAGTGCGCAGTGTGCCGGCTTGGGCCGCAATAACATCCTGGTTTGCAGATAAGGAGGAATTGACTTTCAGTGTCGTGGTAGCAGTTGTGAAATGTGTTTTTGTGTGTGTGTGTGTGTGTGTGTGTGTGTGTGTGTGTGTGTGTGTGTGTGTGTGTGTGTGTGTGTGTGTGAATGCAGTCTAGATACTGGACGCGATCCCGGGACCCAAACTGTGAAAGTGAAAGATACTATCTCTACAAATACTGGGCCAGGTTCTTCTGTTTCTTCAAGGAGCAGCCCCTCGACCT